>JAHWFO010054683.1:1598933-1671084 GCA_023313115.1 Rhysida immarginata
TTAATACAGTAAAAATTCTTAATGAAAATTCGAAAAAAATCTTTTTAGAGGCTCACATTGGCTGGACCTCTCCAATAATTTCTTACTCACGTAATCTTACCTCAGATGTATACTTAGAGTTGTTGCAATTTCCACTCTTCTCTCGATGTGTTGAAGCAAAACTTGGACATTCACCACTTTGTGCAGTCTAGCGGTCGTCGATTCTTCTATTTACTTGCTTCCCATTTGCTCAATACATCACGGAGCTAAAGGAGTGCATCCTCTGTCGTCTTTCCACTCTTTCTCAATAGTCTGCTAACTCTCCATTATCTCCAGTTACCGATCATTTTTAAAGATTATCAAGAAATTGTTAAGTACTAAGAACTCTCTTTTCTAAGAAAAGCCTGAATAACAGGAATTCTATGCATTGTTACAAATTGAAACTTATCCATATTACATCATCATTTTATGTTCATTGTTATAATTCTTGGAAAGATTGCTTTAACATTACATCATCATTCTGTGCTCATTGTTATTGGTGAATTGCGCGTTGATACCATTGTTGATGCGAACACAATGGGCCTATTGTTGCACAAACTTTGCCTTGCATTGTTGGTCATGAGATATATATTGTTGGTTCATGCAGTGTGTTTGTGAATTGCATGCTGATACCATTGTTGATACCTATTGTTGTACAAACTTTGCCTTGCATTGTTGGTCATGAGATATTTCTCATTAATATGCCTTGCCATAACCATGAATATCGATTTTTTATCGATATTTATTATTTTTCCGAAATCTGAGGTAGACAGTGACCTTCCTCATGCTTTGAAGGTCATGTATGCGAAATTTCATCAAGATCGGAATAAAACTGTAGATTTGTGTAAAAAACATACAAACAAACAGACCCACAAACATCCTTCTTTATATATATAGAGGAGATATACTATGTTCGAGAAAATCAATTTTACGATTAAAAAACAAAGCATTGAATCATGATAATATTTTTAGATGCAACAAACAAATAAATACTTTTTTATAGTACATAAACCTTTTATTTATTTATCAGTGGACGAGTCTACAAAATCATGTATATCGGTAATACTGAATAAGGGCTTATAATAACTGAAGTATGAAATATAAGCACGGGTATCGGGTCTCTCGATATGTCGAGTAAACACAGCATCTATGCTTAAGGTGCGTCTCTTTATTAGCGGTCGAGTAAACATAGCAATCCAATGTGGGACCACAAACACGGGCACGTGCAAGCTTTTCGCAGTATCTAAAATCACAAAACGAATGTATTTTGCTTTACAAATACACTACCCTATCAAAAGTCCTGGGACACCATCATTTTAATAGAAACACTAAAAAATATACATATTTTAGTATCTTGTTGGTCCACCATTTGCTGCTATCACGGCTTCTACTCTCAGGGACATACTGTCCACAAGTTTTTGATACGTTTCCACAGGTAATTTTCGCCATTCTGCCATAAGTGTCTTGGACAGTTTGGTCACGGATTTCGGGCGTTCCGCACAAGCGCGCAAGCGACGTTCCAACACGTCCCACAGATGTTCAGTGGGGTTCAGATCGGGGCTCTGAGCAGGCCAGTGAAGTTCTCGAACCCCCTTTTCATCAAACCATGTGCCTACAGCCCTTGCTTTATGTCAAGGTGCGTTATCGTGCTGAAATAGAAAAGGGCCATTGCCAAAGTGCTACCAGAAAGATGGCAGTGCTGCGTTGTCCAGAATGTCTTGGTAACGCTCTGTCCGACCACGGAAACGATTGCACCCAACCCATACAATGAAACGCTTGCACCCAACCCATCACCGATTCTCCGCCGAACTTCACCGTGGGCAGAACACAGCTTGGCAGATAACGTTCGCCATACACAAACCCGTCTATTTGATTGCCAGATGGTGTAGCGGGACTCATCAATCCATTCAACCATTCGCCATTGATCCAGAGTCCAATGTCGTCGCTCTTTGCACCATTGCAATCTCCTCGCTGCATTGCTGGTGCTGATGTGAGGTTTGTGGGCTGCCGCTCTGCCATAAAAACCCATTGCATGCAGTTCCCTGCGAACAGTCAGGGTGGTCACAGTTGTTCCCGTCGACTCTATGAACGATCTTGTCAATCCATCAAGCGATATGTGACGGTTTGCAGTGACCACTTTACGAAGAGCCCTTTGGTCTCTGGCCGACATGATCTTGGGTCTTCCAGTCCTAGGCGGAACACTTGTGGGGCCTTTCTCTTTCTATGCCCGGATGACGTTGTGAACGGTCGATTTCGGGATGTTTAGGAGGGTTGACGTCTCTCTCACAGTTTTGTCTGCGAGATGGCACCCAACAATTGTACCTCTTTGGAAGTCTGAAAGCTCTTTTCTTTGAGACATTCTTACAGCATTCACGCAAGCATCATCTCATAATAGCAAACTCTCTGTTATGTAGTGCTGAGAAGAATGCCATCAGTGAAATTGCAAGGAACGTCTCGTTTTCATTCAAATCAGGGTTGTCCCATGGTTTTTGATAGGGTAGTGCATTATTACATTAGGAAAGAAACGAAACCAGCTACGTGTCTATACATTTAATAAAACTGTAGCCGAGCCGCTGTCTGTACATAGTAAATATTTAAGAAAATCTTATGTTACATGTTTCACTAACACTATCAGAAGCCGAAACAAACATTTTTAGAATTTTTTGTGTCTGTCTGTTTGTTTGTTACCTCATCACGCAAAATCTATTGCACGAAAATTAACGCGGTTATCATAATCGCATTGTTTTCGGTGTAACTTAAAAATGGTGTGTTATATCGTGATACGCCATCTAGAAGCCGAGTTCTAGGCTAAACTCTCTTAAGCTGGTAGTTGAATAAAAGATGACATGCGGTCAAGGTATGCTTTAATTCACAAAACAAACAACTACGTAACGATGTATTAAGCGTTCAGCAACATATACGCAGCATTAGCTGACAGTTTTGTTACATTTTACGATGGTTAAAATAGCCAAACTCATGCAATAGAGCGGGCAAAATCGGCTCATAAGTAAAATCTGGATTACTAAAGTACGGCAATTACCTTCCCCAATGCTAGCACATGGGGAATGATAATACCTATTGTTGATTGTTTGATTTGAGGACACGTGAGATTTTTTTCAGCCATCTTTCAGCAATACCGCCTAAAGAGAAAGCCTGCTCACGGAAAAATCATGCATTGTTACATCACCTACGGTAGGGACAATTTCGGGCTTATTATTGGCAGAAATATGATTAACAATACCCTACCGTAGGTGATGTAACAATGTATGACGTTTTCGCGTTCAGGCTTTGAACAGAGGTGGTGTTGCTTTCAGCCATCAGCCATACTCAAAATAAAATTTAAAGGAAAAATAATAGTTACAAAAAAACTTCATTTATAAAAAAACGCTTTCACGCACAAGATCTAATCTTACTTCTGTTTCTGCATGACCTAAACGAACACGATTGAGACGTCCAGCAGAAAGCAACCGGAACGTGATGAGCCTTCTTGTGCGTGAAGTTCGGTTGAGTTACGCCCGAGCGCAGTCCGCTCGCGCTCGCTCTCTAGAGACACGCGATCAACGTGACTCACGTTTGGAAGCTAATACAGAGTGATCCAAATCGTGCACGTCGAAATAACAAAATCGATATTAATGGTTATGGCAAGGCATTTTAATGAGAAATATCTCATGACCAACAATGCAAGGCAAAGTTTGTGCAACAATAGGCCCATTGTGATGGCATCAACAAAGGTATCAACGCGCAATTCACCAATAACAATGAGCACAGAATGATGATGTAATGTTAAAGCAATCTTTCCAAGAATTATAACAATGAACATAAAATGATGATGTAATATGGATAAGTTTCAATTTGTAACAATGCATAGAATTCCTGTTATTCAGGCTTTTCTTAGAAAAGAGTTCTTAGTACTTAACAATTTCTTGAAAATCTTTAAAAATGATCAGTAACTGGAGATAATGGAGAATTAGCAGACTATTGAGAAAGAGTGGAAAGACGACAGAGGAAGCACTCCTTCAGCTCCGTGATGTATTGAGCAAATGGGAAGCAAGTAAATAGAAGAATCGGCGACCGCTAGATTGCACAAAGCGATGAATGGCCAAGTTTTGCTTCAACACATCGAGAGAAGAGTGGAAATTGCAACAACACTAAGTATACATCTGAGGTAAGATTACGTGAGTAAGAAATTATTTAGACTAGCAGTGGCATCCTTGGAGAGGTCCAGCCATTCTGAGCCTTTAAAAAGATTTTTTTCGAATGTTCGTTAAGAATTTTTACTCTACAAATTCTAAGCATTTTCATGTGTTCATTTTTAAGATATTGCAAAATTTAATTTAATTTTTTTGAGATTGTTCTGTTTACATCCAAGTGTAATTATCCCGGGCAACGCCGGGTACCTCTGCTAGTTTGATATATTATTTACACAACATATGTATATTTTTACAACCAACCGATGAAACTTTTCAATTATTACATTATTTATAGACAACCGAATTTGGATGTGCGCGATTTTTGGATCACGCTGTAGAAACCGAAATTCTGCTTCACGGTCAGAAGAGAGTAGTGAAGAATGTGAACGTCGTTTGAGTGCCGACTGGTATCGCCACGCTGAAGCCCGAAGTGTGGAAGCTCAAGAAGATTGTGAATTTAGTATACTCTCTGACCATATGCGGGAAAAAATATCAGGATCTGTGGAGACTGATCAGGAACGGGAATTGCATTTGTCTGCTGAGCGTTTCAGCCATAAACTTTCGCGGCTATTGGAGACAGAAATGCAGCATGAGCTTCGCTTGTCTGCCGCCCGGCGTCGATACCACGAGAGACAAGATGTGATCGTGAATCATTTCATACAAGAACGCAGCTGTTTGCAGGAAGTGCGGCAGACACAGTCTATCCAGAACCAAACTATACAGTTAGAGGAAGATCGGCTGCGTCATGCCATTTACAGGTTGTTTGACGAGTCGATGCTTACGAACTTGAAGAGTTGCCGTAGCTAGAAAAAGAAAAAAGCGGATTTTATTACGATTCAGTAATTAAATATTCCGATTATTCCCAAATTAGACCCTACGGAGGAAATGTGCACATATTGTCGTGCCTTCTAGTTGAAAAGAAAACCTAAGGGAATGTGCTGTTCTTCAGGGAAGGTTCTACTAAAAAGAATGCAAGAACTGCCGGAGCCATTGCGAACATCTAGAATCGAAACACTGTTTGGATTGCATATGGGCCTGTAATAGCTCTTTTCAAATGACATTTTTTCGGTGCAAATCAGATCACTGAAAATACATATATGCCCACATTCAAGTACAGAGTGTCACATGTAAGTAAACTAGATGAGATGAGCATGGCACAGTGGGAGATTAAAGACATGTAACAGTGGACGGAGTTAAAGTTTAAAGAATTATTTATTAAATAAAATAAATGACTTAAATAAGAAAAATAATTGATTTGCCTACTTACTAATAGCAACATATATATAATGGGCTAATATATATATAATTATAAAGTCACAGGATAACACAAACAATATAATGCAATTAATGGCAAATGTCGAATAGCATTACAGATATCCAATCAATATCACAAATACTCTATTCATGAAATGCCTTCAAAAAAGAATGTAAACAATAGAAATATAGATAAAGATAATTCAATATACAATCGTCAGTAGAAATATCAATGTGCAATGCTTAGTAGAGTAAGGAGAGCAAATAATCAAATAAGTCTATCTACCGCTATGCATATATTAACAAACAATTTGCTAGCGCACGCTTAAACTCACGCGTGCTATAACGTAAGCAACACCTCAAATTTCCACAAATACAAAGAGCGAGTTGCTCTAAAAGTCCAATGACATGAGTCCTTAATTAAGTAAGTCAAGTCCAAGACCAGTTAATATTTGTAAAACACAGAACAGTAAAATTAGAACAGATTCACAAATCGGTATGTTTAATCCGGGAAATTAGTGCTAGTTTTATATCTATTCACTTCTTGAATACTAAATAACAAAGATAAAACAATTCGCACTAATTAAAGGAAACACTAAATGAATGCGTAACTCTTAAACATGCCTGCTTAACACCAAACCACCAACATATGATAAATATTTTTATAAGTAAATATTAATATATTAGCAAAGGTACCCCGCGTTGCCCGGATAATTACACTTGTAGGTAAACAGAACAATCTCAAAACAATAAATTATATTTTGCAATATCTTAAAAATAAACACATGAAAATTCTTAGAATTAATACTGTAAAAATTCTTAATGAAAATTCGAAAAAAAATTTTAAAGGCTCACAATGGATGGACCTCTCTAATAATTTCTTACTCACGTAATCTTACTTCAGATGTACACTTGATGTTGTTGCAATTTCCACTCTTCTCTCGACATGTTGAAGCAAAAATTGGCCATTCATCACTTTGTGTAGTCTAGCGGTCGCCGATTCTTCTATTTACTTGCTTACCATTTGCTCAATACAGCACGGAGCTAAAGGAGTGCTTCCTCTGTCGTCTTTCACTCTTTCTCAATAGTCTGCTAACTCATTATCTCCAGTTACTGATCATTTTTAAAGATTTTCAAGAATTTGTTAAGTACTAAGAATTCTCTTTTCTAAGAAAAGCCTAAATAACAAAAATTCTATGCATTTTTACAAATTGAAATTTATCCATATGGCATCATCATTTTATGTTCATTGTTATTGGTGAATTGCGCGTTGATACCATTGTTGATACCATTGTGAACACGATGGGCCTATTGTTGCACAAACTTTGCCTTGCATTGTTGGTCATGAGATATCTGTTGCTGGTCCGAGCGTAGTGTGAATTGCGCGTTGACACCATTGTTGATACCTATTGTTGCACAAACTTTGCTTGCAATGTTGGTCATGAGATATATATTGTTGGTCCATGCAGAGTGTTTGTGAATTGCGTGCTGATACCATTGTTGATACCTATTGTTGTACAAACTTTGCCTTGCATTGTTGGTCATGAGATATTTCTCATTAATATGCCTTGCCATAACCATGAATATTGATTTTTTATCGATTTTTATTATTTTTCCGAAATCTGAGGTAACAGAGACCTTCCTCATGCTTTGAAGGTCAAGTATGCAAAATTTCATCAAAATCGAAATAAAACTGTAGATTTGTATAAAAAACAAACAAACCCACCCACAAACACCCTTCTTTATATATATAGAAGACTAGCAGAGGACCCGGCGTTGCCCGGGATAATTACGCCAGTAGATAAAAAGAACAACCTCAAAAAGCTAAATTAAACCTCCAAATAGGTTAAATAATAACTCAATCACTACAATATAGAGCGAAGGGACTATCCATTCTAAGAAAAATCCGAAAGACAGGAATTTACCTTATCACTGAAAAAATCCATTCTAGGTGATATACCGGGACTTGATTTACTGAAAAAAAAATTTTTAAAGGCTCACAATGTATGGACCTCTCCAAGGATGCCTTCTAGTCTAAATAATTTTTTACTCACGTAATCTTACTTTAGATGTTCACTTGATGTTGCAATTTCCTTTCTTCTTTCGATGTCTTGAAGCAAATATTGGCCATTCATCACTTTGTGTAGTCTAGCGGTCGCCGATTCTTCTATTTACTTGCTTACCATTTGCTCAATACAGCACGGAGCTAAAGGCATGCTTCCTCTATCGTCTTTCACTCTTTCTCAATAGTCTGCTAACTCTTTATCTCCAGTTACTGATCATTTTTAAAGATTTTCAAGAAATTGTTAAGTACTAAGAACTCTCTTTTCTAAGAAAAGCCTGAATAACAGGAATTCTATGCATTTAATTCTATATTGCACAAACTTTGCCTTGCATTGTTGGTCATGAGACACATATTGTTCATCCTTGCAGAGTGTTTGTGAATTGCGTGTTGATACCACTGTTGATACTTATTGTTGCAAAAACTTTGTCTTGCATTGTTGGTCATGAGATATTTCTCATTAATATGCCCTGCCATAACCATGAATATAGATTTTTTATCAATAGTTGTTATTTTTTCGAAATCTGAGGTATGCGAAATTTTATAAAGATAGGAATAAAGCTGTAGATTTGAATAAAAAACAGACAAACAAACATCCTTCTTTATACAGGGTGTTTTTGAATTGAGTACAGATTTTTTGGGAGATGATAGAAGAGGTCCTTAGAAGTATTTTTTGTCATATGAACATGGGGTCCCCGCAGCTCCGTTTACTTACAATAATGCATTGAACAATCAAATGACACCGGGACGCAGTGTGCGTTGGTAGGCTTAGATTATTTTATTTTTAACAATTAACCCAAGCAATCTATTAACCCTTTTTTTTTAAAAAAGTAACATTCTTTGGCATGTTAATGGTGCATATTAATTAATATCTAGGAATATTGTTTCATTTTGACACTTAAAAAGACTTGATCAGCTGTAGTTCTGTGCATAAGTAAACACAGTTGTTACCAAGGTTTTTCCCTCACTAAAAGTGCCCTCACGTGAGAAGTCGTTGAACTAAGGCGGTCTTAAGATTTCAATGGAAATCGTGTCGATTGAACAGGCTGTTACCTATATAGTAGGCTGTGCACATGGACAGCAATCCGTCTGGTTGACCATCCAACCTCGGAGAGGCCAATAATCCGACCTCGTTCAAAGTCCGTTAACTGCGTGAACGGTTGTCGTTGTCGTCGTCGCGGATTACCGTTGTGCGGATTACAATACTGTACGTTCACGAGGCAGTTGCTTCCTCCCTACTGCATGGAACGTCACGCACAGGTGTCAACTGATGAGCCTATACAGGCACCCAGACACCCTGTATCAACCCAAATGGTCATGTCCCGTGATCATGCATCTAATCGTTTACTAGTCGCAGGTAGACGAACCCCGCTACTAAATATGGATAAGGTCGGATAACTCCTTGTTGGTGGGGCAATTTCATTGCAAAGCAGTGTATTTTAGGAGGTATTGGCTGGGGTCCGTTATTTCGTTTGCCCCGATATAATACGAGACCAACGCGAGACAGGCCAGGGCACTCAAAAGTCGCGTGACCATCGGGGTCCGGGCAACAATTCATATTTCATTGTCTCCATCTTGGATTTTAACATTCAGTATTTTTTCCTTGTTGGAAACAATGAAGAATGGATTGTTGCCCGGACCCCAATGGTCACGTGACTTTTGAGTGCCCTGGCTCAACACCACCTAGACATAAGGCATGATAACGGAAAAGCCATACATTGTTACATCATCATTATTCGACCATTGTTAATCCTATTTCTACCAATAATAAGCCCTAAATTGGTCGACTAATGATGATGTAAAAATGTATGACGTTTCCGTTACCAGGCCTTCTGTCTCAGTGGTGTTGCCTGGCCTGTCTCTCGTTGGCTTCGGATATGATAGCAATGACATATATAAAGATAGACCCCGAAACCTGCCGCCATACTTGAAGCCAATTGGGAAGCAAAAATTGTAACAGTGCTCACATGCGAGTACTAACCAGCACGAGTTACGAGGTTGAGTGCGTAACTCGGAAACTACTCGTTGGAATTCGATCAAACTTTAACGGTAGATAGTTTTATGTACCCTATTATTCCTCCAAAATTCATTATTATAGGCGTTGCAGAACCTGAGTTATTAACTTGTTGATCTTGGTGGCGGCATTTTTATTTCTGTTCATATCTTAGTTAGCGTTCAAATTCGGACCCACATTATATTAAAAGAAAATGTTCATTCTGGCCACCTCTATCATTGCTTACAGTTATACACACTTTTTCAGAATCACCCTGTATATAGGATGTAAAAAAGATCAGGACACTGGAAAATCTGGAGAAATATAGATCGGACCAAAAAAACAAAAAAGTACGTCATTAACAAATCGAAAAGGGAAGGAAAAATTCCGCGACCTGGCTTCGAACCAAGGACCAAGCCTATCGCTGACACCGCTCTTACCAACTGAGCTACCGCGGATATGAACCGTATTTCTCTTACAAGATATCCAAATGGACTTCATTGAAGCCACCAAGCAGCTCAATCAGTCACGTTTATGATTTGTTATTGTGATATGCTTGAAGAAGTTTCTTCTGTTTGAGAAAAAATACCTGTTTAATACATTTCAAAAAGCTAACCAATGATACCAAATTCGAGCCCCTGAGGGTGAGAGGAGGGGCAACTTTTGAAATCTAAGTAGGAACCTCTATTTTGGAGCTGCATTTATTGAGTCCAACTTCATTAAAAACGCTGTAGCCGGATTTTACTATCGAATAAGGGCATTGTGAGATCCGACAAGGTGCGCAGTTCGAGCACTTAGTCTAAAGCATTCGATGTTTTAAAATGTCTTGGGCAACGAAAAGCACTCCGATGGTGAGAAGCGAAGGGACTCACGTTAATAAAGCACCCCGAAGGGAACAGAAAACTATTACGTACGTCCACATCGAATCTTCAGCAAAAAATAGGGGTTCCTATTTAAGATTTCAAAAGTCGCCCCTCCTCCATCCTCAAGGTTGGGGGGCGGGTGTCGAGTTTGGTATCATGGGATAGCTTTTTGAAAAATACCGGGTAATCCAAAAGTGTACTAGATTTTTTTACATTTGTTAATGATATTTTCAGTGTTTGCTTTCCAGCAATTCAATGCTTTCATAAGAATCACGAGGCACGCGCAAACACTGAAAATGTCGTTAACAATGTCAAAAAATGTAACACACTTTTGGATCATCCGGTATTAAACGAGTGTTTTTTTCTTTTTTCGATCCGGTGTGTACTTCTCGAGATATTCCACTGACCCAATCTTTTTGTTACACTGTATAATACTGTCCATTATAATAAAACTAAAGTGAACACGGAACAAACCTGATGTGATAGCGCAAAACGGTTTTAAATTTGACATCAGTGTATTGAAATTAGTAAAAATCACTGAAAATTTTCTTGACAATAAAACCATCGCTGTTCTGTGTAATCAAATACTCGTATAATGAAAACTGTGAAAACGTTAATGAAAAGAGACTCAACGTAAAACCACAACATATTAAACACAACTAAAGTCATAAGAGCAAAGAGTTCGCCTCAAAATAGTAGCTTAAAAAATTTATCTCGTGGGAAATAGTAAATTTGAGCACACGGAATACGCGAATATGCGAGGAACGACTGTATATTTTTTTTTATTTAGATAAGCTTTAACAAATATTCTTTTTACGAGTTTCGAATTCAGATGTATATGCTCAAAACGATCACGTTTACGTTTTCCACAGAATGCTCGTTTCGATGGAGGAGGTAGCAGGCGCTTTCTCTTTCACAAACAATGAGGCTAATGAAGGCCCTGAAAGTCGCACAGACGATTACCCGCGAAGAAATAAAAAAGCGCCCCTCCCCTTCTTCCCGACCCAGTTGCCTTCAATCACTCCACGCGACAATACTCGTTCTCGGGAAGAGGGCGCGAGACCTGACCGGATCATTTCCACACGTGACCAATAGAGTTATTATATTTTACATGCAAAAACGGAAGAGGGGGCTTGCATTCGATTTGCAGAGAACTTGTATGAAGATTTAGGGGTTTAGGCATCAACCAGCAGAACCCTCCCTTCTTTTATCCTACACGTCGATAACACAGCGTGACCAGCAGCTGACTGACGTCAGTGGCCTCCATGATTAATGAGATATCAATTTCGTTGCCATCTCCTCCTGTCTTCAATGCACGGAACGACCATAAACGATTTAATTCAATACCATGTTGACTAAATACTGAAAAATTACCTTACTTCACTGTAGAAGGTGAATAAATCCACTAATAGAATAAAAGCGACTTCACAAGTAGTAATTTACATTGTTTATCACGATTATAGGTTATGAAAAATGTATTAAAAAAGGCATAGGATATGAAAAATAGTATAAAAAAGCAAAATGTTAGATGGGGAATTTATAAAATTCTACATAACGTGAAGAAAGAAATATATTCTGCTCTACCATTTTAATTTAAAATTTAATAACCCTTAAGAAATTATTTCTAGAATAAATTAATACGTCATGTGTCTTTGTATACGATGACAAAGAGCACAGGAAAATTGTTTTTAATCGAACAGCAATGCTAAGATATAATAAAAATCAGAACTTATAAGATCTATTTTCCTTCATCATTTGTCTAAATCGCATTCGTCTTTTTTTATATAGAAAAATGCTAAAAATATGAAATGAATTTAGAGAAACGACGAAGTAAAATTGCACGCTTTAGGAAATTATAAAAATAAAAGCACGGAAAGACAAAACATCTGTTCTTGCGTGTACAGACTTCGTAATCTTAAATTGGTCTTATTTGAATTATGAAGCATGTACAAAAGTTAAATGTACCTTAAAGCTCGACTCATTAACAGGTTAGTAATTGTTTTCGTCGTCTGTAACAAACGTACAGTCAGTCCCAAAAAATTACGATCATTGGTTTTTTCTGTGTAATGGAAAGAATTCAACAATTCTTTGCACAGTTTACTGTTACTGTACAAAATAGTCATTTATCGCAATGTTGCTATTATGTGTTTAACATTCAGGCACGTAAGAAATAACAAATCATCCAGTCTACCTTAAATGTGATGTCCCAAAAAATTACGAACACACAGAACATGATCATTTCGCAGTAGGTGGAAGCATTTATTAACATGAAAGTTGCATATAGATAGATAGAAGGAACTCTGCTTGTAGTTCTACAAGTTTTAAAAAAAAATTGACCACTTCTCACAAGATGTTACAGAACGTGAAAAAGGTTATATGGATGCCCTGGCATCTAAAGGTGTTTCACAAGCTGAAATAGCCAGAAGAATTGGTCGTGCAAGATCGACAGTTAATGAATATTTGAAAGGGAAACGAACTGCAAGCGACAAACACGCAAGTGGCCGCAAGAAAAAGGCAACTAGCCGTACTAGACGAGAAGTAGTGCGATTAGCTACCCACAAAAATTGCTCAACACGTACAATAGCCCAAGAATTGGATCATGAAATCTCCAAATCAAGTGTGCATCGCATTTTAAGAAGCGACAAAAACATCAAATTCATGAAACGCAAACAACGACCAGCCCTCAAAGCAACACATCTGCAACAACTTCTACAATGGGCCAAAGATCACATGACCTGGGACAAGGCGTGGGAACATGTGATATTCAGTGACGAAAAAAAATTCAGTCTAGATGGACCTGATGGACTACAGCGATATTGGCACGACCTATGCCATGAAGAACAATATTTCAGCAAGAGAGTTCAAGGAGGTGGTTCCCTGATGATCTGGGGTAGCTTCAGCATGAACGGAAAGTCATCACTTGCAATCGTCAATGGCAGAATGAATTCTACGGCATATCAAGAGATGCTTAACGAACATTTACTCCCACACGCTGTACGTATTGGTGGAGAGCATTACATTTTTCAACAAGACAATGATCTAATTCATGCATCAGCATCGACAAAACAATGGCTTAATCAAAAGCACATCCCTGTTTTAGAATGACCGTCATTGAGTCCTGATTTAAACCCAATCGAGAATGTGTGGGGAATCTTGGTTAGGGCTGTTTATAAGGATGGACGTCAATTTAATTCCGTTCAGGACCTTAAGACGGCCGTTCTAAAGTCATGGGAGGAAATTCCACTTCTGAACTTGCGCAAAGTCATTGAATCAATAAAACATCGTATTTTTGAAGTGATTAAAAGAAATGGCAAGTTTATTGATTATTAATTCATACGTTCTTTGTATTGTTTGACGTTTTTCATACTATGTTCATAATTTTTTGGGACAGCAAAAACGCCTGTTTCTTTTTTTTCGGATGTTTTCTTATGTGATCTGACTGTTAAACATATAGCAGCATTGAAATAATTTCCTATCTTGTAGAGTAACAATAAACTATGTTAACAATTTGTTGAATTCTTTCCATTACACAGAAAAAACCAATGTTCGTAATTTTTTGGGACGGACTGTACCTCACTTTCAGGTAAACACACAGTGTCCAGACATTACGAGGGTTGTTAGAGAATTTTTGCTTCTTGGTCCGTAACCTTTTTATTTGTTACTCGATTTTCAAAATTCTTTTTGTATCTGATACTTACATTTGTCCTCTATGTAATGCACTATTCACTTTGCGACATAGTCCCCACACCTTTCCACGCATTGCGCCAACGCGTGACTAGTCGGCTGAACCCGTCGGAGAGGAATTCCGGGGTTGTTGTCGACACGAAGATTGAATGGCATCTTTCACCTCGTCGTCAGAACGCAACTCATGTCCCTTAAGGTGCTCTTTCTTTTTTGGGAAGTGGTGAAAGTCGCAAGGAAGTCTTTCATTTTTGAACTGCATTTTTTCATCTTTGAACTGCAGCGCCTGCAGCGCCTGCAGCGCCTACAGCGCTCTGGTGTGCGGCGATCGTGTGCGGGCGGGCGTTATCGTGCTGCAGAAGAGGGCCCTAAGCCTGCTGTTCAATCCTTTTGTGGACAACAACCCCGGAATTCCTCTCCGACGGGTTCACCCGACTAGTCACGGGTTCCCGGTAATGCGTGGAAAGGGATGGGGACTATGTCGAAAAGTGAATAGTGAATTACATAAACGATAAATGTAAGTATCAGATACAAAAAGGATTTTGAAAAATCGGTTAACATATAAAAACTTACGGACCAGGAGGCAAAAATTCTTGAACAACCCTCGTATCATCAAACTGTCATTTTTTATTAAAATTTATAACACATGAAGAATTATAAAACGAGGTGATTTAAAATCATTACTTTCCAAAGATTGTTTTATTAAACTAACAAGGTTTATTCGAGATATATCATTAATCTATATCTATAAAATCCAAATACCACTCACTGACTCACTCACTCACTCACTCACTCACTCACTCACTCACTCACTCACTCACTCATTCATTCATTCATCACGAAATCTCCAGAACTATGAAGCCTTCAAACTTAAAATTTGACAAGTATATTTCTCTTGGCTTCTAGGTGCTCGCTAAGAAAGGATTTTATTTATTCTTTCTTCCTTTCCATTGTAGATTTTTTCTAATGTATCTTATTTTCTAATAGGGCTTTTCGTGGCGACCAATCTCCGGATGATGGGGGGGGGGGAGGTTAATACAGTATATAAAGAAGCTGGTTGACTGACTCATCAACACACAGCAAAATTTACTGAAGCCACCAACTTGAAACTCAGTGAGGTCATAGGACGGATAGCGTAGGGGCGTATTAAAACGGGGTTTTTCGAAATTCGTACCCCTGCCCACCCAGGGGGGCAGAAAGGAACTGCACGTTCGGTCGCTTGGCTCCGCCCCCAATAAAAGCAGATCTTCGAAATTTTGTAGGATGGTTTCTAGCTACCGTTCCAAAAAAGTGGCATCCCCCTTTTTCGATATTCGAATTTTAAGGGTGCGAAAGCTGATAAAAATCGATTTTCGGGGGCGTTTCAGAAAATTTTCTGATATTTTGATGCAACTTCGCAGGGAATAAAGAGAAAGCAACGAAATTCGGAGGAAAGGTCTCGGAGATATTTCCGCTTTGTGAGGGGCGCCAGGAGAGTCCAAAGATTGGCCCCCCGTTTTGTATTTTTGCCGTCTAACTCTAATGCGGAAATGCAGAGAGCATCAAAATTGAGCACGAGGATGTAAAAGATCTATATAAAAAGGGAGCATTCGATTAATTTTGAAAAACGATTATTAGGGGGGCAGAAATCCAAAAAAAATCTCAGAATAGGCCTAATTTTGACGTTCGCGTCCGGTCAAAGTACGACTTAGATATTTGAACCAAGAATAGTTTGCATAATTTGCAAAAAACTAATTTCTGTTTTTTTCATATTTTACTCCTTTGCCCCCTTATGGCCCTCCATGAAAATATGCGATTTCTCGCATTTTTCCAGTATTTCGCGAGTAAAAATCAGTCTAGGATAATGAAATTTGATACGGTGATGGCAATTGACTAGATCAAATATCTGATTGGTTCATTTTTTAATTATCTGGATCCAATTTTTCGATATTTTATGTTTTCCGGATTTTTTCCGGATTATTTCTTTGGTTTTCATAAATCAACATACAAATTAGCATGTTGAAAGCTTACCTTTTCCATTGGTCATAAAATATGGACTTTGTTATTTGATTTAAAATTTATTTAAAGTACCCAGAACTATTTTTCGATTTATTATGAAGTAGCCGATATACACGGCGTTGCTTGGACTCTTTTTTGATGAAAATTTGCAATTTCTGAATGTGAATATAGAGAAAAAGTGAACATTATTCTCCACCTTTTCTCTCCGGCCCTGAGTCAAACTCACTCAGCTAAAGCAACACCACCTAAAGATATATCTCCAGAGAAGTGAAACAGACTACAATAACAACATTTTTAAATAGTTTGTCTGTCTGTTTGAACACGCTAATCTCCAAAACAACTTGACGATTAATCATGGGGTTTTCACAGGTAAGTTGAGCGTAGCTTGCGGCAACATATAGGCTTACGAAAAAAAGATATCTTAATTTAAAGTTTTTGGAATATGCTCAACTTAGTTCAGTTGTAGAAAAATCAGAAGATGGCGCTTCATTTAAAGGCGCTCATATATAACAATAGCGAAGCATTGCCGGGTCTGCTAGTGATTTATACAACAAAACGAATCAAAACTTCAATAACTGAAAAAAAAATAAAAAAATAATACAGACTATAAAATCTTAGTAAATTAGAATAAAACTGGAATTTCTATACCTCGTGGTTGTTTCTCAAGATGGAGAGAAATAGAATTACAAATGACCGTTTGTACTACAAGATTATAAAAAAAGTATATAAAAAAAGAGTATAAAAAAACCGACTTTGATGAAACTTTCACTATCGTCTAGCTATAACCAGTACATACATTCCTAAATAGTACCTACACTAGCTGAGATGCCCGTCTTCGCCGAGCTTTTCAAGGGAAAACGAAAGCGAGGTATCAGTATCTATCTACTCTAGGTATATACCAATGTTGTTTAAGGACTTGTTAACCGTCATTATAAGCTGGGCGAACAGGAAATTGTCGCCGTTCGAACTTCACAAAATGATCAGTCGCCTGTAACGGTATTGTTGTTATTAAAACGAATTGTCCTGCGTTATCCCCGCTGATTATTGTAGCTTATAATGAACCTGATTATTCGGAATTGGTTGTTGTATTGTTTAATACCCCAAACTTTCAACCTAATGAACGTCGACACTCTAATTTACCTACAACTTCGGACGCTGCTGTGATTTTACCTGGCAGTGGAGTCAGTGCATATTGTGATATTATTTTGCGCCAGCGCACAGATAGTAGGGTTATTTCAGCCATCTGATGATCCTCTGCACTATGTGCTTTTTTTTTCCATACGGAACGCAAGGGTGGCATATTACCGTGCAGTCGAAGAGCAATGCTCATACCAAACGTGTTGCGATACGCCCGTTTTATGCTTACCATCTTCAAATTCGTCACGTACATGTTTAAGCTCGGCGAAGACGGGCATATAAAGGGTGTCCTAAAATGAGCTAACATTTTAATTGAAAATAAAACACATTTTTCATTAGAAAATTTATAGTCTTATTGCTTTATTAGAAAGTAAAAACGTGGAGATTATGAATAATACAAAACATCTGACCATCTGATAAATGCCCCGGCCCTTGGTACCACAAATTTACTCTTTTGAGGAAATTTTCAATAACATGTTGATATACAGAGGGTGGACAGAATAATGGGAACACCTTTCGATTTAGACGTTTTGTCGAAAGTCTAAAAAAATACTTGACGAATAATCCTCATATAATTCAGCGAAAGAAAGGATCAGTAACAAATTGAACAAAAAAAATAATGTTTGGGATCACCCTGTAAAAAAATAATGTTTGAAATGCGTTGTAGCTGTAGTATATGATTAGGATGCTTCTTTACTTATTTGTATTCATTTGTATGAGAACAGCAATAAGTAAACGTTTATTCATATAGATATAAAGGTTTCTTTAAAAGAATAGATTTTTTTTGGTAAGTTTTTTGTTTAGAACATGCAGGGTTTCAACCCAATGCAATGTCATTTTCAGGAAACTTGACAAACTACAGTAGAGACAACACCATGCAATCAAAATATTAAAATATTAATATTTGATGAAATCTGAGCATTTTTACTAAATAATGTTTAATTTCGCATGCGCAAGCGTTTAACGTTGTTCGATTGGGTAGTTTGGATAATTTAACCTCAATGTTTAATAATGACAGCATATAACAACCTCTACTCAGATTGTACCACGAAAAAAATGGCGGCAAAATCAAAATGTCAGTTCATTTTGGGACACCCTTTAGGATAAAAATCGTACCTTCCATTGTATAGTTTTTGACACAAACATGACTGGCCTATTGTTGCACAAACTTTGCTTTTTATTGCTGGACATGAGCTATATATTGTTGGCCTGCGTATATTGTTGGTGCGATGAAAACTCTTAACAATAAGCATTACGGATTCTTCGCATAGTATAGTAGGACTAGCTGAGATGCCCGTCTTCGCCGAGCATTTCAAGGCAAAACGAAGGCGGGGTGTCAGTATCTATCTACTTTAGGCATATACCAATGTTGAACTCACTAGTAAATAATTAAATAATTAAATATAGACTGGAGATAACCTGCAAACAAGATGTGTAATAATTTTTCGATAGGGGGGGGGTTTTTAGAAATTTTGGCGTCGACTACAAAGGTCATTTTGCGCCTTTTACACAAGTTATAACAGTACGCAACCCGGGACAAACACAAACATCCATGCCCACGGCGGGATTCGAACCCGCGGCCAGGCGGACTCGAGGACTAGAAAGCCTACGCCCTAGCCCTCTCGGCCACCTGGCCGGCAATTTTTCGATAGAAAAATTATTACACATATACCAATGTTGTTTAAGGTTTGAGCCTGGGACTCGTTAATTGTCATTGCAAAAGCTGGGCGAACGGGAAATTGTCCACGTTCGAAGTCCACAAAATGATCAGTCGCCTGTAAATGATCAGTCAAAATGATCTTGGTATTAAAACGAATTGTCCTGCCTTATCCCTGCTGAGTATAGAAGCTTGCTTAATATCCCAAACGTTCAACCTATTGACCGTCGACCCTACAATTTACTGACTACTTCGGACGTTGCTGTGGTTTTAACTGGCAGTGGAGTCAGTACACATCGTGATGGTAGGGTTCGTTGGATTTTTAAAAATCACCCATAGTATGATCCTCTGAAATATGTGCTTATGTTTCCGTACGGAACGCAAGGGTGGCATATTTCTGTGCAGTCGAAAAACAATGCTCATACCAAACGCGTTATGATACCCCAGCTTTATGCTTACCATCTTCAAATTCGTCACGTACATGTTTAAGCTCGGTGAAGATGGGCAGATATAATAAAAAATCGTACCTTTCCGTCTTCGCCGAGCTTGTCAAGGTAAAACGAAGACGGAAAACAAAACTGTTTCTGTTTAAAAAGTGTATTCCGAAGGATTCCAACCCACAATATCAAGATTGCCGAACACACCTTGTAACCAACGCGCCAAAGTAGCCTTGAAAAAATTTAATTTTTTTTTATTATGAATTAACGCAAGAATGAATATCTAATAAACTGGCCTATTGTTGCACAAACTTTGCCTTGCATTGTTGGATGAGATTGTTGGTCCGCGCACATTGTTGGTCCGATGAAAACTCTTAACAATAAGCGTTGCGGATTCTTTGCATAGTATAGTAGGACTAGCCGAGATGCCCGTCTACGCTGAGCTTTTCAAGGGTTATCAGTATCTATCTACTCTAGTTATTTATTGGTTGCAGGATGGTGACTGAGGAGATTGTTTTTGTGGTTATGAAATTTTATCTTAAATGTGGAAAGGTCGTATTTGAATAGTGCAGTATAAGACCATCAAACTTACAGTTAATTCAGACATTTAATTACAATTCAGACAATCATAATTACAGACCAAAATTAGGGCTTGGTGGGATTTGAACCCACAACGTGCTGATAGATCCAGTGGTATCACAACAACTGAGCGTAGCAGACACATGCCGTTATCGTATTGTAGTCTTTTATTTAATTATTTACGTTATTGCAGGATGAATAGCAGAGATTGTTTTTGTGATTATGAAGTTTTATCATAATTAATGTATACAAAAGTAAATTGTGATATAATGAAGTTTCTGCAAACATATACTTTTATTGTGAATTATGGCATGAAAAATCTAGTGAAATATAAACTTGTATACAATGTTCAGCACACAATTTTTTTCTTTACCACGAGGTGGAGCTGCCAATGTCTTCATCAAATTCAGCTACCGGACTCTGGAAAGTGCAATGTACAATTGCCCATAGGAAAACACTGGACTCTGTGACTTATTAATTGTCATTGCATAAGCTGGGCGAACAGGAAATTGTCGACTTTCGAACTCCACAAAATGATAAGTCGCCTGTAATGATATTCTTGGTATTAAAATGATTTGTCCTGCGTTATCCCCGCTGAGTATTGTAGCTTGTAGAACATGATCTTTAAAATCTGTTAGAATCATCCATGTTCCATTAACCATAGAGCTGGTTAAATTTCGCAGCAGCATTAGAATCATTCTTTTTCGAAGGCGTAATGTGTGTGCCGGAAAGTTGGGAATCTTGATCTCATTAATAAACGAAGAGCAAGAAGCGATGTTCCGATAGAAGTTACGTTTCCGTTGGTACTGTAAAATGTACGTTCTTCACCTTCTATCATGTCAATGATGATATCGTTGAAAACATCCACATCGGCATTTTGAAGAGTTACGATGGCCCTTCCGTTGACATTAAGCTCATCCAAGTCAGCATTATACACAAAATTAATAAGCTCAATGAGACTGTCGCATTCACAAAAGATTTCTGCAGGCGGCATGACGTATCCCTCTTAGTCCCTGATAGACCCATTCCCAATGCTGTGAGAAGCTCCGCAAATGAAGAGTCGACTTTTATCGTCGTCAAGGCTGGCATATTTTGAAAAAGGCTCTTAGGATTGATACAGCGCCAAAGATCTGAGCTTCTGAGCGAAACCCTTAAATCTTCAGCTACTATCCCATGAGGAACGACAACCAAAGCTTACCATCAAATATAACAACTTTTCCGCCGAAAGGCAATGTGCTCTCCTCGCCTGCTTCGTTACGGCATATAACTTGTATTGTACGATCGACGACTTCAATTGCGTATCTGCTAACCAGTGTTCTTCATCCCACACCAAATTGGATTGCTATGAAATGGAACACACTGAATTTTGATGAAGATGGCGCGGAATGACGAAGCGTGAGAGTGGTGTGCGACCACCTTTGAGAAAAATCCCCTAAAAAATCGTCCTTGCCGCAGGTCTTCAAACCCTTTTCTTTGCTCGATATTTAGTTTTCCATCGTGCAAGTTTTCTTCGCTTTTTAGCAGATATTAGCGTTTCATTTTCTGGAATTTGATCGCGACTCCTGATGAATTCCGACATAAGCTTTCTAGCTAAAAAAATACACATTAAAAATCGTACCTTCCATCGTAATGTTTTTGACACAAACACGACTGCCCTATTGTTGCACAAACTTTGCCTTGCATTGCTGGTAATGAGCTATATATTGTTGGGCCGCGCGTATTGTTGGTCCGATGAAAACTCCTAACATTAAGCGTTACGGATTCTCTGCATAGTATAGTAGGATACGAATCAAATTGATAACCTCTTTTTTTAACCTACGTCAAAAAAGGAGGTTATCAATTCGACTCGTATGTGTGTAATATTGTTGGAATAGCACAATATTCGTTTATGTTAGTCTGTGCGGGCTTCTAAACAGGTGTGCCAAATTTCATAAATGCGTGTGTGTATGTATGTTTGTCCACGTATTTCTCAGAAACTACAAATCAAATTGCAATAATTCTTTTTTTATTGGAATAAGTATCTTTCAATTCTTTTTTTATGAATAAGTCCAAGTTTCATAAAAATCGGTTCAGTAGTTTTCAAGATATGAACTGTTAAGTGTGTACTAATCACTGGAAAAACACGTCGTCGGTTTTATTAGGACCGATAGGTACTTAATATGCGTCCGTCTGTCTGTTGGTGCTCTAGCGTTTGAACGCTTCCGAATTTTCAACTTCCGTTTTCGCCATTCGAAAACTTAGGGAAACTGGAAGACTGAGTTCGTTGGTGGAAAAAATCGGTGAATAACTTCCGGTTCAAAAGGTCACAAATAATATAGGGGACCACGTTTTTCACTATACAATTCCATGTATAAAAGGCCTGTGCACTGCCAAATGCTGTTCTCTCTTTGACATTCCATAGTTAAAGCAGAGAAAAGGCTTGTGAATTAAGTGAAGGTTCGTGATGATCTTCCTTGATGGTCAATATCAGACAGAACTGGTTCAAGGGTATGTGGTTTAATGGGACCATTATGGTCCACTGGAAACTTTCAAAGCTCAGATGTGGTATGTATTATATCAAGCAGCTTGGAATAACATGTCATGGTTGAACCCTTTCGACCATGGTATATGGTTTCATGGAACCAGTATGGTTCATTGAAAACTTGCAATGCTAAGATACAGCATGTAATATATCAAACAACTTGGAATGATGTGTCATGAATGAATATATCGTAAAATTAATGAGAAACTAGTGATGTGCCGATACCGATGCCGATAGTATCGAGTACTTGCAGTATCGAGTATTTTTTGAATCTTGTTATTAAACTTGTCTCTATCAAAATAACTAATCTCACTCACGAGATTGATGAAAAATTGAGAAAGATGAAGGATAAGTGGATGGGAAATGTTTCGGTATCGTTTTCCAGTATAGTTTTTCGGTATCGTTATAATCGACAAACGGTGATAGTTGCGGTTTTCGCGTGAACTAGTGAACGGTTCGTTATCCAGTTCGGTAAACTAGCACAGGAGAAAAAAAAAGTCGAAAACTAGGAGGAAAATGGCACTAATATAATAATAAAAAATAAAAAAATAAATTTCAACTCCAAAAGAAAAAAAACAATAATGAAAAATAATTAAAAAAAAAAGATAAAGAAATAACTCAAATTTGTTAAGTAGCGAAATAATAGGGTTATTTACTGTTTTACTATGTCCGTCTGTCCCTGTAATATTTTCTACATTTTTGAATGTAGTTTACATGGGCATGTGCTACTTCTTCCCTATTTAGTTTATTGTATTTTCGATTGACTCAGTGGGGTCGAAGTTACGGGTTTGAAAGTTATAGAGGTCGATTTGGTCCATATAGTATAAAATTATTTAAAGGGGTGCATTTGGTATACAGATTCTCTAGGCAATATCTGCATTAAAGAATGACTTAGGAATGGATAATGAGGGAATTAGTTCAGATTAATATCTATGAGGGAATTATTAGATTATTAATGGAAAATTCGAAAGAAATCTACATTACTATGAAGTATGCACCAAATTCTTCCAGTGGGATCGGAAAAGTAGGGGTACCGTTTATCTAGTCTTTAAAACTATGAACGTTTTCAAAAGGCAACATAAGATGTATCATTCGATTGAAAGAGATGCGAAACAAAAGAAGGTCGAGTTCATTTCAATTTTCTAAAAACTACATTCGAGAAAATTAATTTTTGATTTTAAAAAATGGGGGTTAAAAATTAGGATAAAAAGAACACAATATAGACGAACTCGGGGTTAAAAATTAGGATAAAAAGAACAAAATATAGACGAACTCCGCTACTTTTCTATACCCTCTTTTGAGGAATTAATTTCTTGTTAATTATTTCAAGAATCAGGAGAACGAATAAAATGCAAACAATTCCATTAAATATTTTATCAAAAACCAATTAATCTTTATTAAATTAAAATAATTTATCAAAATCCGCGATTAAAATTTAATAAAGTTTAAATTAAAAAATATACTAACTTTTAACAAAATAAAATATTAAAACTTGTGCCATCTTGGTTAAATTTTTCTAATAATGAAATAGGAAAAGTTATTGTAAACGAAACACATAATTTCGGATTGTTAAATTCAACCCATTTTCTGAGCTTAAAGTATCCGAATCGGTAGATTTACAACTTCAGTGTTATCCTCAACTTTATATAAGCTAACGATAATTGTGAAATTTAATATTATAACTATCAACTTAGTCTGAATTAAAGTAAGGAACGAGAGTCTGTACTTTTGCTCTAATGCATTCCAAATTTTCTAAACTTGCAGTAAATATAGGTTACTTGGAATTTTTTTTACTTTATGGTACGGTTTGTTTACTTCTTAAAATATTTTTTGGCTTTGGAGATTGGTTAGTTGAGTTCTCACAAAACTCATGACTACTCGATACGTTTAGGAAAAGTATCGATACTACTATCGAGTACTTTTACATTTACTCGGTACTTCCAGTATCGAGTACTCGAAGAGTATCGCACATCACTAAGACGAAATTGGTTTAAAGGTACGTGGTTCAGGGTATCAGTTTGGCCCAATGGAAACTCTCAATGCTAAGATATGGCATGTAATATATCAAACAACTTGGAATGACGTGTCATGAGTGAATATAACCTAAAATTAATGATACTCGAAATTGGTTCCATGATTCGTGTTGTAATGATACCATTATGAAACCATTGGAAACTTTCAATGCTAAAACATGGCATTATATTATCAATAGTTAGTTTGTGTTAGGCAAACTTTAACAATAGCTAGTAGCTAATCATTCTTTCAATGGTATATGCTTACGTAGAAAAGCGTTGGCAATATTTTATGAAGAAAGAATTGACCCTTACACAGAACGCCTCAACAATTAACGTTTATTTCATTAAATAGGAATGCTTACAAATTAAAGGATTCTTATATGTAGTTAAATTACACTTTTCCATTTAACTTTTCAGGTAGTTTTTTTTCATTTTGAACTATACATTTCCTTTAGAAGTGCAACCGAAGGCTTCCTTAGCAACCTCATCTAATTCTTAACAGCGAAGGCTTCTTTAGAAATCAAATGCTTTTCTTTTCGTTCTCGAATGTTTTAAAATCCTATCGGTCCTGGACATTTCGGTTGCCTGACTTGTTTATTCTTTAAATGTATTCTGCTGGTTTTTATGTAGTCGAACTTGGTTATAATGTAATTGTCAGGACTGAAAAGAAATTTAATTATAACCGAGTTAAGATCAAATTCATAGGTTTATGTAATATATAGGACCAGATTATGTTTTAATTCAAGTAATGATATTCTTTGAAAAAATGGAAGGAAAAATTCTGCGACCTGGCTTCGAACCAGGAACTTCGAATGTCTTTTGCTTGACGCCTCTATCAATTGGCCTATTAGAGAAACCCGTACAGCCATGCTGTCACTAAGTGTCTTAAAAACAACTAAGTTGTCAAGGTGGAAAGCCCAATGGAGGTGGGCACCCGGCCAACACCACCTAGACAGAAGGCCTGCGCACAGAAACGTCATACATTGTTACATCGCACAAAAAAGGCTATTGTTAATCGTATTTCTACCAATAATAGAGACTTTTTGCAACCTCAAACGATATGCGAAATACGAAAGGCGAAATGCAAAAGGTGACATTTCGTCTTTCTCTTTTCGTATTTCGTTTTGAGAGTTTTTGCACCCGCGAAATAAGAAATGCGAAAAGAGAAATGCGAAAAAGAGAAATTCCAGAGTTTCGATACTGCCAACATCAGGTTTTACTTCTACACTGCTCAGCTCACTCTGATATCTGATTCTCAGCATCATGGCTATAACTCGTGGTGGGATTTAACATTGTGTTAAACAACTGCGAAGCAGTTTCCCGTCGGACGCCATGTTGCTGTCAGAGCGTGGAGGTTGGGCGCAGCACGCATGCGCGACGACACATTTGGTTACCAAAGGTAACAACGAAATTTTTTAGAATTTTCGTATTTCGTTCGACCAAAGCTGGCACGACCAAACGGTACATGGCAGTCACATGACCAAAATGCCACCTATCGCATTTCGCCTTTCGTATTTCGCATATCGTTTGAGGTTGCAAAAATTCTCTATTAATCCCTAAATTTGGCCATTTGATGATGATGTAACAATGTATGACATTTCTGTGCGCAGGCCTTCTGTATAGGTGGTGTTGGAGATGAACCTCCAAACATCAGGTAATGTATTTATTATTTACTAACTGATATACCCGGCATTGCTCGGGGTATTTGTTTGATGAAATTTTGCAATATCTGAACACATGAACAGTAAGTAAGAGGGTTGGAACTTTAATAGTGGAAACTGTTTTTTACAGCTGATACAAAAGAAATAGCTGGTTCGAAGTTTTACTGTCCTTCAATGCAGTTACCAGCATTGTGAATAATCCGTTTCTAGCGATGTGGAAGTCGTAGGATACCTTTAGCAGCGCCTTCCACATCGCACCTTTGTTGAAGACCAGGGAAAACCCACTTCAGAACCCATCCATCATTTTGTACACGGCCGCATACAGCGCAAGCTGTGGCTGATTTATTCGCCTGCCGTCTCTGCAGCTCTTGATGGTTTCGCTCTATTCCGCATATCACTGCGACGAGCCTCACACTGTTCTGTCGTCTCTGTGATTCGTGAAGCAGGTGCTTTTTCCCGCTGACTCGCAAGTCTGTGCTCCCGTGCCTCGACAGATTCCGCATTCCGTATTAATTTTTTTTCTTTGCTTTTGGATTCACTTGGCCAATAGCCTTACGTTTTTTTAGGCGGCATTTTATAAACTACGGACTACTAACAAACTCTTTAAAAATATATGAATAACAGAAATTGTATACAGTACTTTAATTTCAACCAGATGTGTAGCATAGTAAGAAATACAGAGATGCGACAGGAGCGCGTGAAAATGGGAAATCGCTGACGTCATGATCCCATGGGACCATGTATCGTTTCCAAAGCAAATCTGTAAACAACTCTGTATTAAATGAGGAGCTGAAGCGAAGCAAGATCTCGCATATCCAGAATAAATAAATAAACTCTATTGTGGATATGCGATCGCTTGCTTCTCTTCAACGCTTCACTGTTCCAAAGGTTATTTTTAAATTAAACTTGTTAGCCTGCGAAATAAAAGTTCTACTCCAGAGAATTCAAATTTTTCTTTTTGTTTTTTTAAACAATGGATAATTCAACAAAAAAAATACCCTCCTTGGTGTGCTGCAAAAAATTGTACCAATTTGAGATCAAAAATCCTGCATTAAGTTTTTATACCTTCCCAAACGCTTTAGAACGGTAAGAAAATGCAATAAAACAAAATTACTTAACAATTAGCTTATTATACATGCAAATAATTCAAGAAATACATATACGCTGTGTAATAAAATAAGAAATAAAACATTTAAATGAAAAAACTATAATATAAAGCAAAGTTGCATATTAAGAAACCCAAGGTTTACTCTGACTTTACGAATCGAAATTAGGATTGTTTATGAAAAGTTTGTCGGCCCTTTATTATTGTAATTATTATTATTATTATTATTATTATTATTATTATTATTATTATTATTATTTATTTATTTATTTATTAAAATGATATATTATTGTATATTTTGATTTATAGATAGATACCATTAGAAGTAGAGGCCTGTCGTAAATTTTAAACTACGTGTGTTTGTCGAATTAGGAAAACGATTCATAACACAAATTAGAAATAGAAATTACTTTTTAAAAATAAATCCGAATCTATATTCCATAACGCGTAAAATTATTTTAAAATAAATTAATGAAAAATTAGTAATTTTATTTAAAATGAGCAAAAAGGTTATGAATATCATCAATTTTGATAATGCTAAATGCACATTTGAAGAAGGGATGCCACATATTTTCATTCATTTGAAGAAGATATGCATTTTAAACAATAGGCCTAATATTAATTAGCCATATTTAACAATAGGCCTAGCATTAATTAGCCATACATTAATGTTGACCTTAATCATTCAGTCATCGTGTTGAGAGTTACTTTTTAACACTAACTCCAAGATCAATCCCAAAAATTCACATTGTTGCATGTAAATTAGCAGAGCTAAATTACTGCTTCTGCTCATGCTGATTGCTGTCGCTGATCTTTTTTGTTTTTCACTCTTGTCCCACACAGCATCTGCTCATGCCGTCCCCCTTTTATTAAGCAGATGGAACCGTCCTAACAATGAAAAGGAATGAAGGAGTGATAGATAGTCAAAGTGGAAAGAGATTCTTGAGCTCAAAAACAAAGCTCTTATTGAAGGGGAAAAAAACCGCGCAATTTATTTAACTCATTAATTAACTCCTTATTAAATTTTTTGAAAAATTTTAGGTAGACAGCACTCTTCCTGTTACTTTGAAGGTCAAGTGTGCACAATTTTATCAAGATCGGAATAAAACTGTAGATTTGTATAAGAGACAAACAAATATATATACATACATACATACAAACATACTTATATATACGAGGGTTGGGCATAGCTCATGGAAACTATTTTTTTTTCTCAGAGCTAAGGGATGGTATCATAAAATGTCATATGTCTCAAGGAAGCTGTGACTGCTAGTATGTTTCCACAACATTAGATGGCTCCGTGGGTTCCTGATGTTGCGCAGAGAGCAATGTTAAATCAGTTCTCAGTCAACCGCCGTGCAAGGTGGATGTAACCCGAGTTGAACAACGCTCGTATATCAAAACAGCCGTTCTCTATTTTGATTTCTGTTACTTATTCTGGAAAATGAAATCTGTAATCATGTTCCAGAATAAATTTTCCAGAAGCATGAAACGTATGAAACATTACAGGCTTCATGATTCCAGAACATGAAACCTGTAATGTTGTCAACTACCTTAATAAACATGAGAAGCAAAGTGTTGACATTTGTTAAATGTCCGTACATTTCGTCCATTCCTTGTTCTTTCATCTGTATATTTCACATTTTCCATCCATGCTTGAATTCTCATAAAAAAAATAGTTGCCATGACTTATGCCCCAACCCTCGTATATATATAGATTATGTGAGTTCATCAAACTTTCTTATGGTTGGATAGCAGAAATTCTCGATCTGTGAGCCGGGTGCCCACCAGCCATTGGGTTTTCCACCTTGACAAATTGGTTGTCTTTAAGACAGTTAGTGGCAGCTTTACGGAGGATGTTTGGGGACATCGAAATGTTTCCAGCAAGTGGAGGGTCTTCTTGCAACACCTTCTAGACAGAATGCCTGATATCGGATATGTAATACATTGTTACATCATCACTAGTCGACCAATTTATTAGGGCTTATTATTGGTAGAAATAGGATTAATAATAGTCCACTAATGATGATATAACAATGTATGACGTTTCCGTTATCAGGCTTTATGTTTAGGTGGTGTTGCTTCTTGGCCACAAGTGGCTTAGCGTTGCCCTGGAGCAGCACTATCCATTTCGAGAGCTCCTCTCTGCGTTTTTTTTCGATACCCGTTTCGGCTTATTTTGTGTTTCCGTACCGTTCAGCGTTAACTGTTTCATCCCGTTCTAGCCAGTCGAGGAGTATGGGTCCTTCTCCGTCGAAGAAAAAACCGAGCATCACTTTTCCGGTCTTCATGGCAGAGTGAGCTGTTTTGGGATGTGGGGAGCCGGGATGATGCTACATCTATCGACCAATTTCGATTGGATACAACGGCGCTATAGTGAAAGTCTCTTTTTCATTTAGGCACACCATATAGATTCGTGCGTGTTGTTGAGTAGTGGAAGAAAGACATCAATATGTCGAATAAAAGACTCATTCTATTAATGCAGACTTGCTTTCCAAAATTTGAAGTAATAATCAGAGGCCCAGTGAAAAGTTCTGCAACATTTTCATCACTTTATTTCTAAATTCATAACTTAAAATAACGCAATAAAACACATACACACCCCTTTAACAATGGAGTCTTTCTATGGCTGTCAGATCCTCGAATTGGAGGAGAAATATCAACAAATAAATTCGGCGATCGAACACGGAAAGAAGAAATAGGGAGAAAAGGTAGCAAACGAAGAAGCCGTAGGAAAAGAGAGAAAATCAGCTGGCCGCCGCCCATAGAAGAGAGTAGAAGAGCCGAAAAGATGAAGAAAGAGAAATCCAGGCGCTTATTGGAGAAAGGAAAAATTACGGAAGAGCAGGTGATTGGAAGAAAAGGGGAAGAAGGTAGAAAAAGGCAGAAAGGTTCTGGTTTCCAGGGAGAAGGTCGGAAAAATTCTAGCTCCGAGGGATTTTGGAAGAATGGAAGGGAACATAGGCAACTCGGAGGAAGAAAGAAAATTAGGCGAGATTTTAGCCACCGAATAAATTCGGAAGATAAGGGAGAAAGAAGCCGACCGTGGAGAGACCGAGGTTTCCGTCGGAGTCGGAGAGGTTTAAACGATGCCAGTGTCGAGAACCCGTGCCCCCGAACCTCAGAACGAGGTAGTCGGACTTTGCGAGAGGAGGAAAAAATATCATGCCCACCGCCGGACACAGGCAAGTGACTTTCACTCATGTTTTACTGATAGAACTTTTTACAATTTGACTCAAAGAGTTTTTCCTCGCGGGAATAATCCTGTACGTCCGTATCGAGCCCGCCGACTGGATAGCCTCTCGCCCCTACTCCTAATTGAGCCTAAGACACAGTCAGTTCCAGTGGATGCAGTCTATTCCCCCTGCCTCAAGGAAACGGTAGCAGCGAATTGCAAAGGAAACGAGGAACGGATAGACGCTGGGAAGCATGACTGAGACGTAAGCAGAGACACGCCGACGAGCCCCGACGACGCTGACGTACGCGACGGCGATTCGAAGGTGAACGCTGATTCAAACGCTCGCCGAGCCCCTTCAGCATACAGTGGAAAACGCGGAGACTCAGCCACCCGCCATTATCGTTCTTAGCAGCCAGACGTCGGAGGACGATACGATAAGCATCCCGAGTGACCCAGCCATCCCGTTAACGGGACAACAGCAGCCTCGCGCGCGTGCGCCAGGCAGAGATCTCTTGCTGCGAGCCGCGCTCGGCTTTATCGTCTCCGATACTGGGTATTTCATTAAAGTACTTTTAGTGGCTTAGCTTAGTCATGTTAAGACTATATTGACTGTTGAGTGTGACGTTTAATCTCTCTTCAGTATTCTTCGAACTGTTCTCCTTAATTAATCTGTATTGCTCCTGTCCCAGTCATAATGTAATATTTGGCTATTAAGTTAATCCTTTTCTCTTTTACTCTTGCTTTAGAATTGGGCAAGGGTCGCCACCTACTTGGACAGCGGTGACAGTACCCATGATTTCGTCGCCAACGGGTTTGCCAACAAATAAGCATTGAAGCAAGGATTTCTCGGACCTATGATTTATTGACATACAGTATTATCTATTTCACCTTTAATGAATTGACTTTTATTTTGAATGTATAGAGGATTATTTATTCATATTTGATTAAACTTCCTATTTGTTTATCCAATTTCGTCATCCTCCTCCTTTCTCTACTCACGACCAGTTTAGTTAATTCAGATCATTCTAATTAATTAATTCATCCAATTAAAAGTCGTGATAATGGCTAAATGTGCTGAAATTTTATCAGTTCATTTTGAAAGAAACGGAATTTAGCATTTTCTTATTTTGCAAGCATCAATAGTAGCTTTAGATGAGTAACATTTTTGTTTGGTGTGAATCTGTGAGTTACTTGTTCGTGTACTTCCTTGTGAGTGATAATTTCCTTACTTATCAAACATATTGGTTGATGTTAATTGGAAGTAATGAACTCAAAGGGTACGAGTTAGCACTTTTGAAAGTACATTGTGTTCTTAATTAAGAATTAAGAAACGTTTTAAATGAAGTTAATTGTTAATACAATAACTTGTCTAAGGCATCGTTGATTTATTGCATGGATAGTTCATGACGGACTTATGGTTCTTGTTTGCATTGGAATGCCATATGGATTTCGTGCCTTGTTAGTCTTAACTTAAAATGGCTGAGGTTGATGATACCTCTGGGTTAGTGCTAATTAGCTTTGATTCTATTGCAGAGATGAATAATATTGATTCCAATTATTGAAAATAAGCTAATTAATATCAGTAGGGCTCAAACTAGTCAAAATGACTATTCTCTTGTAAATTCAATATATGTTCAAGTTAACAGCTCTATCCTTAATGCAAACATAATATCAGGTCGTTGCATATCAAATGTCGGATTGCAGAGTTCATCTTTAATGGCCCTCTAGAAAGGAGGAGGATGACATTGTTGCCAACGATTTGGCAGCTTCTCGAGCCCTCTCCGATAGTATCCATGTTCACCGGACTCAATAAACTCCCGGAATGCGTTTTCGACGTCTGCTTGGGTTCAGGAATGTTTTCCTCCGGAGAAAATTGTCCAGGCTCTGGAAAAGATGGTAGTCGGTAGGGGAGATGTCCGGAGAGTATGGGGGGTGTGGAAGCACCTAGTAGCCCAGAGCCTGTAGCGCCTGCACGGTCTTTCGTGCAACGTGCGGACGCGCGTTGTCTTGCAGCAGAAGGACGCCTTTGCGATGCACAAGTGCAGGTTGTTGCTGACACAGTTTTGTGTGCATACGATGCAGTTCACGACAGTAGGTCACAGTGGTGATCGTCTCTTCCTGCTGAAGGAACCTCTAATGCACTACACAACGTGTATTCCACCAAACTGTAACCATGAGCTTCCTGGGGTGCAACGGGGGTTTAGTGAACTGTCGCGGGGGTTCATCAGCATCCAACCACTGTGCAATCGTTTCCTATTGTCGTATAGGAGCCACTTCTCGTCGCAAGTGAATCCCCGCGATCAAGAATTCCCGATTCTTCATGGCGCAAAAGCAATTCCGTACACACCTCTAACCGACACTCTTTTTGGTTTTTCGTAAGTTTCATGTGGGACCCATTTGTCCTGCTTTTTTACCTTGCCGATGGTCTAAGGTGTCTACTGACAGTCGACGCTGATGCAGCATGATCCCCTGCAAGGTCCCAAACAGTTATTATTATTATTATTATTATTATTATTATTATTATTATTATTATTATTGTTGTTGTTGTTGTTTGCATTCCTTGGGAATAAATACATACAAAATTTGTATCATCTTACTAATAAAAGGAGAGTTATAGGATAAATAAAATAAAACAATCAAATGTAAATAAAACAATAACAAGTATATAAAGTAGCAACAAACAAATGTAAAAGATACACTATTTCAAAAATATCAATAAAAGCAATGAATTAAAGAAATTGATACAACAGGTGATTAGATAACATATGATTTTTTAGCTTCTTATTAAAGTGGGTACAATTAGAGATACAGGACTGGCGAGAACAGTCAAAGACACTACAACGTACCGCGTATGGTAATTGGTTCCACGCAGTGAGAGAATTAAATGGAAATTTATTTAATTTCAAATTCCTTAATTTTGGTAATGTAAACTTATGTTTTTGAGGTCTACGAACATCAGCAGTATGTTTAAACCAATTCAATATGAAATGACATGGATGATGTTGGTGACGCAAAGCATTAGCAATGTTCTTAAAACGACAATAAACAATATAGGAATCAAGGGTAAACAGTTGAAATTTAATACAACAATCAGTAATTGAGGCAAAACGGGATAGTTTAAAAGATGTGCGTATGCAATTGTTTATAACTACTTTCAAAGTTTTTAGACGGTATAGGTAGGTACTAGACCAAAAGCGTATTCCATATTCTAGAACACAAAAAACCTTTGTAATAATAACTTGCTTCATTTCCTTGAAACTCAGCATTTTACTCAATTTATATAATAAAAATCTCATTTTGCTTAATTTTCCGATCAAGTATGCGATGTGACCATTGAAAGTAAGATTCTGGTCAAATATAACTCCCAATATGGTGATACTATCATTCGATGTAATACTTATATCCTTACCAATGAGTATTGATGCTGTTTTGCCCATGTTTAGAGTCATATTTCTATCGGTATACCACTGAGACAATTTCTCTAAGTCCTCCTGCATCATAGATTTCGCTAGCGGCAATTGCTGTACATGACATGAATAAGAGAGAAAGTTATCGTCGACATAATTGTGCAAAGTAAACTTGGTCGATATTTCATCTAGAGAACTAGGAAAAGATAGAGTAGAATAAGTTGCTGAAGCAGGAACCTTGGACAACGCCAAGATCTGATGGAATACAAATGTTGTATTGACCACTTTTTAACTACATCTGTCTATTATTGAAGTAGGAATCTCAGAGCGCATACGCTTCACCATGTACACCATAGCGATATAGGTCATGCAACAGTTGTTTTCGAGGCACCGTGTCAAAGGCTTTGGAAACGTTGGTCTTGGCGAGTATATAAACCTGATTAGTATCAAGGGCGTCTACCATTCGTATGTAATGGAGGAAAATTAAATACATTGCACTGCTGTTGTTTCTACATCCGAATTGATTAGGTGGAAGTTGGGGAATGATAAACTGCTTCAATTGGATAAAGATCGCTTGCTCCACAACTTTAGTAATTGGATGGAAGTTTGCAATTGGACGATAGTTAATGTAATCTGAAATAGGTCCTTTCTGTTTATACAAGGGAGTTATATTTGCTATCTTCCAATTATCAGGATATGTCGAAGAGTGAATAATGTAGTTTGCCGTGGCCGTCAACCACGATATTATATTTGTATTCATAAATTTTAGAACCTTCCCAGTCATCAGATCACGAAGGAATGCAGTCCCAGATTTAAGATTTTGATGGAGAGAATGATATCAGTATCTGTGATAAGCTGGAAATTCCCAAATAGATAATGAGAGTTATTAGAGTTGGAAAGTTTAGGTTGGAATTCATATTTCCATCGTTCGGGTTTGCACACCATTTCATGTATTCCACATACTGTACGTAGTAGAAGGCAAGCTACTTGAATTTGGATTCCTAGAATTTCTAATATATGTCCACATCTGCACTATTAGAGTTCATCAAGATTTTCCTCTTTTGATCTCTGACTGCAATTTTAAATAATTTTGAAGCTTCTTTCCAAGCCGTCTGTGTATTTTCCGATTGGTGATAAATAAATTCATGGTAAGCACAATTTTTATTCATCCACAACCATTGTAAATTCTTGTTCCACCATACTTTCGTGCTAGAGCGTGGATGGATCAATTTAGCTCCTGATTGTTGTAAGATATTGTATATAGATTTATGCAGTAATTGAACATTTTCAGACATTGGCAAGGTTTGAGTTACAGTAAAGTTAGTATTATTACATATACCGTGAAATAATTTAATATCAAATTTGGTGAAATTACGCACATATTCTCGTCTATTTTCGATACGTAGGCTCGCACTGGGAAATTGCACTGTAAAGATAGTTGCTTTGTGGTCAAGTTTACTTATGTCCATATATTTTATGTCAACCAGCTTAATTACTCGAGGAATAAAAATCTGATCGAGTGTAGAAGGGGTTGTAGATATTCATGTTATTTGATTAACTATTGGGTATGAATGAAATTTGTTTATAAGTCCATTTAACTGCTGACATTCGGCTGTATTTAGGTTGAAAAATAAATTAAAGTCTCCGATAATGAAGTTTAAAAAAGCGTCGTCTATAAAAGTTATCATCATATCCAAAAAATCATCGAAATTGCAAGCTCCAGTTCGGTAAATAATTAAAAATCTAAAAAATCATTTCCAATTTTTACGATTACTGACAGAATATCCAGACCTGGAATAGAGGTAGATTTTTCTTTGTAAGCGGAAAATTGCTCATGCACAAGAAGGGCGACACCGCCAGCTCTTGTGGGTCTATCCATTCTAAATATATTAAATTCTGGAAAGGATTTGTCCGAATCGTCAATTTCTGTATGCAACCATGATTCAGAAATCGCTATTAACACAAACTCGCAGCAATTTCCAGATCGTAGGACTCATTTTATTAAGTTATAGCTGTCTGACTCGATTATAAGAATACAGTACTTCCTAGATAACTTGTACCTCCCATCTTCAAGTGTTTACGAAACCCCGACTCATCTAATAGCGCTATACACAGCTTAACGAGCCAAGTCATAGGAAATGGGAATTAGTTCTGGTAGAAATACGAAATCAAGTTATGAAAACATGGCGGGTAGCGATACTGGACGATTTCGCCGTTCGTGTTAGTAAGAAGATTAATACAAAAATATTAGAACTAATACTACTCTTTAATATTACTATGGATGGGACAAGTTATCTAAAGACTGTCTGTCAGTAGGCATAGTCTCTTCATCTCTGAGCGCGAGAATAGTCTCCTTCAAAAACCCAACGTTGAATAAGCCATTCTCTAACGTTGTTCGTCTTGCTCCTTCAAATTTTATCAGTTCAAGAAAAATTGAACGAAAACAGGAATCTAAGTAAGTACATTTTTCTAACATACATTATACTTATTTAATAGTTTCAATTTTATTTGTTAACATGTTTTCTTATTCATTATTGTTACGATTATTTTTTATTTACTCGTTGCGATCTGAAATGCATTTCCACTGAACAGCATTCATTATTATCGACTGCTAACAACATGGCTAATTTCTCGCAGCAAGAATGGATCTAAACACCGGAAGCTGTGTATCGGAGCCTTATAGAAAGTAAGAAGTAACGGGGGCTGACTTAATTCAGCACGGAGGTCGAATATGATATTAACTAAAATAAAATGTCACTATTTCCCTTTCCATTATTGTAGGGAGTGTAAATGGGGGTGGCCGTGGCCTGGTTGTCTCGTCGGTTGGCTTGCCAATCGATGGAGTTCAGCAACTTCAGGCGCGGCCAGCTGCTGGTTGGGTGACGGCCTGGGCTTGAGGGCCACCGCTGGCGGGACAGCTATTTGGGGCGCGGCTGTTGGGGGACTTTGGTCTGACCCATTTGCCGATTGACCATAGCTGGTGTTCCAGCAGTTGGTGACAGCCTCTGGTTCGTTTATCCCCAGCAGCTTTTCCATCATGAAACCCCCCCGTGCTTCGGAGGGCACGTTAAGCCGTCGGTCCCGACTGCTACTGTCATCTCGTAGCAGTCGTTATTAATGGGATGGCGCTAAAATCCCTCGTAGGAGTAGGTGCCGCAGATTATCGCTTGCGATAATCTACCCTCTGTACCAGATAAGATAAGAAGGGAGTGTAAATCACTGATCTAAAATTCATCCTTTTTTCTGTATTTCAGATTGCCAAGGATACTAATATGAGCCTTCCTCTTCAGCAATACGTGATAATTTCCATATAGCCTACCCAAAGGAATGGAAAAGGAATCTTGCAGATTTACTATAATGAGAACAATGTAATGGTTACATCAAAAATATTCCCTTGATTTTTGTGCAAATCAATTCTGTTAAGTAATGGTGAATTTATTGCACTGTACATTATAAGTTGAATGTATTCTTAAATCAATAAATGACTTTATAGAAAAAAATTGATGTTTAAAAATTTTAAAAAAATGTCGTCGTTTCTCTTCCTATTGTTGTCTACCATTCAAGAGCTGTTGACTTTACGAACACGGTGATCGTTATTTTAGAATTTAGCCACAGATTAATCATTAAAATCCTTTTTTCTGCCTGCAAGCTTGAAGTTCTATTTTCTGTTGGCGAATTTTGACTATAAAGATGATAAAATACAAATACAGGTCGGTATACAAATGTAAACTTGTGTAAATATCAGTATACACGTGTGTAAATTTGTGTAAATTTGTGTGTAAATAGGTGTATAGACGTTTGTAAACCTGTGTGAATAGGTGTATATCCGTGTGTAAATTTGTGTATGTGTGTGTTTTAATGTGTGTAAAGTTGTGTTTAAATATTCTATATAGATGTGTACAAAAGTGTAAAGTTGTGTAAGTAGGTGTATAGACATATGTACACTAATGTGAATAGATGTATATCCACGTGTAAACTTGTGTATATCGTGTATATATGTGTGTAAATTTGTGTAAATATGACTATGTAAATGTGTAAGTAGCTGTGAAAATGTAGTAAAAATGTATAAATAGGTATATACGCGTATAATAAATATTCCGTTAATGAGTCTTAACTCTTGTATAGTCGAGTCAATTGACCCGAGAATGGCGACTCGGAAATTCGGGTCAAACAACTCTTACTGACATATGTGTCCAAAGACTCTCTGAAATGGATCATATTAGAAGAATCATAGGACTCTCACAAGCGGGTCGTATTAACCGGATATTGCTGTGAGTGCAGGGTTCATTGCAAAAATAAAGGCTTGGAGAGAATCGTGTTTATTAATCATGGAACGAGCGTTCCAGTACGCAAAGATACATTTACGATTAGATAGGCCTTCCTTTATGTTGATTATATTCTGGATTTGGAGGAGTCGTTTGACCATGATTGGAAATAGCTGGGGTTTTGCCACGATATTCACGCACCGTGACTTCCTCAGGGCAATTAATATTCTTCGTCCAACAAAAAGATTCATTTTCAATTAAGAATACATAAATTAATGAAGATAAAGTATCTGATCTTGTGGTCCAACGGCCCACGGAATCTACATTTGCGCATTTTAAGCGCAAATACTGCTCCAGTTCCGCTTCCGAGGTATCGTCACTAAGTCCACGTACACATAACCTTATTTTCTTATCGATCTTTTTTATTCTTAACTCGCTCTTTGATGTACCATGTATGGACGTTGCGCCGTCGAAATTCCCGGGCTGGAGACTGAGAAAGTTTGTGGGCTTCTCGGTTGCTTGTAATGCCACGTCGGTTCTGGACCCCGTCTATCATGACATAAGGATCTGAAGAATGGAGAACCGGTTGCTTCTCAGTATCACTAGTGAATATATGGTATTAATATGGCTGATAAGCTGGGATCATAGCTGGCATCGTTCGTCCTCCGTGGCTCCATAGTGGTTTCGATAAAGTTTTGACGGGTCCTCTTCCACAAATCGCTTCAGATCAGCGTCATTCAACACGTTGGGCGGTCTGCCGCTTGGCTCATTTGCCAGGTCCATCACTCCCGCCCGGAATTTTCGGAACCAACGTTGGACAGTACGTTCGTTTATGTTGCCTACACCGAATACCTTATTGATGTTTCGAGGTGCGTTGGATGCAGTGTAATTCAATCTGAACTCGTAATGCATTATCACACGTAATTTGTATGAAGTCATGATTATCTTCGCTTGACTTCAAACGCTATTAAATATCATCCAAGACATGCAAATTTCAGGCAGCTGGTCGCTGTAGGTTTATCTCTGGGAATGTACCACTTTGTTATGGGTACTTGCTACTGAACGTGGAAACCGAGCTGAAGCGCTGAACCCAACTCAAAATCCGATATTTGATATGCAACGACCTGATATAATTGGGCTGTTAATTATTTTGTAACCTTCATCAAGGGTTCAACTGAGAATTGATTGATTATTATACTTATGATTTTTATATTGCGATGAATTGAAAATTCATCACGTGTCTGTGGGTTTCATCCCATTTTATATTTAACTTAATGTTATTTAAAGTTGTGTTTTGACGTAGAACTACGTCTATCAGGGGTGCAGCCGAGGAAAAATTCAGACGCGATTTTTCGTTCAAAAAGTGCTGTACATATCTCAGTCTATATCTTTCTATCACTACATCCTGCAACTATGGTCATTATCTCATTGGAAAGAGGAAGGTTGAGTCTTGAATAATAAGCAAAAATTTCACCAAATGAGCCACTGGGTCAAAAGTTATAGCAAGTTAAAGTTAAGTGAATTTTATACTCGCCATCGTAATAACGGAGTGGCGCTGCTGCAGCATATACGTGTGCGGCGTGTATTGGAACTAATTGGAGCTAACCATGGCCTACGAGAAAAGGCCTGTGCATTTAATATAAAGAAGGCCTGTGCATTAGGTATAAAAACATGGAAACACGAGCGTTTTAATATAATATCATGAAATCCTGTCATCTGCCGGCGAAATCAGTAGATCATTTATATAAAATCAGCGACGGTGGACGTTGTCACAACAAAGAAAAAATCTAACAATGGGTTATTTCCCGATTATACAAACAGGTGGGTTCGCTTCTAGTTTTCTATTAAAAATATGTTGTAAAATAATAAAATATATATTATTTTAAGCAGATTAATTATTTTAAGAAATGAACTTTGAAGTTTTGTTAATTTCTTAAAACAAAACAATAAATCTGACTAAAATAATATATGTTCTCAAACATGTTGGTCTTAGTTGTTTGTTTTCAAACATGTTCAAAAATGTTCTTGTTTTCTGGATTAAAGAAATACACCGACAGCTGCAAGCAAATAGATGAAGAGTTTGAGGTAGATGCGGATATACCTATGATATTGATGGGCGATTTTAATATGGATGCCAAACGAAACGAAGGAGCATTTGAATTTATGAAACATCTTTTCAATTTAGACATAGTCCCATTGCGAAATACTTACATTGATCTGTCACTTACTAGAAATATAACTCCGAAACTTTTGTCATCTGTTTGTTACTTTTCATATCACAGACCAATTCTTCACAAAATTGTAATGTAATTGAATATAGCAACTTTTTTTTTTAATTTTGTTCTTTGTTTCGCCAAAAAATACACACTAACGATAACCAATAATAACATACAGTAGTAGTTCTACGCCTTAAAAACCCGCGGCTTTGGCAGTCACCAGAGCCTCCGTCAATTTTTTTCTTTATTGTAACAAATATTTTGAATCTTTGTTTGCTTAGTCAAGTCAACAATGTTTTCCTCTTTAAACTTTTTAATTCTTGTCAGCGATTCAGGAGATGCTATTTCCAGAACTCCAATAATTTTTCCCTTGGATGCACCATCTTATTGTTAATCAAGCAATGAGGTATTGTTGAGATAATTATTGAATTTGATGGAATTTTCTTTTGAAAACATAGAGAGAAATTGAAATGACTGAATTGAGCTTCCAATTTCTGGCTTTGAAGTAAAGGCCGTCGCCATGATGGGCAGACACTGAACGAGGAATTTCTGGCGTGGGGATCCATCATAAATTTTACAGATTTTATGGCATGGAACCCCATGAAAGTGAGTCGAATTTGAGCGTTAAAGGTCTTCGATGGACGATATAAGTTGAAAATTCATTGATTATCCTGAATTTTCCTCTCGGTGTTTATCAGCGTATTGTACTTGCTGATTGGCACCGGAAGACTTGATAGGCACAGAATATGGGAAGATATATTAAACAATTGGAATATTGCGTATTGTAGCATTGGTAAAATGTATCTTTAAAGATACATGAATTTCAAATTTTTTTCTTGGTTAAATTCATTGGTTAAGCTGAACTAATGTCCATGTATCTTTAAAGATGCATCTAATGTAGTTATTAAACAAGTGAAGTCCTCAGTCGATAGTAAAATAAAGTAAAAAACTATTTTTTTCTTCAGCCCCATCCTTCAAAATGGCAGATGATGTTGGTGCCTCCTCAATGTAAAATGTAAAATTAACCTACCTTTTTATATGCTTTTAACCTTTAAAACTGTATAGCTAAGATAAATAATAGTAGAGATGATATAAACATTTAAAAGCATTATTCGAGCTTTCCTGCATTTTCATTTAAGCTCAGAAGGTGCAATGTATATTCTAAGATACATTACGAAAAAGACTTATTATTCTGCATAAAATTAATTTAACTCCCTATTTGGCATTGCTATACTTATATAAACAAGATTTGCTTCAAAAATTATTTTTTTTTTGTTGCCGAAATGATGAGTGCTCCTTTAAGGGTTAATTATGAGAGTATCATCTCCTTGAATTGCCATATTGAAGCTCACACTTAACTGTAATATTTTATTTTCCCTATCTTACCAATTTTGAGTAAAGTAGCGTTTGTAGTCGTACTTTCATCCTTTAAACCCAGAATCATACCTGGTTCCTTGCTATCTGGCTGTGCCATAACTTTTGTCAGTGGCAGGACATAAAAATATGAATATCATTCTTGCTCTTTAATAAATACATTACTATGTTGCCAATGTGTAATAACACCTTGTGCGGGGTGTCACATCTACTTCGAATGGGAGAAGATAGGTGCGATTAGTGCAAAATTTGTGGTCGCAGATTCGTCAAGTTTCCAAAAGAGTTGTTCGTTCAGCCCAAAACCAACAATTCACCAATCGAGACGTTGATCAAAGTGGTGTACGAGAACACTGAAGAGAGATTCGTAGAAAAGAAGTACTTCTGACAATTCTCAACGTTAACGTTCAAGCGATCAAGGACCAAGTTGTGGAAAAATTCCCGGAAAAATCACACGAGTATCCTTCAATTGATACCATCGAAGAAGGGCTAGAACCGTCACTGTTCTCCGTGGCGTTTTTGAACACTTTGACGGTCTCGGTGATGCCACCACATCGACTACGTCTAAAAGCTGGAGCAACGATTATTCTTCTACCAGGGATTGTTCAATAATACACGACTTCAAATACGCCACTCAAACGCAATTGCCTGCTGGCATCTATCCTCATTGGATAACGTTATAGGGAGATTATGGTAATACCCCGCATGCCTTTGATCACACGAATCTGGATTGCCTTTTCATTTACGTCGCCGACAATTTTCAGTGCAGCTTCCATTTGTCATAACAACAAGAATATAATTCGTAAAACGATTTTCAAATATGCTGAAAAGAAGAATTTAAAAATTTGTTTATTAATATTACAGGAATATATATATATTCAATATATATGCAATATATATATATATAGCAATGGCGAAAACTGCATGTAAATTTATGTATTCGATTGCAGTGTTCACACGAATCTTTCCAAACACGCGGGAAATGAGACATGAAATACTCGCACATCGAATGTTTTACACTACTGCGCCTATGTTATTTCCACTGCTAGAGCCATTCATCCCTTCTTAATTAAAATTACCATAAACGTTAGGGAAGAAAAATCATTGTTGCTAAGTATTGTCCGGAAAAATCTTGTAAGCATTCCAAGGAGCTTTACATGTGACGCAGATGTAATTTTAAATTTCAATATTTCAGTTTTACTTACAGTTGGTTTAAATAAACAATGGAAATACCTTTGATTCTATCCACACTCACATCTGTTTTACTGCTTCACGTTCACGTTAAAACACAATAATACAAATTCCTTGTCTCGTACAACGATGCAAATGCACAATAGTTATTGAGTATTAGCATGAACATTTCAGGCAGACTAGGTGTACACAGTGGGTAGGTCAGTACGTAAAAATTTGCAAACTCAAAATAATATATAAGTTGTCTATTATAAAGTTATTCTACGTTTGTCATAAGCTTCTCCCGTTCTCTACATTAAGAGCTACATAAGATTACAACAGTCGCTAACAGTTCATAACAGCAATTATTTGTTGATAATAATAGGCCAAAGAACAATTAGCTATAGCTGCCGCCACGTAAGTTGAACGATCTTTTTGACATGCACAGTAAGTCTTCTCATCAATTTGCTTTGTCTGGGTTTTACCCATGATGCACTATAGTAAAGGCGGAGATATCGTTGAAACGTGGAAAGCCTATTAAAAGTCATAATATAAAACAAATTGCCTTCGAATCGATTATTCTGCGTCATATTTTAATTTATTAATTTCATTTATTAATTTCATTTATCTATTTAAAAAAAACGAAAATGGAAGCTAAATGTAAATACGAAAACAATGTTTCGAAAACGAAAGCGGATGCTTTCATGGAATAACTAAGCGATTTACTTCCCGTTAACGTCTATTGGCTGGCGTTGGAAATGACTTCATCCTGTAGTTCAACTTACGTGGCGGCTGCTACAGTGTTAAGAAAATGCCTAGCATTTATTAGTTGATAACAACAGGACTTACATTTATTAGTTATTGATAACAATATGCCAAACATCAATTAGCTATTTTTAACAACTGGCCTTATAGCAATTACCTATTAACATTAGGCTAAACAGTAATTAGCTGTAGACTATATATAATAGGTCTAATATTAATCACCTACTGATAACAATAGTCCTAACATTAATTAGCTATCTTTAACACTAGGTCGTATTAATTAGCCATCTTTAACAGTAGGCCTAACATTAAAATTAGGCATTTTTAACAATAGGCCTAAGATTTAGTCATTTTTAAATATAGGCCTACCATTTATTAGCCATTTTTAACAATAGGCCTAACAGTACTGAATTTTGAGCATGTGCACTAACAAAGCTTCATAACAGGCACGTGGTCCATGCTGCCATCAACAACGCTTAAATGTTAAACAAAAAGTAAGACTGTGGGTGTGTCTAAAATGTCCGACCGGTGGCGACCGTTCAAAGCTTGTCACAAAGCTCATTTTGGAGCCGCCAGTGACTGACTCGAAATTTTGACTATGTCCGATCGACGCGGGAACGATGCATTCATACGTAGCTGGCTTTATTCATTTTAAATTTTCTCCCGATTCGGACGAGCATCGATTCATAACGCGACCGGTCGCGCTAATCGTGACCGGTAATCCAAAGCCGGTCGCAGTTAGCGCGACCGGTCACGTTATGAATCGAGGCTCTCCGAATCGAGAGAAAATTTAAAATGAATCCAGATCGATTCGGGGATGGCTTTCTTTGGGCCCCCTACGAGTCCTGACCTAAACCCATGTGATTTTTTATCTCTGGGGGTTCCTTACAGCTCCAAGAACCCTAGACCAGCTGCGACAAAGCATGGTCGACTGCTGCACCCTTGTGGATGCAGAAATCCTGAATAAAGTTATGAACAACTTCACCATTCGGCTGCGAGCAGTTCAAAACGTTCGTGGTGGCCACATTGAGCATATCATCAAGACTTTTCCACGGGAATAAAAACTCCGAACTGCCTACAATATACTGAAATGCTAAGTTTGTAAACATTAATGGGTCAATAAATCATAGTACTGAAATGGTCAGAAATTGACTGAATCACCCTGTATTATAGCTTTTGGTCCAGTAGTTTTTTTATGGCCATGTCAAAATGGAACTTTAATTATAAAGACCCTGTATTATTAGGGTATTATGAACATAACCTAAGTTCATATTCTTAACATTAGTGCACGTGCTTAAAGGAGTCCACGAAAGCGCATCAAACGTTGACATAGCGCAGTTAAGTTCATCCATTTTTCACGTTATCGTGCAAACGAAGGCCGGCCGGACATATAAAGGTACCGATTAAGCTTGTATTCTTATACAATATATAGCTCTACCTAAAGCTCGTAATAAGGGGTTATTGAAGTACTCTTTGGGGATCATTTTCGCGGACGAAGCTTTTCGAAAATCGAAAAGAATGTCATATTCGTGTTGTGCTCGTCATTCCCGTTCGAATGCCTTATAATGCCAATAAAAAATTTATAAGGGGGGGTTGGGATCTCAATACTCACGTGACTGTTAGACCGATTTCAATGACAAACTTATCAGGTGAGCTCAGAAAGGGTCTCTAACGAAGAGCGAAAGCAGAATTTGAAAAAGTTAAAGCATTCTGGAGTAATCGTCGGACATACAGACGGACAGACAGACACACAAACAGAGCGAAACCAATATATGCTTTTCAGCATATAATAAATAAGGCTCAAGGTCAAACAGTTCTCCACTTAGAATTGTACTTACCCCGGCCTGCTTCGCACATGGTCAACTATACCAAGATCGAGTTCGAAGCATGGTCAACTATATCAACATATCGAGAGACTCGATACCCGTGCTTATATTTTATACTTCTGTTATTAAAAGCCCTCATAGTCTCATTCAGTATTACCGATATACATGATTTTGTAGACTCGCCCATTGATAAATAAATAAAAGGTTCATACACTGTATAAAATATTTATTTATTTGTTACACCTAAAAACATTATCATAATTCAATGCTTCGGATTGCAGATTCTAAACTAATTCATCTTTTTTATTCTGTTGAAATTGTACCAATAATTTTCGAACACCCATTATTTCGGAGAGCTCACGACGAAAAAGATCTTATATGAACACACACTCGATGTTCTTATATTAAATAGGTCTTTATGAGTAAATAAAGGTAGACAAATAAAAACGATTCTAATGACGAACGAGAATTATGTACAAAATTCAGCCGAATTGCACAAGCAGAAGGGGTAATATACCGAACACCTACTAAACATTTTTCATATAAACTAGCATTTTAAATGGATACAAAGGGTTGAAATTTTCTAAGTCTTTTATAATTGCAAAAGATAAATAGACATAAAATTTCTTTATCACATAGGCACAATCATTTTTGACCACATGTCAACAATGAGTGACAACTTATGTGAGGGTAAACGAGAAAGTCGAGAGGAGAAAACTCCCGATTTTTTAATATTTTTATATATAAGATTTGGAACTTTTTTTGAAAATTAATAATTTAAATTCATAACAGTTTGCACAACAATAGAAGAAATCTACTTCTAAGATTAATTATTCATAGAACAGCAAATAAAAACAGAAAATAAAAAAAGAATCTCGGCCCTTTCCCCTCAAGAAAAATGTATTTGAAGTCAAGCTGTTTGAATTCATCTAGCGCCAAAGTTCAAACCTTTCATTTCTCTGGAACATCGGGAAAATGTGTGTATAAACCCTCCTCCCGTATGATTTAGCTTGGCTCGCCAGGTAGGGATTCTAAGAATCCCAGATTCCCGGTGTCCTTTATAAGGATCATTAAAATACAGGAAACACGCGGGTAGATGGTTGAGTCACAGTGGACGTAACCCATAATTTAGAGGATCTATCGTTGGGTTCCGTGGCTAAACTTGAGAAGAAGCCCATTTCTGACCATTCATTATCCGTTAGCCTTCTCAGCCCAATGTGGGTGGTCTTTTTTTTTGACATAGAACTCTCCCCCTGTTTTTCTTTCTTTCTTTCTTTCTTTTTTTTTTTTACTGAAGCGCACTTGCCCCTCAATTACGGCGAATTAATGTCTCTTGAAATGTTAGATGTGTGAAAATTGTCTCTCTTTAATATTAGCACCTATATTATTGGATTATCTAACGCCTAATTTTGGACCTTATGAACTAATGGATTGTATTTAATTATATGAAATAAAATTTACATTTCTTATTACTTTCATCATTTTTACTGAAAGTCACCCAAATGGTGGAATTACAGTTTCCTGCACACTTTTTGCCAAACTTTCATAATTTTTAAATGAAGAAACTGGATAAAATAAGATACCGATTGGACATTCATTTGTAACCTGGAGCCTGATGGCGTCCGATTAAGCAACAACTTACTTGCAAATATCCCATTAGAAATTCACGCAAGCATTTCATCGTATTAAAATGGCAACTTTCATTCGGTTTCAAGTAAATCAAGTCAATTTTAGTGTTAAATTCTACATTTGTATTAGTCTTCAAAAATAAAGGGAAAATGACCAACAATCACTAATATTAAGTCATCCAAATTAAGAATATCTTTAACAGAAAACGATTTACCATTCCAAAAGAGGAGAACAACAACGTGTAGCTTCATAAGTTTTACAAGCGATTAGCAAATATTATATTCTATTGTAGGATTTATACAAAGTGATTCACATCGACTGTAAAAAAACTTAGGCATTTTATTGGGGAAGTCAGGTTGAGCAAAAAATGTCATATGAGCATAGGTCGTATTCCAATTAGATACAAAATTATAACAGATCAAAGTTTTATTAATGTAGTAGCAGATAGGTAAACAAAACACATGTTATGAACTTATAATTAACATTTAATTGAAAAACATAAGAGAGTATACGATTTACAGGGTCGAGTTACTAATTATGACCACGTACCTAATAACCTGAATAGCCTTCTTTTGCAGCCAAAACAGCAGCTAGGCGAGGGGGCATGGACTCAGTGAGTGCTTGGAAGGTGGCAACAGGAATCCGTGTCCATGCGAACAGCAGAGAATCACCTAACTCATGAAAATTGCGGCGTGGAGGCTCTCGCTGCCTGACATGCCGATCCAGATGTTCCCACAGATTCTCGCAAGGATTAAGATCTGGGGAGTTTGGATGTCAGGGTAGTAAGTGGAACTCATCCTCATGCTTCTCGAACCATGCAGGACAAATTTTCGCCACGTGGCATGTGGCATTATCCTGTTGAAAGATGCCATCATTCGCAGGATACACAGTTGCCATGTAGGGATGCACCTGGTCGGCAACGATGAAAAAAATATGCACAGCTATTGACGGTACCTTCCAGAGGAAGTAATGGACCCAAAACATGCCACGAAAAAACATGCTCCAGACCATTGCACTGCCTCCTCCAGCTTGTTGCCGCCCAACAATGGTTTCGGTTAGTTTGTTTTCGGATGTCTCCCGGCGGATACGCTTGCACCCATCGATACGATGCAGTAGAAAAAGGGACTCATCGGAAAATGCAACCTTTTTCCACCGGTCTAGGGACCAATGTTTGTACTGCAATGCAAACCCACCTTATTTCTTGCGATGCATACTTTTCAACACGGATGCTGGAACCAGACGTCTGCTGCGGAGGCCAAGACGCAACAAATGTGCGTTGCACAGTTCTTTCGATAGCTTTCCGGTGCATTCCTCGTTTATTTGGACTGTTAATATATCGCATTGATCACTTTTTACCAGCCATCGCAAGCGCCGCTCACCCCGTTCATTAAAGGCCCGTCGTCCCCTGGAATGCATCTTGCCCATTCTCCCATTCATTATACACATTCACTACGGCACTACGCGAACAGCTCACGAACGCTGTGACTTCCGAATTGCTGGCGCCTTTTGCACGGCAGCCGATGATCATACCTTTTTCAAGATCTGTTAAATCGCGTGCTTTACCCATTTCGGCGACTATTTGTCACGTACACGCACAATGGAAAGTGTGAGTGATTAGAAATCATGTACAAGGAGCATATAATTTTTTTTGATATGTTAATAACCATTAAACAACTTATACAATTAAACAAATACTAATGGTACTGCCTTTGGTTTAGTTAAACTTGTAAATCCAAAAGAAATGGTTACAAGGAGATTCCCCTAACACGGGGAAAACCCTAAACTACGACTAGATGAATTATCCACTATAGGATTACAATAAACAGTAAAATCGGCCCAGAGGTTCTTTAAATAAGAAACAGAACATTGAACTCCTCTCTAACATTCAGCAACTTCTTTCACATTAAATTGGAATGGCCTTATTAATTTAACAATTTTGATTTACTTGAATTGTTTTCCCCATTAACAGTCCTGTGAACAATGCCACAATAATTGAATCAATGGATTTCACCAAATAGTGTCTTAAAGTCCTATACAGAAAAGATGCCTCCATTTGCTGGCCGCATTACAGAAAGCGGTTACGCAGGGCGTTGAACATCTTGTTCCTTTGTGATGCTCGAAATAAAATGTCTCTCATCACATTTTTTGTTTTGCATTTTCTTTTGATTTTCAGCCAATTTAATATTTAATTTATTTTGACTTAGTTTTTTTAGTCTATTTTGTTTTAGCCCGGGTAGTATTATTATCCATTTTTTTTTTATTATTGTATCATTATATTTGTAATATTTTTTTTTTGGCTGTCAGTCAAAATGTTTTTTTTACCTCAAAATATTTTGAAGAAGTGATATTAACTTTTGGGCAATTTTTCTGAGTAATTATATAATTGTATTTTTCTCTAAGGGTTATCTCTTTGTTACAAGTCAAGAAAATTTTAATTATCCCAGCTTATGATTAAACCCAGAGCTCTGTATTCTGAGCAAATCTATCTTTAAGATGTAATTTTTTTTGCATCACTTTTCTATAGATAAATTTTCTAAATATTGATTTTAGGATCCTATGTAACTGTTAAATAAGTTTATTAATTGTATACAATATTATTTTTTTTCAAAGAAATAAGTTTTCAAGTCTTCTTCAACAATGTCTGTTAGACACATCAATTGTTGTTTCTGCTTCTGATGTTATTCCATATTTTACATAATCATGCTCCCAATGACGTATATTAAAGATAGACTCCGAATCTTATTGTTGTAACTTGAAGCAAATTGGGAAGCTCCATGCCCAGAACTGTCATGGCTGAAAGTGAGTGAAGATGATGCAAAACACATGGCTAAACACGAGAGTAGCTGATTAATAATTCTTTCACACGCCGATCACGGACTGATAAGTTTATCTTTTCGTTTACTTTGTATTTGAAGTATTTTATCATTATATTTTATAAACAATTTTTCGATCATGGTTTCAATTTCAATTTCGTTTCGATTGTCTTTCAGTAACGTATTTTCATTTTAGTTACGTATTTTTGATTTATTTTTGTGGAAATTGATTCCTGATCCTTTTTCTTGTCTGTTTGTACAGTTGTACGCAGAACAACTTTGAATAATGGTTTTGAATTAATTATTCCTCGGGCCCAAAATCTTCAAAAACAAAGCAGCCAGACAGCTAATTACTCAACGGCTCACTCCTGCCCAGAACTGTCATGGCTCAATTTGCTTCACTTTTTGCTGCTGTTAACAATAGGATTCGGAGTCTATCTTTAATATACGTCATTGCATGCTCCAAGGAGTGCATCGCCATTGTTTTTACGTGCTAGCCGTGAGCCTTTGGATTGTTGCCCCAAGAGCTTAAATTGGGCAACATTGGAAAAATTTACTACTACTCATCCAACTTCTGACTAGGATACCATCTTCTTCACCAGCCTAGTCGACCAAAGCCGAAGGAAGCCAGTGATTATGTGAGTGAGTGACTCTTTGAATTCTTGGACTTAGGAATTATTCACGCAGCAAACAACCATCCAACTGCGTGAGTAACTTGTGACTTTGAGTGACCCTCCCCCCGGCGATCCCCGGGGGAGGTTTCACCCCATCCTCCGAACTTTCCTTCTCTAAGCCATGGAGAACATGGTGTTGATGGTTGCCGACGGACCAATAGCCGTCGGCATGTTTATGAAAGAGCTTTATGTTAAGACGGGCATCCCGCCCGTGCTGCCGTCTGGCGATCCTGCTGTTTCTGTCGTGCAGAGACTTTCTCCAAACGAATGGAGGATGCTTAGCAGTCCTAAAGCTATTAAAATCCTTTGCTTTTGAACGAACTCTGTTCAATTATCAATGGCGACTGTTGCATCACGGATTTTACTCCCTCCAACGTCTCCACCAGTGGCGGTTGGTCGGGTCTGCTGGATGTTTACATTGCGGCGTAGCCGAGACCGTCAGCCATATTTTTTACGAGTGCCCGTTCGCGAAGTCGATCTGGGATCGTTTGATACAGCATTATGGGCTGGTATATTTCTCCTATCAGTCCGTGCGCTTCCTCTTAAACGATTCCACTGGCGAGATATTTAAAACGGACCTAGCTATTGCGATCGTCTTCATCAATAAAGAACTTTGGCTGGCCCGTTGGAGTCGATCGCAGGGTCAGCCTCCATCTCTCTCGACCGTATGGACGAAAGTGGCCGATCAACTTCGATCCTTTCTACTCCTTGAATGGCCACGGCAAAGTCCGTTTACATTCAAGAAACGCTACACATCATCTAAGTGTTTATGCGAGTTCATCGGAGGAGACCAGACCTTCCTTTTCACCTTTCCGATGGCCTTCTGATACGTCGCCAGATGTGAACGGGCCTCGTTTTTGAGGCGTTTGGATAAGTCACGCAGCCCCATATGGGCTGCCTGCCACTTACAGCATGTGCGCCTGGGCGCCTAGATTTAAGGACCTCATGATTAGGCGTCCGCTGAGGCAACACCATCAGCCTCAGCTCCAACAGCTCATAAGTTAAAAATTGTGTAGTGCATTTGCCCCCCCCCCCCTCCTGGTGTCTCCTGGGGGAGGTCTTTTCTCTTCACCACTCAAAAACTATTATCAATATCAACCATGGAACGCATGGTTGATATGATTGCCGATGGCCCCTTCGCCGTCGGCATGTTTATGAAGGAGGTATATGCCAAAACGGGTATACCTCCGGTTCTCCCGTCGGGTCACCCAGCTGTTTCTGTTCTGCAGAGGCTTTCTCCGACAGAGTCGAAGATGCTCTGCAGGCAGCAGAATATTGCAGAACGCATAGTGGCTGCGGACTTTATCAAGGTTGGGCAAACCACCGTCCACCTGAGTTACGCCGAACCCGGATATGTTCCAGTTCTTATCCGGGGCGCATAGCCACTGATGGCTCAGAAGTATCTACGTGACTACATGTCGGACTACGGGGTGGTGCGAAGAATCTCGTACTCCCTGCACCCGGATTCTCCTCTTCGGATGACGGGCGACATCGTAGTCTACATAGAGCTTCATAAAGACATTCCAGAGTTCGTTGTAATGCCCGCAGTTAAAGTCTCCGTGTCTTACAAGAGACAGAGGCAGTGCTGCTGGTACTGCAAAAGACTTTCCACGTTCGGAAAGACTGTCCTCTCCTTCGGAAATGTGATTCCTGCCACAAGACCGTGCACAAATTCTACCAGTGCCAGGAGAGGTCAGACGCTTTATCAGCAGCTCCAACACAACCGCCTCGAGGAATGTCGTCCCAGCAACCAGCAAAGATGACTTCACCGGCCAAGTCACCTGAGCGAGCAGAGCAATAGCGCCTCGTCCTCCACCGAGGAAGTCGAAGGCGACCCCACCATCGTCGCCTCCTCCTTCACCAAGGAATTCGAAGACGGCCCCACCATCGTCGCCTCTTCCTAAGACTCCTGGGAAGGAGATGCCGACTCCCCCTCCTCGGCCTCGTGTGGTTCAAGAGACTGCTCCTTCACGTCCACCTTCGCCTGATGTTTCCCCGATGGTGGAGGACTGCCACTCTGCAGAAGTCATCTTAGAAGATTCGTTGTGCTCCGAGCCAGTGTTTGATATGGAGGAGTTTCCTGCTCTTCCTCCACCTGCTCCTTCATCGGCATCGCAGCCTCTTCGAATCGCCTGCGCGGCTACGCCTGGTAAAATTTCATCCTTTGCTGGGACTTCCAAACCATCAGCGTCTGCTCAGCAGGATCTTGTTCCGACGCCTAAGAGCCCTCGCAAGAAAAAGGCCCGACGACATCGTAGCAAGAGGGACGGGATTCCTGTCTCCTCTTCATCTGAACGAGACAGCTGCGTTGACCGTCATCATCGCAGCCCCTCTTCCTCTTCGGGACGTGCTCGCTCCCCTAGACGGAAGACATCTGAGCCTCCTCCCTCGACCGTGAGGCTCAAGTCTCCTTCAGATACAGGTCAGCCCCCGTCAGCTTCATTCGCAGTGAAGATCTTTTCTCTAAACGTTCGTTCCCTTGGTCCGTCCTTCAAGCAATCGGTTTTGTCATCATTCGTCGCCCTGTACAGGCCAGATATTCTCCTTCTTCAAGAGGTGAAGCTTGCTGCTTCGCAACAGCTTGCTAACTTCCCTGGCCTTCGCAGTTAATATCCATCTGTGCAGTTCTTCATCAACTCATCTTCGCCACATGGGCAGGAGGTTGCCTCCATCATCTTCAACCCCTCCATTGTGGTGGCGAACTGCGTCTTTGACTCTGAGTGCAGGGTAATTTCTTTGGACCTCCTGCTATCTGGTCTCAAATTCCGATTGCTTAATGTGTATGCTCCGTGTTTATCAGCAGAGAAACGGACATTCTTTGAAGACCTTGACTTTTACCTGTGCTCGTCCTTGCCTGCAGTGGTTGCTGGGGACTTCAATTGCCATCCGGATGAGAACATCTTTTCGTCCGGATGTGTCTACCAGTTGTGCCAGCGGAATGCACTTTTCGATCTGTGGGCGTCTTCTTCCAATTCCAACCAAAGTAGGTCTACCTTTCACCAAGGGCCCTCTGTGTCTTCAAGGTTGGACCTTTTTCTAGTAGACGCCACTTTCGCTGGTGCTCCTGGTTTCATGGACGTCATTCCATGCTCCTTTTCTGACCACAGTGCCATCAAGTGGTCTTGGAACCCTCCATTCCCTGCCTCCTCTGCAGGCTCTGCTTCGAACAATTGGTTTCTGAACGTTTCTCTGCTTGACAACGATAAATACAAGGGAATGTTCGTTCGGTTTGTGGAAAGACATCTTCACAACCTGCCTCCGTCACTAGCTTCGTGGCTTTCCTTTAAATCAAAGCTCCGTCGTTTTTTCAGAAAGATTGGGTTGGACGCCGCTAGACGCAATCGGCGCCATCTCCTCATGCTGCAAGAAATTCTGCGCCTCCTCCGCTGTTCCATCCTGATGACACCCGCCAGGTGAAGAGCGAGATCAACGCTCTAATGATCCGCAGGGCCGCCGGCGCAGCTCTCAGGGCCAAACTGTTCTGGGCGTCTGACGTCCGGAATATGTCGTCAGCTGCGTTCGCAGAGAGGCGTAGCGCCAATAAGAAGAGGTGTCATCGTTTGGTGTTGGGGAATGAGACAGTGGAAGCGGACTCTGACATCTTGTCTGCTTTCCACTCTCATTTTTCATCATTTTTGGCCACCCAGTCTTTCCATCAGACGCCACGACGAAGTGGATCGAGGCACTTAGACCTTTCACTGCTGACGCTGACCTGTCAATTACCCGTCCCTTTTCCGAAGATGAAGTCAAGAAGTTTTTGTCGATGGATGGCCGTCATCAGTCCAGGCCTGGATTAGACGGCATCCCGTATTCGTTCTTCAATGCGACTTGGAAACTTCTTGGGCCTTTCCTGGTGCAAGTGTTCAATTCCCTTCTTAAGGACCCTTCCTCCATTACGTCGGACTTTACCGCGGACTTTATCTTGCTCCCCAAGGTACCGGATCCTGAACTTGTCACCCAGTGGAGGCCTATTACTCTACTCAACACGGACTATAAGGTCTTCACTGGTGTGCTCCAACAACGGCTCAAATGCTTCGTCGACGAGTTCTTCGATCCGGGACAATCCTGCTCCATTCCATCTCGCAGGATGTCCGACAACCTCATTACCATCAAGTGTGTTATGGAGGAAGCGTGTGTGCGCCGTCAGACTCTTGCCGTGCTAAGTCTTGACCAGGAAAAGGCCTTCAACAAGGTGAATCACGTGTTTCTTTTCCGAGTGTTTCACCATCTTCATCTTCGGAAATTTGCTACGATTATCTCAGCGCTGTATGCTTCTGCCACGTCATGCGTGGCGATTAATGGCTCCAATTCGCCTTTTTTTGAACTGTCCAAAGGCGTCAGACAGGGGTGTCCCATCTCTCCCCTGTTATATATATTCTATTTGGAGCCACTTTTACAATATCTTAATCGCCACCCAGATGCCCGGGGGATGGTTTGCCAGCCGCTTCCATCAACATCCGTACGCTGGCTTATGCGGACGATGTAGTGCTATTTGCATCTGATCCGTATTCCCTGGGCATCTATAAAGATTCCTTCGATCTCTTTAGCACTTCGACGGGAAGTTCCATCAATGTCGTCAAGTCGAAAGGCATTGCTATTGGGAAGTGGACAGTGGACTATCTTCGATCTTTCCCAATAACATGGTGTGAGCAAATTACAGTGCTGGGATACGTTTTCTCCTTTTCACCTAATATGGACTCTCGTCACTGGCAGCTGGTAATTGATAAATACATCGCTCGCCTTGGCAAGAACTTTCGTTTCACCACCTCGATGTTTGCCAAGGCGAGGTTCGTCCAGTCGCACGTCCTACCGATCTTGACGTCTAAGTGCCTGTTTGCTTTGCCATCTCCTTTTCATTTAAAGAAGGTGCGTAGTGCGATAGTTGACTGTGTGTGGGGTTATTCAGCAGTCCGTCATCCCATCCGATCGGAGCTGCTGTTTATCCCCTTCGATGAGGGGGGGGGGGGGATTGGGCTTGCCAAACATCCGACGATACCTCATCGCGGCCAGAATGGCCGCCTTGATTCGTGCCCTCCTTCTTCCTCCCCCCCATCTGGGCCAACTTCTTCTTTCTGCATCTGCGCTTCTTCTTGAAAGTGAACAGGCTACCTTTTCTGTCCACGCTGCCAGTGACGATCATTTCACGTTCGCCGGACTTTTACCATCTACTCTGGCGGCATTTGTCATCTTTCCTGTTTGGCCTTCGACAGCTTGACCCGCAGGACTGGGGAAACCTTCGTCTATCTTGGTTCTTCCAGCAGTTTGACCGGGGTACGACTTCTGACATCGTACGGTGGCACCCTGAATATCCATGGTCAGCCATCTTGAAGTCCGTCAAGTCTCTCGCCCTTGAGAAGGCGGTCTTCAACTGTCAATGGCGCTTGCTGCACCATGGGTTCTACTCTCTCCAATGTCTACATCGCTGGGGAGTGGTCAGATCTGCTGGTTGCCAGTTTTGCGGGTTGCTTGAGACAGTTCCTCATGTTTTCTATGAGTGCCCGTTTGCCCAGTCCATTTGGGATCGCCTCTCTCGTCACTATCTTCTGACTGACTTTACCTACCAGTCAGTGCGATTTCTGATGGACTGCTCCACCGGTGCTGCGTACAAGCTGGATCTTGCCACTTCCATCGCCTTTATGAATAGAGAGCTTTGGCTGGTCCATCAGCAGCTATCTGCTGGTGTTCATCAGCCAGCCTCAGCCATCTGGAGGAAGGGCGCCATCCATCTAAGGTCCTTCTTTCATCTTGAATGGCATTGGCTTGGCCCAGCCACGTTCCGGAGACGCTATTCATCATCTCAGCGTCTCTGTAAGGTCATCGAAGGGGATACGAATACCACCTCGTACCTCTTCACCTTTCCCCTCGACATCGATGACCCACCGGTGGGCGGACGGGCCTCTTTTTGAGGCGTTTGAATAGGAGGTGCAGCCCTTGAGGGCTGCCCGTATTCCTACAGCATGCGCGCCTGGGAACCCTGCCTACTTTAAGAACTAAGGGTGCTCCTCTGGAGCCATAACATCGTCTCCAGTTCCAACAGCGATTTTGCTATTCCATCTACATGCCACTTCTGTCCATCTACATACACCTGATGTCCATCTGATTATCATTCAAAGATGTATTTGTGAAATAGCCTTTCCACAGTATCAGGATATGTAAGCAGTCTTTCCATATTCATCCTTACCCACCAGTTCTGTTGAGATGGATATTATTCCATAGACTGTGATTCAGGTTGTTCTGGCTTCCCAGACAATTTCTTCTCCAGAAGTCATTTTAATCCACTTCTCACCATGCTAATTCTTTACACTGTTGTGAGCTCATCATGCTGTTAGAGACTCTTAGTTAATTGTGATCCGGACATTTAACCTTTCCAAATTTAATTAACTGTAAATTTTTTTTTATTTTTTCTTCTATCTTCAGTCCTGGCCAATATGTAATTTTAAATTTATCTTTCAATATTTTCTTGGGGGGATTTTAATTCTTAACTTTTAGTGTCCCTTTATTTATTTTGCATCCATTATGTAGTCAGAGTTGAGTAGTCAAATATATTTAATGTTAATTTTTTTTTTTTTCATATCCTTTGGATATGAATCTATAATGTTTAGAGAAGATAACTTCTCTGGTCTTTTGTTGGTGATTGAATCAATTTGCAAGTTGTTTTATTTTAACTTCTTGATAACTTCTGGATAACTTTACCTTAGCCTGCCTAACTCAGTCTTGCATTAAATGTTTAATGTTTAACTTTCACTTTGTGCTGGCCACACAAATTATTCTACAGATTTCTCTTCACATACATTATTGTATGTTTTCCTGTCTATTTGACAGTTTCTTTATTATTGAAATAACTTGATTTGATTCAAGCACTTATGACTTATTTATCTCATGTTTTCAATAACATTATTTAATTTTACTGAGCAATTCTTTGTTTTATAATATCTCTGATGGAAAATGATACTTATGAGATCTTTTGTGAATATTAAAATTGAAATTTCTATGTTTTCTACTTTGTCCACTGCCTTTTTTCTCTCAATTTGCAACCACACTTATTTAATTCCTCACAGCCAAGATTTGATAAGTTATAACTTAAAGTAATGGTTAAATAAAAAAAAAATACACAACGCAATGTCTGATTCAAATGATGTTTGAATCATAAATCCACTATACAGCACTTTAGTAGTTTAACTTCTTGTGCTAATAAAGCATTTTAAGTAATTTAACTTGTCTTTGTTTAATTCAATTAAATTTTAATTGAAATAAAGATTAAATTCTTATATATTAAAACTAAGTTAGTAATTAATTTTCTTTTTGTCTTAACTTTAACTGAGACAAATCAAATAGCCAGTTTCAATACTGTATACTATAGAACTTAAATCGCTGAGACGCGACATCTTCAGGCAACGGAAGCTGGAAAGATAATTTACGCCTAATTAGTAAAACTAGTAAAGACCGCGCCTCCTTGACTTAGTATAATTACCAAATAACATTAACGAGCTACTATATTAAACATTAAGCCCCAATGGAATACTTAAGCTCACTGATTACAGAATTAAGCCACATACGTTATAATGAATCCTTCTAATGAAAGGAGCAATTGGATTTGGCTGAATCTTAAACTAGGTGAAAAACTACGCCCCTCTAATTCCACTAATAAGCTATTAAGCTGATAGAACTAACAATGGCAAACAATTACGGCTTAGAGAGCGCCGAGCGATAAGACTCATAATTATGGGCATTAGATGGAAAGGACGCGATAATAACTTCTTAAAAGAATACTAGAAAGGTGGCTTACCTCGAGATTAGGGCGAAGGTGCCGAGACTTTCCCTTATATAGGCTCTGAAGGACCAAGGAAAGACTCCAGCGATGATATCGTTTCCAGGAAAATTTGAGAGTTCTTCTGGGACAGGAACGGTGCACAATCGCTGACACACAAGTAGAAGACACCCACTAACGCAAAACTGCAATCCGCTGACACCCTCTGGAAGTCGTATGCAGGTCCAAAGTACGTGGGCGTATCTTCAGGGAATGATGCCTTCTGCTCGGTCGAAGCGCACTCGTTCTCCTCCAAAATGTCGGCCGTACTTCCACAAATAATGGCGGGCGTTTCTTCTAACCCTTTTTCGTCAATCTCTGATGAAAGGAAAACAGGAAGCTCGGTGGCCTCGCAGAATGTAGCTAACGACGCACAGGTTGCTTTCTCTGAAGAATTCCACCCGCAGTTCATATCTGGAGAACAAACTAATTTAGAAATATCATTAGCAGTAGGAGCACTAACGTTGCTGTGGATAGATGGCACATTGTCTGAGTTTGCACGCGGAATTAGTTTTTTGCCGCTACAATATTTCGCTGTTCCCACTCTGCTCGAAAGTTCCCTCGCACTTCTCTTCAAACGGAGTTCATTAGAGTTCTCTTTTCTCCGCGAAGAAACAGGCGACCTTTCACCCAGAATCTCGTAAGCCAAGTCCTTTTTCCAAATCTCCCGCTCATTGCTCTCTCTCACGCGCCGCCGTCTACGACGCTTCCTCCGAGCTCTTCCTGTTTCAGGGACTATATATAAACAGACGCCTCTTTCTCCTTGAGAGCACCATCTGTTATCACTTTTGGGCACTGTCTGAATTCCAGCATTATTTCTTAGCTTGTTAGTAGAGCTAAGAATACTGGAACCTATCGCTGTCGCAATACTTTGTGACACTATTGCTGTATGAACTGTTCCTCTGCGTTTATATGTCTTCCAACAGGCAGGTTTATACCCCCCCCCCCTGTGAATGGGCACAACCGTATTTAATAAACCTACGTGGCGGTCATAATTCAGTGATTCGACCCTGTAGTATATCAAGTGCTCAAAAAGTGCTCCTTGAGCCTGGATTCACGACGACACATGCCAATCATTGAATCATAAACACAAATTATGGCATCGTAATTGCGAATTTGATTGGCCACATCAATTACACCGGTCAACAGCCAAAAATCTCACGGAACCAAATTAGGTGTTTTTTGTAGTATTTTTTAATGCTGATTACAAAAATGAAAACGAAATTTTTCTATGCCTGTAATTTTTGGAAATCATCATATTAAATATTTCCAATTTCTACGCCTATATTTCCTGTTAAATAATTTCATATGTGAAATCTGGAAGGTCTCTAAGGAGAGTCCAGCAATTAGGGGTGTCCATTTTCCCTGGTACCGCCTCTCCCATGGTAGAAATATACTGATGAAACCTTTCTCCATGTTCATCACTAACGTCACCAAGGTTGGCAGGAATAAAGTCCAGGTGGGAATGCAGGAAATAATCTTCAGTGACCTATTGCATCCTAATTCATAAATCGCTTGCAGAAGATCATCTTCTTCTTTCCCAAGCAACCGTGCGCGACAACCTTCAGAGCTTTCCAAGCTGTTGGTTTCACTGGGTTCAAATGCAGTTTTAAAAACGTTATCAGCCATTAGCTCCCTGATTTGAGGGCCGACAAAATTGCCTTCCTTTATTTTCGTTTTGCTGATACGGGGAAATTTCTATTTCAGATGCTGCAACTCGCGCCCTGACTGTTCATTGCCTTTACAAAATTTTTCATTAAACTCTGATATGAAGTGGAAGCAGTAGTATTTTCTCAATTTCAACTAGATGTCTATTTTCGACATTTATTTGCCCAAGAGTCTGTCCAATTTTGGCGACATATCCAGTCCTTTATGCTGTAGTGGAAATCTTTTGCCCGGCTATTCCACTCATAATGACTGCCCCGACTCGAAGCTCTTAAAAGTTCCGGTCGATTGTAACGACACGTCAACCAAGCCGTATTATTTCAGAGTTGTCAAATTGTTAATTAACACATTTCATATCATTTGAGATTATTTTTAGCAAGAATACATTCCTAAAATATGTTAATATATGCAATAATAAAACAGAATAAGCGAATGTTGCAATACAGTATTGTTGCTACTATTTTCTATGGGAAACTTGCAATTCCCTTTATCTTAAAACTTTGCGTGCTAAAGAAATTTCAAAATTATATTCGTAATAAGCAGGAAAAATACTACCAAAATCACCCGCTTTCATTCCGTAACTAAAAAAAAAATCTTAAATTTTGTTATCCGTTGGAGTAACTGTCACGTGGCAGAATTGAGGGACAAGAGACGGAAAGTTACCTAAATAAATGATTTATTGCAAAGAATTTACAAGTGGAAGCGAAAGTTGTTCTTAATTGATTGCAAAATGAAAATAGAATGCAATTCTTCGAAGATCTTCTTCAAGAACAGAATCTGATTGCACTTAGTTGGATTGTTATACCAGAAGATAAATTTACGAGGAATCGTTAGGAGCTCGAATGTAAGGAATTCTTCTTACATCGAGTACACAAATAGTAACGGAAGGAAGTGATGCTTTCACTCCGGCAATTCTGAAGCATTAGTAACACACGCACTTTGATGCACTTCCAAACACTAATAGCAATTAAATACAACACTTGACAACCCGGCATGCGCCATAAATCTCATATGACGAAGCTCAAAAAAAGGGATTATGTTAAGACACACACTTTATCACAGATCACCGTTGACAATTCACTTTATAATCATGTGATGTGCAAATAACACAATTATTCACCGTAGCTTACTGTAATATTTCATATACGCTTCGTTATACTTTTTTTTCACGAAACTAGATACCGGCACACTTATCACCGATGCACAACAAAAACACTTGCAAAGAAAAATTGAAGCACTTAGCACTATTTCACAACCATAAATATTTGCGTAGCACAAGCTGAAAACTCAAATAAATGACGATATACACTTAAGCACATTACACGTTTTGGGATGACCTCCGCCCGACGTAATTGTCGTCCATAAAGTTCAGAACTGGCAGCGCAGAAAAAGAAAAGCTAAATGAGAAGACTGCACGGAGAGAAATGAATTGTTGTGACAACCTTATGTATGGTCACTGTAACAATATTTTATGGTTACTCCTGTCCCATCAATATTTATTGTTGTGTGGACAAAACTGTTTTGATAATGTGTTTTGGTCAGAGAACAATTCTCTTCATTAATCTCATTCAATAAATATTGTTGTCAGAACAATACTCTTTTGTTCCCACACTAATACAGCACTGCTAGAGCAACGATTTTCCTATGAATGGATAATGGATATTGATGACACGTCAATAGTTTTCTGCTCCTACAGCAATAGAGCTATGGGTTCTTTTACAATTTTTATTTTCATGATACCCTATTAAAATTAGTGTATATGTTATGTTTTTTGGAAACACAAAAAAAATATTATATATACCGGGTATGTTAGAAGTATCAAGTTTATTTCATGAATTAATAGTTGTAACATATATGAATAATTCTATTTTCTTTTTTGTGCACACCATGGTTTCAAAAAGAGGCTATTGGAGCCGGAGCTGGTGATGATGTTCCAGCGTACCTGCTCCAGACATGTGTCTACTCCAGCGTACGCCCTTGCATTACCTACATAAACGTCTCGAAAAGAGGAAATTTGCTGTTGAAGCTGAGGCAGATGGTGTGGCCTCAGTGAACGCCTCAAAGGATTTTAATCACAGGCGCTCGGCGCACATGCTACAGCAACTAGATCAGGCAGCCCTCATAGGCTGCTCAAGCTGTCTAAACGCCCAATAAGTGCCCGCTGGCTCCCTGGCAAGACCATCACAACGACATTGGGAATATAAAAATGAAATGCCTATCATACCTTTCGACCACGCAAAGACTGCCCGAAGATGCAAAACGGCGTCGGAAAGCGCGCGGATCTAGTCTGTTCCATTTCAACAAAAGGAATGAATTCAAACGATGAGCCATGCTCTCCTAAACGACTGATAGCGGGACATCATTGCCCATTGACCTGGCAACACGCGATACCCACAGTTGCCTAATGGCTAATGCAATTGGCACAGCTAGGTCCAATTTAAATGGTTTACCAGAAGACTCATTAAAGAGGCAGCGCACAGATTGATATGAAAGACGTCTCAAACCAAAGTGCTGACTGAATTGGTCCCAAATCGATTGAGCAGCGGGCACTCAAAAAATAAATGCGGTATTGTTTTAACCATACCACAAACCTTACAAGCAGCCGAAGCGGTCACTCCCCACGCCTGAAACTTTTGCAGTGAAAGAACCCCTGATGTAAAAGCCTCTACTGGTAATTGAAGGCTGTCCCCTCAAAAGCTAAGATCTTCAAAGCTTTTAAAGTTGCGGACCAGGGGTAATAAGGGTGAAGCCGGACCACGTCGGTGGTCATACCTGAATCCATTTTGTCCACAAACCACGACTCTTTCAGGGAGTCTAGAATGCCAATACCTGTGATACGCAACGATTGAATAAAGGGTTTCATATCCGATTGACAGTCCTTATAAAACTTTGGTAAAGTACCGGAAATGACTATAGGAAGACGAGAGGGAACTGGCAAACCAGCTGTTTTGAAAAACCAGCGAAGATGTATAAAAAGAAAATTTGCCCAAATGGGAGGAGAAACCAAGAAAACTCGAACAAAAGCTGCCATGCGCGCAGCCACCAAACGTTGACGGACCTCAGAGACCCAAACCGCCCCTCTCAAAGGGAACAAACAAGAAGTCAGCCCGCAATGGATGGGTCTTTATTTGTGGACCCCAAATCAAATCGATTAACTTGCGGCGAAGTGTTTGCAGTTCCCTGCGAGAAGGCAATGACAGGAGGCATTTAGCCGTCAACAAGGGAATAACAGGAGTTTGTACAAAGCGCACCCTTACAAGCATCGATGTTTTAAACCGAACAAACTTGTCTATACGGAGGAGGCATTTAGCCATCACACCTTTCCAGTGAACGGAATCCACAGACGAAGAAAAAGAAAAGGTGTAACCCAACACAACTATTTCACCGCACAAACAGATCGGAAAAAACCGAAGGTCATCATCAGACCACCGCCCCAGAGTAATCCCTTTTGATTTTAACAGATTAATAGAACTTCCCGTAGAAGCAAAGAAAAGGTCAAGAGCTCTCCTATAAATATCTAAGGTGTTAGGATCTGATGCAAAAAGAACCACGTCGTCAGCATATGCAGGCGTGTTAATGTTGATGGATGCAGCTGGCAACGAATATCCCCGTACCTGAGGATGGTGATTCAGGTGGCGCAACAGCGGCTCTAAATAAAAAATATACAGAAGGGGTAATATAGGACACCCATGCCTGAGACCTTTTAAAAGATCAAATACAGGTGAAGACAACCCATTAATATGAACAAAGAACGACGCACTTGCATACAACGAGGCTATAACTAGAATAAACTTAAAAAGACGAAGGTGGTGGAAAATTTCGTACAGATAAGCATGACTGACTTTATCAAAAGCCTTTTCCTGATCAAGACTAAGAACTGCTAATGTTTGCTGACGTAGACGGGCCTCCTCCATGACACAACGCATGGTCAAGATGTTATCAGACATCCTGCGGGTGGGGATAGAACAGGATTGCCCGGGACAAAGAAATCGGGGGCAAATAGCTTAAGCCTATTCTGCAAAACGCCTGTGAAGATCTTATAGTCTGTATTAAGCAGAGTAATAGGCCTCCACTGGGTAACCAGCTCAGGGGATGGACATTTGGGTAGCAGAATAATCTTACCCACAGTGAAATCATGTGAGAGGAGGGGTCGGAAAGAGGAGTCAAAAACCTTGAGAAGGAAAGGACCCAGGATATGCCAGGATTTGATGTAAAAGGAGTACGGGAGCTAAATTAATCTTTGGAAAAAAAAAAAATTAAAAATCAACCCTGCAAAATAAGAAAAAAATACTTCAGTAAATTTTATTTTATATTATTCACATAATTTGATAAAAATAATCTAAAGTTTATTAAAAATAATATAAAAATTGAGGCTTAATTTGGGGGTTATGCTTCATATCTATTTTTATGCTCAAAGAGGTTATGCACTTCTTGTTGCTTTCACTCTGGGGGTTATGTTTTTCCAAGTTTATACCTGGAAGTTTGATAACTGGTTTTTTTTTTCCTCCTTAATTTTTTTTATTTTTTCCTCCTTAATTTTATTTATTTTTTCCTCCTTTGCACTAAGAATAGGAGTTTTGTCCATGGGGGCTTTATAAAGGAATTTTGTAATAAAACATGGCATCAGAGTCAAATGACTTGCAAAGTACAACAAGAAATTGGCTAATGGTTAGTCAAAGGAAGAAAATGAAATTGTGAGGTAATTTATATTATTTTCGTAATACATGTATTTTAAATTGAAACAAGTTGCTTATTTAATTAATGAATTTGGTGAATTTCAGCAGCAGTATGAAAAATAACATTTCTTCAAGTTTCAAAGAAGTACCCAGTGATCATGGTACTGTTGAAGAGGAGTGGCAGTTGTTTAAAACTGCTGTGATTACATCGGCTGCACTGTGCTGTGGTCGTAAGTGGCTGAGTGTAGCACAGGGCGGTGAGAAAAGGACTGCATGGTGGAACGATGAAGTCCAAGAAGCTGTCAAGGCAAAGAAGGAAGCCTATTTGCTATGGCTTGCAAATAAGTCAACTTCGAGTCGAGCGCGGTACACAGAGGCGCGAAAAGCAGCAGCAAAGACAGTATCAACAGCTAAAGCCAAGGCCTTGGAGAAGTTCGGGGAGAAATTGGAGGCAGACTATGGTTCGGCAAACAAGGTGTTCTGGCAGACCGTGCGCCGCCTCCGTGGAAAGAAGTCTGTTTCATCACAAACTATTAAGAGTTCAGATGGGAGGCTTCTGAAAACGGAGGAGAGCGTGTTGCATAGGTGGAAGGAATACATTGCATCTCTTCTTAATCAGGTAACAGCAACAACTGAGGCACATGAGGTGCACCTTGGAGTGGAGAATGGTGTCGGTAGTATCACTGAAGCAGAAGTCAGATGGGCAATTAAGTCTCTGAAGACTGGCAAAGCTGCAGGTGATGATGAAATCCGGTCCGAGATGTTAAAAGCCTTAAATCAGGATGGTATCCTGTGGCTGACTTGAGTGTGTCAGGTTGCTTGGATATCTGGACAGGCCCCTAAGCAATGGCAGACAGGAATTGTGATCCCTATCTTCAAAAAGAGAGATCAGAGAAATTGCAACAACTATCAGGCATCTGTTTGCTCAGCATTCTTGGGAAAGTGTACGCTAAGTGTCTGGAGAAGAGAAGTCTGGAAATAGTCGACTCCAAACTGTCGGGGGAGCAGTGTGGTTTCCGACCTGGCCGAAGCAGGACGGATCACATCTTTGCTCTAAGGCAAATCTTTGAGAAATCCTGGGAGTATGCAAAAGAGGTCTACGCTTGCTTTGTAGACCTCGAAAAAGCATATGACAGAGTTTCTCGGGAGAAGCTCTGGCAAGTGATGCAAGAGTATGGAGTGGATGGGCAATTACTGGTTGCTATCATGTCTCTGTACGAAAGCTCTGAGATGTGTGTCCGGATAAATGGCATTAACTCAAGACCGTTCACCGTGGGTGTTGGACTCCGCCAAGGGTGCGTACTGTCGCCCCTCTTGTTCATTTCTTTATGGACTGGATAGAAAGGGGCAGCCGAGGCGATGAGCGTGTTTGTGTGGGTGACTGCCTGGTGGAGAGGTTGCTCTTTGCTGACGACCTTGTCCTCCTTGGGTCTTCTCGCATGAACCTTCAGCATGCACTAGACCGGTTTGCAGCCAAATGTGAAGAAGCTGGGATAAAGATCAGTGTGGCTAAAACCGAAGTTCTGGTTCTTTCAAGACAGCCTGCTCAGTGCGCTCTCCATGTTAGGGGAGCCTCATTGAGACAGGTGGAGAAATTCAAGTATCTCGGGATTGCATTCACGAGTGATGGACGGCAGGAGAAAGAATTGGATGCTCGGATCGGTGCAGCAAGCTGTGTCAGACGCGAACTGTGGCGATCCGTGGTAACGAAACGCGAGCTGGGTAACAAAGCCAAGTTCTCCGTCTTCAAATCTATCTTTGTCCCCATTCTCACCTATGGTCATGAGGCTTGGGTAATGACCGAAAGAATGCGATCGCGGGTACAACGGGCGAAATGAGATTTCTGAGAGGTGTGGCAGGTGTTACACTACTAGATAGAGTGCACAGCAGCACAATAAGGGAGTCTTTAGGTGTTGAGCCGCTACTTCTCCGCATTGAGAGATCTCAATTGCGCTGGTATGGCCATATGATACGGATGCCGTAAACTGGTCTTCCTAGGCAGTTGTTATTTTCCAAGCCGGTTGGTAAGAGACCGAGGGGTCGGCCTAGAACCAGGTGGCTAGACTGCATGGAGAATCTGGGTTCGAGTCGCTTGGGTATTAACAGGGAGGACATGCACCGGATGGCGGAAGATCGCGATCGCTGGAAATCCTCCAAAGGGCTGCTGCCCCCGCGACCCTAACGGATAAGCGGGTTTGAAAAGTAAGTAAGTAAGGTGTGTGTGGATTCCCTCTCTGTATACGGAGTTATGGAAAATTAGTATAAGTTTACCCGTAACAGAGGAGGGGTGGCTTGGTAGCCTTGAGCGTGCAAATTCGACAAATCGGCAGGAAGTAAAAAAAAATTTATTTTTTTTCCACTGCGTAAGACGAGTGATGTAAATTTTTTGCGACGTGTGTTGTGAGGAGTGGCGGCTGGTGAGCTGTTATTGACTTGAACTGTGAAAAAAAGAGGATTCTTTTTGAGTGAACGATTCCATTGCGTAAATTAAATTCCTGCGATTAGGCTACGCGGTAATTTGGAGGAGTGGCGGCTCAAGATAGAAATTTTGCTGACTGTTTATATGCTATTGATAAATAAGTATTTGCAACTTTACTGAGGAGTGGCGGCTTAATAGCTATTTAAAGTAGCTGAATTTAAGAGGTATTGTTTTTACCAAAATTACTAAATAATGGGTACTAATAAGGAGCAAAAGCAGTTAAAGAGACAGCTCCAAGATCTGAAATTTAACCCACAGAATGGGAAAAGTATAAACGTCTTTAACCATAATATAATGAAATTATCGAATAAAGTGAAAGAATGGGACGAAGAAGACAAGACAAAGATCTATAAAGAAATGTTCTCAAGTGAGGTTAAAAGGGAGCTGGAAGAGGCAGGTCCGACCACGTTAGCGAGAGGCAGGTCAGACCACCGTTAGCGACTTCGCAGCGGTTAAGTGATCAAAAGATGAGTTAATGGTAGAAAGTAAGATTTCCTCCTATTCCGCAGGGGGACTAGTTAATGAAAATAATCTACCCTAGAAAGAAGGAAAACGGAAAAAGCGGAAGACGAGGGGGAAGAAAGCCGAAACTGAAATTATAAGCAAAGAAACTGTTAGATCAGAAGATTTAGTCGGAAGAATGACAGTAAATAGCTCAAGTCAAGTCAAAATTAAGGAAGAGCAGAAGTCGGAAATTAATTTAATATAAATTAAGAAAAATGCTTCATATGGACTTAAAGAGGCTTATGATGTAACAATAAATGAAGATAGTGCTTTAAGAAAAGAGAAATTTAGTTGTAATCTTGACAGCATAGAATTGAATGATGAAAGCGAGAGACGGTCAAAGAAAAGGGCTGAATTAATAAGCCAGTACAAGCAGTTCATCAATGAAAAAGGTACAAGGGACGACTACAAAGTGGCAGTATCATTGTCCGTAGTAAACGCCTGGGGAATGGTGAACGAAGAACTTTATGTTAATAGTCTCGAAGAGGCTGCGGCCAACGTAAAATAGAAATGCGCAGCGGAACATTTCAAGAAGAATTGCAAGGGAAAGTTTAACTCTTCAGTGACGGCTAACTCCATAGCGATTAACCAGAAGTTAGTTAAGAGAAGGAGTTTGGATACGCCTAAAGTAAAAGGGGCTGGGTTAAATGTAATAACCAACCCTGAGGAAATAAGGTGGCCGTTTGTGGACTATCTAATGGATAGAGAAATTAAATCGTTCTCATTCAATTGTAATATGCAAAGAGAACTAGATTTCCAAAGAAAAGGTAGCGATTATGAAGAAGAAGCTTTGTTAAAGGATCGATGGAGTTACGGAATAAGAACACTAATGAAGCCAGAAGAAGAAATGCGATCTAAAGAAAGCATAGTATGGAGAAAAATTATTCCAGATGCAGAATCCTTTGGAAAAGCATTAGTAAGGCAGGAGAAGAGTGTTCAAGTAAAGAAAAGTGAAAATGAAAATAGTTCTGATAAGGATGAAATGTGTTATATGAAGACTTCTAAGTTAAGGAAAGAATATTCGCATCCAGATTTAGAAAAAATGCAGAGTAATAATCAGAAGAAAAATTACTTTAACATAAGCTACAATAGTTTAGAATGGCTATTAGAAAAATTAAATAAACAGGATGAAGTACTTGATAACTTAACAAGTAAAGTTAGTCTGTTGCAAGGAGAAATTGAAAAACTGCAAAAGTTGACAAGCGAAAAGGCTCAAAGGATGAAGAAAAGGAGTCGTAATCGGAAGTATAGAACAAAAATACAGGATTCCAAGGAAATAATAGAAAGGAGTACGAATAACTGTAAGAAAGGAAGTGGTGTAACAGAATTAAGAAGCCCAAGAAATGGTCGGTTCCTAAGGAGCAATAATGAGAAGGAGTGGAGTAATCAAAATTATAGTAAAAGAAAGAAAGGAGAGCGATGGAATCCAAGGAAGGAAACTAGAAATAAAGAAGATTTTGGCCAAGTGTAGGAAAATTTGAAATTTTTTCAGAATCGTCACGGGAGAAATCAAAGGCGACGAAACGAAGCAGAGAGGAGGAAAAAGACTCATAACGACACATCTGTAAAATATTGTACAACAGATGTACAGAAGAAGCAGGGAAATAGGTGGCCAAGATGGAAGAGGAAAAAAAAAAGCGATGAATACAATCATCGATCACAGCGGGGGAATCTGTCAGTAAAATCAGAGGCGATCGGGAGAGAGCAACACGATGCCCGCCGATCAACCTCCCCCGCTGGAGTTCGTAGACCCGCCGATTGCTCATTGGTCGAGAGCAGAAGACATCGGTCAATGGGCGACAGCAAAGATCGACGGGGGGGACGACGAGAGCGTAGAAAAAAAAATCAAGGATTGGAAGTTTCGCTTTCGAGAGAGAAGGTTACGAGGAAGAATCCGAGATGGGAAACGACGCAGCGACATCGAGGCCGTAGAAATTCATTGGGGAAATACCCGAGGCAGGCGGAGGTTTCCGAAGGAGCGAGGAGGACCTACCGTCAACCCGGCTGCCAGGGAGTGCGTCGAGAAGGGAGCTGTCGTAACGACTTCCGAAGAAGAGACGAAATAGGCGGCGGAGCTGCCCAGAGCGGAACACAAGGCGAGCGAAGGAAGAGTACAGGATTCTACGCCGCAACAATACAGGCAAAGGAGAATCGCCCCCATCCATGCTGCCACGCAAGGCCGACTCATACGACGGTGAAGGGCAAGAATGTCAGGAGTAACGAGTGCAATTATTCCAGGACCAACGTCCTCGAGAAGTTAACAGGTAACGGAGGGCTACCGTGGTCACGTGACGCGCGGCCGCTCCGTTCCTGGCTTGGACGGAACAGCATTATTAGTAAGCTCTTACTTTTAAGCTTAGCTAGTACTGTATGATAAATGATAACTAGTTCGTAAGATTTTTGTTTCTACGTAGTGCTCCATGCTAATGAGGTCGTTCAATTTTAATTTCTGTTTCATTAGCTCCAATACAAACAATCTCACTCCTATGCACGGATGGTGTGCCATCGGAACTTAATCAAGTTATTGTGCTGCCACCACTACCGCAAATAACCTGCTACGAGTAAAAGAATAATGACTGCTAAGACTGTTGACCATATTTATGTGAATTTATGTTTATTGCAATAATATACATCATAACACACTGCATAAAGTAATATTAAATTTAATTTAGCAAGCTAAAGGTGTGTGTGGATTCCCTCTCTGTATACGGAGTTATCGAAAATTAGTATAAGTTTAGCTGTAACACCTGTCTTCTTTCCTTTCTCATCATTTCCTAACACACGCCATATGTTGTCATAGTTCTAAAGACCAAGTGGCTGCCACTCCCACAAATTCGACCCTATTGGGAAAATTTGGCCCAAACTTCATAGGAATGTAGATTTTGCCTAGAGTAATATTCATATCGAATTTTACTCCCTTACATACCTAAATAAAACATTGACAACTTGGTTCTCTTTAACTTCCACCCCCGTAATTCTCACCTTAGTGGACCAATCAAAACTAAACTAAATAGTGAAGGTACTCATGCCCATAGTAAGCTACATTCCGAATTTCAACCTTCCACCTCAAAAAATGCAGAAATTATGAAGGGGACGGACGGACGGACGGACGGCAGAAATTATTGCTCCATTCTTCCGCTACTTAATAATTTTGTGAAGATACGGTTTCCATTTAAAATAATTTTGTGAAGGTACCATTAAACGGTACCAAATTAGTCCTAGATAAACTCCTGGTAACAAGAGCAAGATACAATCTAATCAAAAGAAAATGTGCCCCTAAACAGGAGCAATATCCTTTAAAGAAGCTACAAAGCAATGATTCTACTCTTCTTCCCCCTCAAAAACTACTATTCGTGAAAAGGCAAAAAAAGTTATGCCGTTTCACTAATATAGAAGAAAGCTAATGAGCAAAACCCATACCAAGTAATCGACCCCTTAAAACTTGGACGGTGTCTACAATACGTAATAGAAAATAATACGAGGGTTGGGCATAAGTCATGGCAACTATTTTTTTTTTCTCGGAGCTAAGGGATGGTATCATGTCTCAAGGAAGCTGTGACTGCTAGTATGTTTTCACAATATTAGATGGCTCCGTGAGTTCCTGATGTTGCGCAGAGAGCAATGTTAAATCAGTTCTCAGTCAACCGCTGTGCAAGGTGGATGTAACAACAACGCTCGTATATCAAAACAGCCGTTCTCTATTTTGATTTCTGTTACTTATTCTGGAAAATGAAATCTGTAATCATGTTCCAGAATAAATTTTCCAGAAGCATGAAACGTATGAAACATTACAGGCTTCATGATTCCAGAACTACCTTAATAAACATGAGAAGGAAAGTGTTGGCGTGTTGTTAAATGTCGTCCATTCCTTGTTCTTTCATCTGTATATTTCACATTTTCCACCCACGCTTGAATTCTCAAGTAGAACTATTATGGTTCATTGGAACTTTCAATGATGAAATATAGCACGTAATATATCAAAAGAATTAGAATGATGTGTCATGAATGAATATAACGTTAATAAATAAGGTCCTGGGAATGAACCATTTTGAAAATGGTTGAAATCGAAACAGTGACACGTGCTCTTATAGCACCCTCAAAAATTTTCAGTGCTAAAATAAAATGGCATGTAATATATCAAACGACTTGGAATGATGTGTCAAGAATGAATATAAAGTAAAATTTATGGCAGTCGGAATTATTTTCATGAAATCTTGTTTAGTGAAACCAATATGCCTCATTGGAACTTTCAATGCTAAAATATAGCACGTAATATATCAAAAGACTTAGAATGATGTGTCATGAATGAATATAACGTAAAATTAACGATAGTCGAAATTGGTATCAAGGAACCTGGTTTAGTGGAACCATTATGGTTCACTGGATCTTTCAATGTTAAAATATGGCATATAATATATCAAATGACTTGGAATGAGATGTCATGAATGAATATAACGTAAAATTAATAATAGTCTAAATTAGTTTCAAGGAACTTGGTTTAGTGGAACCATTCTGGTTTAGTGGAAACATTATGG
>JAHWFO010054683.1:1671094-1704907 GCA_023313115.1 Rhysida immarginata
GGAACTTGGTTTAGTGGAACCATTCTGGTTTAGTGGAAACATTATGGATCCTTGAAACTTTCAATGTTAAAATATGGCATGTAATATATCAAACGACCTTGAATTAGGTGTCATGAATGAATATAACGTAAAATTAATGATAGTCGAAATTGATTTCAAGGAACCTGGTTTAGTGGAACCATTATGGTACATTGGAACGTTCAATGTTAAATTAGGCATCTAATATATCAAGCGAGTTGGAATGAGGTGTCATGAATGAATATAACATAAATAAATCAGGTTCCGAGAATGAACCATTTTGAAAATGGTTGAAATCAAAACAATGACACGTGCTCCATTAATACCCTCAAAACGTTTCAGTGGTAAAATAAAATGGCATGTAATATATCAAACTACTTGGAATGATGTGTCAAGAAGGAATATAAAGTATAATTAATGGCAGTCGAAATTATTTTCATGAAATCTTGTTTACTGGAACCATTATGCCTCATTTCAATGCTAAAATATAGCACGAATTATATCAAACGACTTGGAATGAAGTGTAATGAATGAATATAACGTAAAATTGACGATAGTCGAAATTGGTTTCAAGGAACCTGGTTTAGTGGAACCATTATTGTTCATTGCAACTTTCAATGCTAAAATATGGCATGTAATATATCAAACGACTTCAATGCGGTGTCATGAATGAATATAACGTAAAATTAACGATAGTCGAAATTGGTTTCAAGGAACCTGGTTTAGTGGAACCATTATGGTTCATTGGAACTTTCAATGCTAAAATATGGCATATAAAATATCAAACGACTTGGAATGAGGTGTCATGAATGAATATAACGTAAAATTAATGATAGTCGAAATTGATTTCAGGAAGCCTGGTTTAGTGGAACCATTATGGTTCATTGGAACTTTCAATGCTAAAATATAGCACGTAATTTATCAAACAACTTGGAATGAGTTGTAATGAATGAATATAACGTAAAATTAATGATATTCGAAATTGGTTTCAAGGAACCTGGTGTAATGAAACCATTATGGTTCACTGGAACTTTCAATGCTAAAATATGGCATGTAACATATAATACGACCTGGAAAAATGTGTCATGAATGAATATAACGTAAAATAAATGATAGTTTAAATTGGCTTCAAGGAACCTGGTTAAGTGGAACCATTCTGGTTTAGTGGAACCATTATGGTTAATTGGAAGTTTCAATGCTAAAGTATAGCATGTAATATATCAAACTACTTGAAATGAAGTGTCATGAATGAATATAACGTAAAATTATTCATAGTCCAAATTGGTTTCAAGGAGCCTAGTTTAGTGGAACCATGATGGTTCATTGGAACTTTCAATGCTTAAATATGGCATGTAATATATCAAACGACTTGGAATGATGTGTCATAAATGAATATAACGCAAATTAATAATGATAGTCCAAACTGGTTTCAAGGAATTTGGTTTAGTGTAACCATTCCTGTTTAGTGGATCCATTCTGGTTTAGTGGAACCATTCTGGTTCATTGAAACTTTCAATGATAAAATATGGCATGTAATATATCAAACGACTTGGAATGAGGTTTCATGAATGAATATAACGTAAAATTAATGATAGTTTAAATTGGCTTCAAGGAACCTGGTTTAGTGGAACCATTCTGGTTTAGTGGAACTATTATGGTTAATTGGAAGTTTTAATGCTTAAATATGGCATGTAATATATCAAACGACTTGGAATCAAGTGTCATAAATGAATATAACGTAAATTAATGATAGTCCAAACTGGTTTCAAGGAACCTGGTTTAATGGAACCATTCTGGTTTAATGGAAACATTATGGTTCATTTAAACTTTCAATCATTAAATATGGCATGTAATATATCAAACGTCTTGGAATGAGGTGTCATGAATGAATATAACGTAAAATTAATCATAGTCTAAATTGGCTTCAAGGAACCTGGTTTAATGGAACCATGAGGGTGCATTGGAACTGTCAATACTAAAATATGGCAGGTAATATATCAAACGACTTGGAATGAGGAGTCATGAATGAATATAACGTTAAATTAATGATAGTCCAAATTGGTTTCAAGGAACCTAGTTTAATGGAATCATGATGGTTCATTGGAAATTTCAATGCTAAAATATGGCATATAATACACTATATGATCAAAAATATCCGGACACCCCTCACAGATCATCGATTGGCCCAATGTCACATGATAATAACTTGCACACCATTTAAATAGCTTCCCACACCTTCAGACACAACTCTGCTTGGACATTGGCAAGAATGGGTCGTTCGGCAGAGCTCAGTGAGTTCCAACGTGGAACCATCGTTGGATGTCACCTATGCGGCAAGTCCGTGCGTGACATTTCCAGCCTTCTTCAGATACCCAAGTCAACAGTAGGCGATGTCATTATGAAATGGAAGACCCGGGGATCAACAACAGTTCAACAACGAACCGGTAGACCCAAGAAACTAACGGACAGAGACCGTCGAGTGCTTCGTCGTGTCACCCGCAGCAACTGGAATTCCTCGGCGGAAAAATTTGCCAGAGAGTTTCGAAACGCAACTGCAAATGATGCCAGTACCATGACAATTCGTCGGGAACTGCACACGATGGGATTCCATGGCCGTGCTGATGCCCACAAGCCCCACATAAGCAGGGTCAACGCCAAGCGACGTCTGGAGTGGTGCAAAGCCCACAGAAACTGGACAGTGGACCAATGGAAACGTGTAATGTGGACACACGAATCTCGCTACACACTCTGGCAATCCGATGGACGAGTTTGGGTTTGGCGCATACCTGGAGAACGCTTCTTACCTGAGTGCACAGAGCCCACAGTCAAGTTCGGAGGAGGAGGAGTCATAGTGTGGGGCTCATTTTCATGGTACGGACTGGGCCAGCTCGTTCCTGTGCAAGGAATCATGAACTCCGACCGTTATCTGAATGTTTTGGACAACTGTGCACTTGCAACGTTGTGGCAATTTTTCGGAACGGGCCATTTCTCTACCAACACGACAATGCTCCGTGCCACAAAGCGAGGCGTGTACAGCAGTGGTTTGCTGACTCAGGGGTCGAAGAAATGGGTTGGCCGGCACAAAGTCCCGACCTCAATCCTATAGAGAGTCTGTGGGATGAATTGGAAAGACGCTTGCGGGCCAGATCACATCGGCCAACTTCTGTACTGAACTGATTCTCGCTCTTCGGGAGGAATGGAGGAACATTCCGGAAAGTACCTACCAACATTTGGTGGAAACTCTTCCCCGAAAAATGGAAGTTGGGATTCGGGCAAAGGGATGTGCAACGCCCTATTGATTTCCATGAAATCGTGGCTAGAGCGCAAACGTGCATGAGTCCGGATATTTGTGATCATATAGTGTATATCTAATGACTTGAAAAGATGTGCCATGAATGAATATAACGTAAAATTAATGATAGGCCAAATTGGTTTCAAGGATCCTGGTTTAGTAGAACCATTCTGGTTCAGTGAAACCATGGTGGTTCATTGAAACTTTCAATGCTACAATATGGAATGTAATATATCAAACGACTTAGAAGGATGTGTCATGAATGAATATAATGTAAAATTAATGATAGCCCAAATTGGTTTCAAGGAATTTGGTTTAGTGGAAGCATTAGGGTTCATTGGAACTTTCCATGCTAAAATATGGCATGTAACATATCATACAACCTGGAAAAATGTGTCATGAATGAATATAACATAAAATTAATGATAGTCTAAATTGGTTCAAAGGTACATGGTGTAATGGTATCTTTATGGCCCGTTAGAAACTTACAATGTTAACATAGGGCTGTTTAAAAATATAGTTCCGTGAATGGTTTGGTTTAACCTTTCGGTACTTCGTTATGTCATTCCTTAAGAGTTTATTAAGTACAGAAAAGTGCTTTAAGCTATCAGTGTAGGGAAACGTGTCTGTCTGTCTGTCTATCTGTCTGTCTGTAACTCAGACTCCTCCGAGGCTATGACAGATTTTCAAAATCTGTTTTCGTCAGTCGATGAATATGGTTTATGGCACGAACCAGTTACAAATATTATCTATATCTATTCCATAGCACGTGCAATAATGGTACCTTTACGAACCTACCTAGCAATTTTCAATGGAGAGATGTATTAAGTAATATATCAAATAAATCCTAATGACGAGATAGAAGCGGATATAAATTACTATTTTCGCCAATTAATAAATAAGGTTCCGGAAATGAACCATTTTGAAAATGGTTGAAATCGAAACAATGTCACGTGCTCTAATAGTACCCTTATGACACCCTCAAAAATTTTCAGTGCTAAAATATATCATGTAATATATCAAGCGACTTGGAATGATGTGTCATGACAGAATATAACGTATAATTAATGATAGTCGAAATTGGTTTCAAGGAAACTGGATTAGTGGAACTATTATGGTTCATTAGAACTTTCCATGCTAAAATCTGGTATATAATTTATCAAACGACTTGGAATGAGGTGTCATGAATGAATATAACGTAAAAATAACGATAGTCGAAATTGGTTTCAAGGCACCTGGTTTAGTGGAACCATTCTGGTTTAGTGGAACCATTCTGGTTTAGTGGAACCATTATGGTTCATTGGAACTTTCAATGCTAAAATATGGCATGTGATATATCATACGACTTGGAATGAAGTGTCATGAATGAATATAACGTAAAATTATTCATAGTCCAAATTGGTTTCTGGAACCGGGTTTAGTGGAAGCATGATGGTTCATTGAAACTTTCAATGCTTAAATATGACACGTAATATATCAAACGACTTGGAATGATGTGTCATAAATGAATATAACGCAAATTGATGATAGTCCTAACTGGTTTCAAGGAACCTGGTTTCGTGGAGCCACTATGGTTCATTGGAACTTTCAGTGCTAAAATTAGCCATGTAATATATCAAACGACTTGAAATGATGTTTCATATATGAATATAACGCAAATTAACGATAGTCGAAATTGGCTTCAAGGAACCAGGTTTAGTGGAATCATTCTGGTTTGTTGGAAACATTATTGTTCATTGGAACTTTCAATGCTAAAATTAGCCATGTAATATATCAAACGAGTTGGAATGAGGTGTCATGAATGAATATAACGTAAAATTATTCATAGTCCAAATTGGTTTCAAGTAACCTGGTTTAGTGGAACCATGATGGTTCATTGTACTTGCAATGCTTAAATATGGCATGTAATATATCAAACGACTTGGAATGATGTGTGATAAATGAATATAACGTAAATTAATGATAGTCCAAACTGGTTTCATGGAACCTGGTTTAGTGGAACCATTCTGGTTTAATGGAAACATTATTGTTCATTTAAACTTTCAATGATAAAATATGGCATGTAATATATCAATCGACTTGGAATGAGGTGTCATGAATGATTATTACGTTAATAAATGAGGTTCCGGGAATGAACCATTATGAAAATGGTTGAATCGAAACAATGACACGTGCTCTAATAGTACCTTCAAAAATTTTCAGTGCTAAAATATGGCATCTAATTTATCAAGCGACTTGGAATGATGTGTCAAGAATGAATATAAAGTAAAATTAATGGCAGTCGAAATTGTTTTTATGAAACCTGGTTTAGCGGAACCATTATGGCTCAGTGGAACTTCCAGTGCTAAGATATAGCACGTGATATATAAAAAACGGCTTGGAATGAGTTGTAATGAATGAATATAATGCAAAATTAATGATATTCGAAATAGGTTTCAAGGTACCTGGTTTAGTGGAACCATTATGGTTCATTGGAACTTTCAATGCTAAAATTATGCATGTAATATATCTTTATGGCCCGTAAGAAACTTACAAGGTAAACAGAGCGCTGTTTAAAAATATACGAGTCCCGTGAATGGTTTAGTTTAACGGTTCGGTACTTCCTTATGTCATTTCTTAATAGTTTATTAGGTACAGAAAGGTGCTTTATGCTATCAGTGTGGGGAAACGTGTCTGTCTGTCCGTCTGTCCGTTTGTCTGTCTGTCTGTAACTCAAACTCCTCCGAGGCTATGAAAGATTTTCAAAATCTGTTTTCGTCAATCGATGAAAATGGTTCATGGCACGAACCACTTACAAATATTATCTAAATCGGTTCATTGGCACGTGCATAAATGGTACCTCTATTTTCCCGCCTGGCAATTTTCAATGGGAAGATATATTGAGTAATATATCAAACAAATCGTAATGACGAGGTAGCAGCGGTTATCCATTATTATTTTCGTCAGTCGATGAACATGGTATATGGTACGAATCAATCATAAATATTATCTATATCTGTTCAATAGCACGTGCACAAATGGTACTTTACGACCCCACCTAGCAATTTTCAATTGAGAGATATATTAAGTAATATATCAAACAAATCCTAATGACGAGATAGAAGCGGATATAAATTACTATTTTCGCCAATTAATAAATAAGGTTTCGGGAAAGGTCCATTTTGAAAATGGTTGAAATCGAAACAATGTCACGTGCTCTAATAGTACCCTTATGACACTCTCAAAAATTTTCAGTGCTAAAATATGGCATGTAATATATCAAACGACTTTGAATAATGTGTCAAGAATGAATATAAAGTAAAATTAATGGTAGTCGAAATTATTTTCAAGGAACCTGGATTAGTGGAACCATGATGGTTCTTTGGAACTTTCAATGCTAAAATATGGCATGTAATATATCTAAGGACTTAAAAGGATGTGTCATGAATGAATATAACGTAAAATTAATGATAATTCAAATTGGTTTCAAGGAACCTGGTTTAGTGGAACCATTCTTCTTTAGTGAAACCATGATGGTTCATTGGAACTTTCAATGCTAAAATTTGGCATGTAATATATCAAACAACTTGGAATGGTGTGTCATGAATGAATATAACGTAATATTAATGATAGTTGAAATTATTTTAAAGGTACGTGGTTTAATGGTATCATTATGGTCCATTAGAAACTTCCAATGTTAACATAGGGCGGTTTAAAAGTATATTTCCGCGAATGGTTTAGTTTAACATTTCGGTACTTGATTATGGCATTCCTTAATGGTTTATTAAGTACCGAAAGGTGCTTTATGCTATCTGTGTGGGGAAAGGTGTCTGCCTGTCTGTCTGTCCGTCTGTACGTCTGTTTTTCTGTCTGCAACTCAAACTCCTCCGAGGCTATGAAAGATTTCCAAAATCTGTTTTCGTCAGTCGATGAAAATGGTTCATGGCACTAATCACTCACAAATATTATCTAAATCTGTTCAATAGCACGTGCACAAATGGTACCTTTACGACCCCACCTAGCAATTTTCAATGGAGAGATATATTAAGTAATGTATCAAACAAATCGTAATCCTGTCTCACTATATGAAAAAAGCTGCAAGGCTGTATGGGAAAGCACATCACTACGTTTTCACCTTCGCCCCGTAAAATAGTCTCCGACTGCGCACGGGTAGTGCTCAAAATCATGAAGCACTGTTTCAGTTTCATTTTAGCCTCTATGGGTTCAGTTACTTTTTTATTGGCTGCGCGTTGATCTGAATGAAATGACAATTGGTAATGTGACTTTCCCATACTGCCTTGCAGCATTTTTCATATAGTTAGACAAAGCATAGAAGCGGATATAAATTACTATATTCGCCAATTAATAAATATGGTTCCAGGAATGAACCATTTTGAAAACTGTTGAAATCGAAACAATTACACGTGCTCTAATTATGACACCCTCAAAAATTTTCAGTGCTAAAATATAGCATATAATATATCAAACGACTTGGAATGAGTTGTAATGAATGAATATAACGTAAAATTAATGATATTCGAAATTGGTTTCAAGGAACCTGGTTTCAAGGGATGTTATCCTTGCAATGGCGTGGATGGCAGCTATCATTGTGTAAGTACTGGCGCCTGTCAGTGGGCTTCTTATAGAGATTAGTAGACAATTTGTTGTTAGTGATAGCGATAGAGACATCCAAAAAAGAAACAGTTGTGATAGCATTGGAACTTTTCATGCTAAAATATGGCATGTAATATATCAAACGATTTGGAATGATGTGTCAATAATGAATATAACGTAAAATTAATGATATTCGAAATTAGTTTCAAGGAACCTGGTTTAGTTGAACCATTTTTGTTCATTGGAACTTTCAATGCTAAAATATAACATGTAATATATCAAATGACTTGGAATGATGTGTCATGAATTAATATAACGTAAAATTAACAATAGTCGAAATTGGTTTCAAGGAACATAGTTTAGTGGAACCATTAAGGATCATTGGAATGATGTCAAGACCGATCCGCTTGAAATAGTGAACTTATTTTTCTTAGTATTTCTCTTCTGTTTATGATGATTCCTGTGCGGCTCCCCGTCTTTGTGATCTGTTATATAATCATGGGATTGACATTTCAAATATTTCAATTTCTGCTTCCGACATAGAACACAAATTTAAAACACTCAAGGTCAACAAACGTCCTGGCTCGGATAACCTGCATCCGCTTTTTATTTCCACTTGTGCCTCTCCACTGTGTCTTCCTCTTCTAATCATTTTCAACAAATCCCTCAATCTTGGTGTATTTCCTGATTTTTGGAAGAGCAGTTTTATTTTTCCGGTTTTTAAATCTGGCGATAGGAGTGATGTGACAAGCTATCGTCCGGTTACTATTTAGTCAGTATCCCTAAAGTGTCTGAATCTATCATTTTAGATAAAATACAGTGTCACTTTAAACATATCATTACTCCCCAGCAACATGGTTTTATTCCAGGGAGATCTGTTCTTACGAACTTACTAACATGTGAAAATTATATCTTTGACAATCTCAACAGACATAAGTAAGTTGACGTTATATATACAGATTTTACTAAACCCTTTGATAAAGTAAACCATAATATTCTATGTAAGAAACTTGAAGCCTTCGGTATCAGAGACCCACTTTTATCTTGGATCCGTAGTTTTATTGTGTCTCGGCGTTTGTACGTTAAAATTAAAGGCAACATCTCCTGTTCATTTAGTGCTGCTAGTGGGGTACCCCAAGGTTCACACTTGGGCCCCCTTCTGTTTCTTCTCTATATTAATGACATCGCCGAGGTATTGAACGGAGTTCAATTATTGTTATTTGCAGACGACTTGAAAATATTTACCTCTATTAATGATGAATGGGATTGCAATGTTCTTCAAAATTCTTTGAATGCATTATCATTATGGTGTACACGTAATGGTATGATGCTCAATATTACAAAATGTAAAGCTATGTCTTTCTGCAGAAACAAACACATGGTGTGTTATCCTTATTCAATTGATGATATCATTTTAGAGAAGGTTACAAATATAAAGGATCTTAGTGTCATTTTTGACAATAGAATGACTTTTACGTCTCATGTAGATTATATCCTCAAAAAATCCTATAAAAATTTAGGTTTTCTGAATAGACATATAGAACCTTTTCAAGATATTACATAAAATAAAATTCTCTATTGTGCATTAGTTCGTCCAATTCTGGAATATGCCTCTATAATCTGGTCTCCCCAATATGTTAAATTTATTGATGCAGTTGAAAGAGTTCAGAGAAGATTTCTTCGCGTGATTAATAGAAAACTGGGTAATATTTCCTTCAATACAGATTATGTCCATCTTCATAAACTTTTAAACATTGAAACTCTGGCCGATAGAAGAATACGTTCAGACCTACTCTTTCTTTTTGACTTACTGAATTCCACTGTTGACTGTCCTAATTTATTAGAATTGATTCCTCTCCGTATCCCTAAGTACACTACTAGGCATACAATACCCTTTCCGGTTGAGAAAGCCTTGTCCACCAATAATTATATCTACAATTCACCAATTAGACGCCTCCTCAGGAGTGCTAATTCCTATTTGGCTAATTTTGACATTTTTCATGACAACACACAAAAACTCAAACAAATTAATCTCTTCACTTATCCTGCTGATAATTAATTATTATTATATTATATATTATGTTAATTATATTAATTATTGATTGTTTTAATTTATTTCGTTAGTGATTTTATTTCTTTATTTATATCATTTTACTATATTATTTATATCTTTTCATCTTTCATATATTTGTTTTATATTTATGATTATATTTAATATTTCTTTTGTAAATGGGCATTCCCGTCAATAAATAAATAAATAAATAAATAAACTTTCAATGCTAAAATATCGTATGTAATATATCAAACAACTTGTAATGATGTATCATGAATGAATATAACGTAAAATAATGATAGTCGAAATTATTTCAAAGGTACGTGGTTTAAGGTTCACACTGTTCATAGGACGGTTTAAAAATATAGTTCCGCGAATGGTTTAGTTTAACCTTTCGGTACTTGGTTATGTCATTCCTTAATGGTTTATTTAAAATTAATTAGTGGTGTACAGAAATTAATGCACCGTTGCGTTTGTCATTGTTAACACATGTTTCTTCTAACATAGCGGTTAATTTATTTTGTTTATTTTGTATATATTCAATTGGATATTGAGTTACCGCAGTTTCATTCTGTTTTCACTGTAGCGGTGAAGTTTCATGCTATTACCCGTCTCATTAATTGTCATACTTGTATTTGAAGATAAAGCGAGAAATATCTCGTAAACGTTTCTTAGAAAATAAATTTGTCGAAGCCGATATAGTGTTTTATTTACTAATAATATTATTGACGAAAAAAACAATATTTTATAAGCAGAATGAATCATTTCATTTATAAAATTGGTTTCTCTCTATTCTCTTCTTTTGTACTTCGGAATTGAAGTTTTTATATAGGTTTACGGTATACTTAAAAGAATGCTGGATCATTAAAATTGCTCTTCAACTTACACACACCGGCCGATGAATTAGAATCCTTCGTTCAATATGATATTGACCCTCCTTTGGCTGTAATTACAGAACATACGCGGTTTGGCATGGACTCTACAAGGTGTTGCAATGCAGGTAAGATAATCGCAGACCATGCATTCGTCAGAGAGACCTTCAGGTCCTGCAGACTAGACGGAAGCGGTTGCCTTCGACGAATGTCTCTTTCCAACATGTCCAGAACTTTCTCGATCGGATTCAAATCCGGACTTTGCGCTGGCCACGGCAGATGTTGCAACTCGGTGTCATGTTCAGAAAACCACTCCTGAACAATTCTTGCTCGATGGATAGTAGCATAGTCATCCACGATGAATCCGTCACCATTTGAGTACAAATGCACCATTGCAGGATGGACTTGATCTGCAACAATGTTCAGGTAGTCTTTGGCTTTCACCCGACTGTCAAAGTATATCAGGGGATCCTTGCCATACCAACAAAACATGGCCATACCATGACACCTCCTCCTGCAACTTGAACTGTGTTCACAACACATGAGGGGTCCATCGCTTCATGGTGCTCCTGCCAAATTCTCTGCCGGCCATCGGTGCAAAACAATGTGTAACGTAACTCGTCCGACCACATCACCTTTTTCCAGTCGTCTACTGTCCAGTCACACCGTTCTTTACACCACTTCAGGCGAACTTTCCGGTTTGTTGCTGACACCAGGGGCTTCCTCACTGGCATGCGACTTCCCATCCCTATTCGCTTCAACTCTCGGCGCATTGTTCTGGAGGAGATGGGTTGCGATGACCCTTCATTGAAGTCTGCCGTCAGTTGCTCCATAGTAGACCTTCGGTTTTGCCGCACAATCCGTCTCAGACGACGTCGGTCCCTGTCGTGTTGATTGTTTTTGATCCACAATTCTTCCGTTTCGACAACTCTTGTGGATTCCGTTTCCACGCATTGAACACCTTGGAGACCTGACCTTTTGAGATACCGGTCAGTTGTACTGTCCTGGAAATCGTAGCTCCCGCTAGACGGGCTCCCACAATAACTCCTTTTTGGAACTGAGACAGGTCTTCTGTTTTCCCCATTTTGCTCAACTTGAGCAGCTGCAGCTTGTTCTAACCCTGTACCTGCAGCTTGAAATGAACATGTACAGTCATCAACAGGAAATAATCCACACGATCTTAGTACTTAACATTACGTTTCATGCTAATGTGTTGTGTTAATAACTTTTTTAAATTTAATTATTTAAATTTAATAATCTTAATAATGTTAAATCTAAATATAATATTAAATTATTAAAAATAAATTAATATTGAAACGGTAAAACTTAGAGTAAAATTCAAGTGTGGATTATTTCCTGTTGATGACTGTACCTCACATGATTGCATTCAGTTGCATATCACAATCTTTTCTGACCTGTGACCCCGCTTTACATATCAGTACAGTAATACATCACGGGTTTCTAATTCATTGGCCAGTGTGTGTATGTACGCGTTATAGGAATGATCCACGAACCAGAGAATTGCCTGTAGCAAAAAATGCACGCTTTCCTCATTTTAACAATAGATGTTATTTTATGAATATGTCAATTATGTCTAGCTCTCCTGGTCATTGAAAATTTCACCTCATTGAATTTGCATGAAATTCTGATGCCCCATCTCTTTTTTTCCTGAAATAATTGTAACAGCTAAACAAAAGTGCCCTTGCAAGTTTTCGAAAAGGGAAACATAACTCCAAATGGACTTTTAAGAAATAATATGATTCTTTACCTACATATATACATTTAACAACGTACGTTCTTTCACATATGGGCACCAACAAAGTACAATAAGTCTGTTCTTCGTTTCTGATTAACATGAAGGGTAAGGGAAAATCTCGTCTCTCAGTAAAGAGGGCAAACCTGGAAAAAGTGGCGATTGATGAATAGGAGCGAGGTAGCAGCCCACCCACCTTCGACCCTATTGTGTCCACCAACAACTCGACGATTTCCACAAAAGATAAAAACTGACACAAAAGACATGCGGGAAAACTGTTTACTGTAAGCAGCAGACGCTATTGCTTCCATTCATTATACGAATTCACCATAAAGAAACAATTCGGTTAATTGGCTTGACGATATTTTCTTCTAACTAGGCATACAGATAAATTTTTATTCAGGAATCTTTTTCTCTTTCCTATTTATTTCAACGCGAGTTACAAAACTATAATTTTGACATTTTCTTGGATTTTAATGGGTTTTTATTTTCAACCCAAGAAATAATTTTTTTTTTCATCTCCGTGACTCCTTCCCATGCTTCTGTGTGCTATTTCAGACTATCCGCCCGTGACGAAGGCTTGTTTACCTTCTTCCGAAACGCAGCTGACTCTAGTCTAGGAAAGGAAACCGGAAACGGGAGCTGAACCCATCATTCATTCAGGATACACTGATAGATATTTAATAGTTACTTCGTCTCTCTAGAAATAACGCACTCAATGGTTATTCTAAAAATTTAAATTACTATACAAAGAAATATTAAAAAGCGATATTCACTTATTCATATCTTATGTTGTAAATTAGCCTTTTTAAGTCGCAATATATTGGGATTTGGAGGAAAATAAGCATACGATAATAAAAAAAATATTAGATAAAAGCCTATAAAATATTTTTGCATACGACGAAACGACCACATATAAATAATAATCCCCATATTACTAACAATAAAAGCATAAAGTCTTATAAAACACTGCATATCTTAAAGAAATATCACATGGGCATTGCTTTCAAAAGAGTGAGTGGCAATAGTTGTAGTCAATAATTAATGAATCTTTTGAATAAATTTCAAATGTATTCTGTCTATCTTCTGGGAAAACTTATGTTCTTCGTAAGCATGAATTACTGAAGTTATCTAAAATAGAATAGTCATGAAATCAAAATTTTTCTAAGTATCGATTTTTAAAATTATCGATTCTCTGAAAATTTTTATGATTGACATTGTGTCGGATAATACTGAATACTGCCCGTGACTGAAATTTCTGGCATCATTAAAGAATCTTTTTATAGAAAATAAGTTTGTTATCCATAATCCACTATGAAGATTATAAACATCGTTCATGAAGAAAATTGACATCTACTTATTTAATATAGTAATTCAGAGAACCTTTGTAGCCTCCTTCCAAAGTGTATTCGAAGAAACAATTCGAAAAAGTATGTATATTAACCGTAATACGTTCAATGTAGTTGTATTGTGTATTAAGATATAAATATCACTTATAGATATTTCTTTTTTGAAATGAAGATAAAAGAGCTTTCCTAATAGTTATTTGAATTGTCAATCTTAATGTTTAGGGCAATATCTTTTAAATAGTTTTATGTACATGGATTATATATCGAATACTCCAGAATCTTTATGTTATACGTTTTAATAGCTTTTGATAAATTTAATAAAAAGTTTGTCTCCGAAATGGCGGTAGTAAAAAGCTCTAATTTTAATCTCCTTTTATGACCGTTGTGTTGGTTATCGATTATTGACGGGCACCCACATACTATTAAGGTACCATTCTCAGCCATGAGTGGAGAACTAAGCAAACAAGATTGAGGAGGATTTGAAGGGGAGGACCGAAACATGGGAGTTGGGAACGAGGTGGGAGGCGTTTAGGGATAGGTTTGCACGTGGGCACGCGCTTGTTTCGATCATGCACATCCAGCTGCACGTTTTTAAGTGCTTCTCCTTTTAATAGCACGTGGGACTGATTCCTACTTAAGTTGCCCCATTCTCTCCTTACTCAAGAGACATACATCGTGAGGAAAACCTTCATTCCACATCTATGTATGTTAATGATTTGTAAAGAAATAGGAATTGGTGGATTAATAAACAAAATAAATCGTTTAAGTAGATGTACTTTAAAACTCCTCAAAAATGAGTTTATAAAGAAAGATTATAGTAATATGCCTTATTATAACTGAAAGAAGGAAGAAGGAAAAACTTTTAAAGGTTCCGTTGTTGGAATTAATCATTTTACACATTGTTAGCGCTCTTACAGTGCTAAGAAATTGAGAAGTTTGACATTCTTTATTAAAAACTTTAAATGCATACACAAACTTTAAGCCATATTTAATGAAACAGTAAATATAATGAAATGGAGCTGACATAAGTTCTAGCTTGGAAGAAAACGAATATAAGATATCGGCTCTTACAAGGGAATCCCTCGAGCATGTATGTCACAGATTTCCACCAAATTGAAATATGTTACTCATCTGAGGCTACTATAGATGCTTGCAAAATAAGAGAGTGCGAAATTGTGTTTCTTTCAAAATAAACTGCCAAAACGAAAAAATTTCAGCATTGATAGCCATACAAAGACTCCATTGTTAAAGCGGTTCGGTTATGTGGGGTTCCCTTGTTAGTATAGTATAGCAAATATGAATTTGAATGGTTAAAGAATAGGAAATAAAAAAATCATTAAGCTATCGCTCGTCGCCTCTAACTGCTGAGTTACCGCTGACAAGGGATAGTGAGGCTTCTTCGCCTCCCGGTATAATAAATTTATAACGGCATTTAATGCAAAAAACATAAGGTAAAGATATTAATGGAAAAAGGGAAGGAAAGAATTCTGCGAGTTGGATTGAACCACGGACCACGAGTATCACGCTCATCCCCTATACCACATGGGCTACCCCGGAAATTTAATTAGACACGCTCAGTTTTTCTTTCGTTGAACAGAGTATAGGTATAAGCTTAACGGATACTTGTTGATACAGGGCTCTCACCTATTCAACACCATAAATTAATAAAAATTATCAAATGGAAAAGTAAGTTTAATGTCATTTAAATTTAGAAAGACTGGGCATTTAAATGCTTGATAAATAGTAAAAACCATTTTTCCGCATTAGAATCACGATACGTTCATTCTAACCTCATTAGATATAAGGTTTGCTCCAAATGATAGAACCATCGTTTTCACATATCGTAACTTCTTTAAATCATTTTTAAACAACATGATGAAAACATAATGAATTCTGATTCAACTTGAAAGTCAACATTATTTTATTGTTTAAGCCTCTTATTATATTCACAATATTGTATTGAAAGTGACAGTTTGCTTGTCCCAAAATGATAGAACCATCTAACAAAAATGGAATATTTCTGAAAAAATTTATGTCAATGAACAAAGCTACAGCACAAAGTTTATTCACCAATTTCTCAATCTGCTTCAGTATTCCGAAGTAATCTTTTAAATTGTTTTCTAAAAGAACATGGTATGAGGAAAAATATTATTTGAATTTGAAAAAGGATAAATCACAAAACTGTGTAGGCAAACATTTCCATTCGAGTTATTGCAAGAAAAATTAATAGGTCCCATCATATTGTGCTAAAATTTTTGCAAATTTTATGGACATTATAGCCATAAGGCATCAACTGGTAGTTGCCATACACAGACTGCCTGCCAAAAAAGAAAAATTATAGGTAAATGAGCAATTACACAATGATTTAGGGCAAATAGTTTCACAACCCAACATAAATATTTCCAAATCAACAGTTCATCGAGTAGTAATATCATGTGGCTATATTAAAAACTACAAACGCAAAACAACCCCTCTTCTAAAACAGTATTCTAAGAACAAGAGAGTGGAATGGGTCAAATATCATATCTCGTGAAAGGATGAATGCAAGAGGGTTAATTCGGATTGACGAAAAGAAGTTTAACTTTGATGGGCCAGATGGATGAAGTCATTATAGGCACGATGTAAGGAAAGAAGAACGACTGTTTTCAAAACGGCAGCAAGGAGGTGGGTATGTAATAATGTGGTTTTGGAGCAGGAAAGGCTCCAATTGCATTTGTTTCAGGAAGGATGACGATTGTTACATATCAAAGAATGCTTGAAGAATACTTTCTGTGATTCTCAGATAAATTAGACGGACCGTTTTTCATATGGCAGCAAGATAATGCACTTGTCCTCAATGCAACATCCACTTGGAAATGGACTTTGGATAAAGGAATCCACGTTATGGACTGACTACCGTACTCTCCGGACCTCACGTTTACAAGATGGACGACGATTTAGTTTTGAGGACAACCTAAAACAAGCAACAGAGATAGCAAGGGACAAAATTGAGATATCCACTTTACAAAGATTGATTAAATCTAAGCCAGACAGGTGGATAAAAATGTTATAAAATAACGGTAATTTTATTGGTTACTAATTTTGCTAATTTTGTATAAAATTCTCAGTAGTTCTATTATTCTGGGACAAGCAAACTGTTACTTTCAATACAATATTGTGGATATAACAAGCAGTTTAACCAATAAAATAATGTTTACATGTGAAAATAATTCAAATTGAATCGGAATTAATTATATGTTTTCATCATGTTGTTTTATAAAGTGTTAAAGATGTTACGATACGTCAAGACAATAGTTCTATCATTTTAGGACAGATCTTAAGTAATGTAAATGAACGGGTCTACTTGTTCGTGAATTAATAATATTGACATGATTTTAAAATTAGTTCTATAATCAATATGCCAACCGAGTCGTTAACTTAAATAACCCTACGGCAATTTAAACCAATACAACAAAAGATGACCGAATTTAAAACTATTTGAATCGCAATGACACAACAATAACCATAATAATAATAATAATATGTCGCATTCGGACATTACGCTTGTAAAATTTATTTTTTCAAATTTTATTTTTGCTCGTAAAGAGAAAAAAAGAACAAGTATATAAGTTGCATCACAATTTAAACGAATTTCAAGATTATAATCATGTAAAACTGATTAAAACTACTCCGGTTCTTAATCGCCTACGTTTGACTTGTGAGTTTCGACATTAAGAGAAACGACTCTTACAAAATTCTAAATGGCCTATGTAAGAATTTAAATTAAAAAATCGTGCACTCTAAGAGTCTGTGGTTAGTAAGGCATGGCAATTAATGCTGGGTTGATAAAAGCGGGGTTTTATACATTAATGGACGTTTCATAGTTGTACGACTTGGACGACTATTAATTACTTGGTTTTTACCAATACGTTCACAAGTTATTGGGTGAAATATATGTGTTGAGTTCAAAAAGATCAATCGATTTCCTTTGGATGGCATGGCGTCCTGTCGGCAGATGCGTCGTTGTTCGGCGTTCTTTATGAAATCTGGCACTCTATTATCTCCCAATTAGCTTCGGTGTCTGGAACGATGGGGGAGGAAGACTACTCAATGGCAACACCTCTGAGGCTGCGCGCGCACGCGGATACACACAAACTCACCTCTCCCCGCCTCTTCCCTCGCGCGAACCCCCCACAATCAGTAGGAAATTCACCGTGACGAGAAATTAATGGAGTCAGAGTGTTGTCCGCCTAGGAAACGTGAAAAGAAAAGGTGGCAAACAGAGAATAGAACGGAAACAAGTAGTGACAGTAGAGCTTTATAACACCCACTAGAAGACTGATGAATGCATTTATAAAGGAACTGTAAAGGCTTAATAATAAAAGAACCAGGCGTTTACTTAACAATTTTTATTTGTTCAAAATAGTATCGTATATAGAATGTTTACGCTATATATTTTAATGGTCAAAAGGCTCAAATACATAATAGCGATAAAATAGAATTTCAAAATATCTTGCAAATAACGGAAACTTCCAGATTCTTTCTAGTGAAAATTAAATACAAAATTGAGATTTCAATATAAATATTTCTTCTTTATAAATGCTTTAATTAGCCTTATCTACCTTCATTGCAAATGCTGCCTACTTTCAGAAGATGTGATGATTGATGTTGTTGACGGTGAGACGAAATAAAAATCATATATACTGTATATTTCTTTACATTTAAGTTTGACGCATTATTTCTGCGTAATTCTAGTAATGAATTTTTATTTCATAAATACAATACGATACTTCGCCATTTTCATATTTATTTTATCCGAAAAGTTATATTGTCATAATTCCGTTCATATGTTTTTACCGCATAATTCGACTCTGAACCAATTTTGTCGCTAAATAAGTGGAAGAGTCATTTTACTCGGTACAATTTTCAGTTTTTTCTTTGAATATTAGTTCTATATGCATCTCTTTTAAATTGCTTTCAATACATGTTGAAATATTTAATAAATCCGAATAAATTTTATGCTTTTCCAATTTCTAATTATATCGTACAATGAGCGTTTTCGAAAGAATGGATTGAATAATACAACCACATACTGTTACTACCACAAACTAATTAACTTCTTGTCTAAACATTTCTCTGGCCCACCTCCTCCTTGTGAACAAGAGATTTGTGTCTTCAGCGGCAGTAAAGTGCGGCATCGATAAGATCCACAATTTTAAAACACTTTTTTTCCAGGAGTTTCTAATTAATATCCGCAATCTGATTGAAAAGCAGCATTAATGGAATCTCTTCTTGCCTACGGTGGATCTTATAAATCCGTACGATTTAAATTGATTTTAAACTTGATGTCTGAAAAGTTTATCGTGCAGCATATTGCAGCTATCATATTGTCAATGGCGAAAGCTTGACACACGTAGAAAATAATTTTTTTTTCTATTAAACGAAAATGCTCGCGTTATAATGCATTATAGATATTATAAGGAAATTTTAATTATTTTAAGAGTGTTAAAGTCATCATTGACAAGTTCGGTTTATACTTAAATATTCAGTAAAATTAATGCGCAGTATCATCAGTCTAAGGAAAAGATTAGCGCTAATTATTCATCTAGTCAAGTTTAATGTACTTATATTAGATTTTTGAAAGTTTAGAGAGCTTATTAATTTAGACACGTACGATTTTAAATGATAATTAACTCCGCCTCATTCTTTATAGAAACTGTCCACTTATGTAACTGTTCATTGCGAATAGAAGATGTACAAGATGTTTAAGTAAAGGTTCGAAAGAAGAGTTCTTAATGACAAAACAGAAAAGGGAAGGAAAAAATTCCACGACCTGAACTCGAACCAGGGACGATGCCTATCGCTCGCACCGCTCTTATCAACTGAGCTACTGCGGATTTGAACCACCATGCTGTTTACAAGATATCCAAATAGACTTTCATAAAGCCACCAAGCAGCACAATGTCCGTCTGTCCCCTTCATAATTTCTACATTTTTTGAAGTAGAAGGTTAAAATTCGGAATGTAGTTTACTACGGGCATGTCCACCTTCACTATGTAGTTTGGTATTGATTGGTGCACTGGAGTCGGAATTACGGGGGTGGGAGTCAGAGGGGACAAAAGATCTATGTGCTATTTAGGTACGTAAAGGAGTGAAATTCAGTATCCAGTTCCTCAAGGCAAAATCTATATTATAGTCGAACCCACTTATATCGAATTTTTAAATGTCCGCAATTTTGTTCGTTATAACCGTATTTCTTTATAAACATACAGTAGATATAGCGAATTTATTTTTATTTAAAGTGGATTTCACTCAACTGTATGATTTTGCAATGTTTTTAATAAACACAATATGTCCTCTTTTTTCTCCTACCCAGCTTTTATGTCCTGTATGATCTTAATTTTGTGTCGAGTCTAAACATTTTCTAATACGAATACTCGTGGATTTTCGCTATTGCTATAGCAATAGGCAATAGCAGTAATCCCATAAAAAGGGTTTCCTGTTTCCTCACCCTCTGCTCCTACCAAGTGAAGATGGCCCGGAGCGACTATGGTACGAGAGGTTTGTCGACGAAACCCTCGCTATAGCAACTACGTGCGCCGGGAAGAATTATCAGGTGAGCGTGTGTCGCTATAATCAACTATCCTTGTGTTCAGCTAAAATACTGATAGGCTGGAACGCCATTCTGGCTATAAATTGTATCGTGAAAGCTGAATTTCAAGTGTTTCGCACGTTCAGTTGGCGAAACGGGCTTTCAGAGAACTAAGCAATAACGAACTTAACTTGTGTCCAAGGGTTGTGGCCGTTCGGACTTATTCCCTATCTTACCCGACAAAGGGATTTATATTACCGTCTTAATTGTATTGAATACGGCGTGCATGTTAAGATTAGTGCTTGGAACTTACAAAATTACCATTACTTCTGCCTGTAACAATATAGACCGCGCAAGGAATATAGTAGGGGGAGGCCGTGGCCTGGTGGGCTTTCAGTGCACACAACTTCTGTGAAGTTAAGCTACATCAGGCACGGCTAGTCACTGGATGGGCGACCATCAGTGATAGACAATCTTCACCCCCCCCCCCCCCCCAGCTGCTGCAACCATCATACAGCAGTCGTGAATCCAGGTCCATCCAGCGACCCAACTCGTCGGCCTCTGACCATACAGGCCCTGAATGGACATGTTGGATCCCATCACGTAAATAAATAAAAAATAAATAATAAAAAAAATGCTGTCCTTATCCATTGCCTCATAATTTCTTGTGTCGTCTACAGGCTTCACTTTGTCAGTGAAAGGTAGCGTGCTACTGCATCCTTACTTTTATTACCTCAAGAATATTATACGTTCAGAGTGCGACGTTATTGCGCTACGAGTAGTGGTGCTTCGCAAATTAACGTTTATTGATAACCACTTTATTTAAACGTAATAAATACATATCACTTAAATTATAGAATAAACTAGCAAATATGATCTAGTAGCTAAGTTCGCTAGTACGTAGTCGATTTGCCTAGCCTACTCGTACTTACCTTGACTTTTATTGCGAAATAAACATTTACCAATTATTTAAGTTATTTTTACCCGCCTTATATCATTTTCATTCCACTGCGTACTCTCGCTAATATTTACACATGACATTTGTACAAAACAGACTTAAAATTCGGGTTCTCCCGTTTAATAAGAGTGCTGTGTTTAACGTTTAATTAATTATTATGCACCACCTGTTTAATTCGTTACTTTGCATTTACCACGGGAGAATGTGTGTTCCCGATATCTTGGAGGATTTTAAGTTTATGGATATAAAAAGAATCCGTAAGGGGTATGCTTTTAAAAAATTGTATAAATGGAAAGCAAACTTGTGTGCGACAGTGAATAACCTAATGCCAAATTTAGACGACAAAAAATGTTGGTTTTTCAAAATTTCGCTATATCCAAACAAAATTTGCGCAATAGCTCATAAAATGATTCTTATATACGTATCTTTGCTATATCAGATTTCGTCATAACCGTAGAAAATTTGTACAGTTGGGGATAATAGTTTTTCGCTATGGGTTCGACTATATTATGAAGCTTAGGTGAAATTGTTCCAGTGGAGCCGGAGTTGCAGGGTGGCAGTCACTTGGTCTTTAGAACTAGAGCAACATTTATGTGATATTTATGGCATATGATATGTTATTCGATCGGAAATGATGAAAATGGTAAGATAAGAGCTCTATTACATTTTCTAGATGCTACGTTCCAGAAAATCAATTTGGGATGGGGATTGAGGGAGAGGGTACAAATGCAGATAAAGGGGTAAAAATAGATGACCGCAGGGTCCGTTACTGCCCTATACCCTACTCGGGGGATCAATTTCTTGTTAATAAATGTATAAATTTATTTCTGCTTTACAGCCCTAAAGTTCTTTCTTGGAATGTTTACAAGATTTTATTTATTACAGTACACAGTTCTTAGGGGTTTCTTAATTTTTTCAATAAGTGAACATTCTTTGTAATAAGGTCCTGAGAATAAAAATTTAAATTTAATCAAAGAATATCCCTAAGATTTTTCAATTGTTTAGTTTGTTTAGAGTACAGATAAAAATTATATTTTGTTTTACATTTAAAAATAGTCCATGACTACCAATCTTCCAATTTTGATATTTTGGGTGAAATGTTCTAAGCTATTGAAGATTCTTGAGGCAGGTAGGAACGGGTTAAAAAGTTATCATCAACACAGCTACGAATATTAAAATTGATTTGTATACTAAATACAGCTAATGACTACTGCAAATAACAAAGGTCCAACGGTAGATCCCTGAATAATTCCTCAACCTGAGGGGGGCAGAATAATAAATTCCCAGAATTTAAAATGTTTTTTTTTTTCTATTTTAATGCAAAAAAAGCTTTAAAGAACATTTGAAAAACTTCTTTGAACAATAATGATATTATTTGAAAAATATTGGTTCGGATCCAGGTCGCTGAGTTTTTCCTTTCATTTTTTCAAATAATATCATTACCGATGTTTGGAGGCTTATCTCCAGTTTATAATTTATCAACTGAACAATTATAAAAATAATAAAAAACCTGAATAAATCACCGAAAATAAATCGATCAAATAAATCGATAATAAAATAAATAAATCGATTTAGGAAGACAAACTAAAAATCATTTTTTATCTAAGGAAAAGAAGCCAATAATTATTCAAAGACAAAAGTCTAGAGAAAAAAATATATTTCTTTTAGAAAAGAATGTAACAAAATAAAGTTTTAGAAAGAAATTCTTTTAATAACACTAGCCAACAAAGTTAAGATTTTCCTTGTGACAAAATGCAAGTGGGTGATTTTTGGTAATATTTTTTCTGCTGATTACGAATATAATTTTTAAATTTCTCTAGCACGCACAGCTTTCTTGTTTTATAATGAAACATTTTTAAATCATTCAGTGTTTGGGGCCTGGTAAATTTCCTTGCGGCCCCAAAATATGGATACTTTAACAATGCAGCCGCATCTCTTCACTCCCATTACTTTAACATAGAAGTCTCAGTGCGCATAACTTGGAAACATGACGTGATAGAAAAAATCTAAAAGCAGATTCGGATTCTACCTACAAATTACTACTAAGAACACTTTGTGGTCTTAGTCACAAAATGTGTGTTGACTAGTGTAATTAAATGAAATAACCGAGTAGTAAAAACTATAGAATTGTTCTTGTAACAAAATAAATTCTTTTATAGATTGTTTTGAGGGTGTAAAGGGCAATATGAATAAGGTATTTAACAATCATGTGAAGTTTCTGCGCATCTTTTTTATCCCAGGATGTAAAAAAAAAAAATCGAAGCTTAAAGGGATTCTTTATTTCACATATAAAGAATCCCTACGGTCTTGTCTATCACTAGGGAGTTGTCTAAACGTATTAAAAATCTAGCCCTGGTGTCTTTTTTTACAGTCTCCAAATGGAAGTACACTTAAATGGAACCTAATAATCGTGTCGCCATCTAGAGATAAAATTTTAAATCTCACCTTAGCGAAGTTCGTATCGTATGGAGGAAAGTCATCTCTTTCCTCCGTGGATGGAGTATGGAAACCTTGGCGCACCCAACATGAACATTATGAAAGGGGGTGGGAGTTTATATAAAAAAATACTTCTAAGCATAAATATAAGAGTACATAATTTGAAGATGTTATGCGAACATTCTCCACTCTAGAAATGATCAATAAGATGGTAGTGCGAACTTTAAAGTTAGCAGCTTTATTTGATCATCTTTTAGTTAATGATCTTTTATTTAATTTAATAATTAAATACCGAGAATATTTGATTCGGTTATATTTTATTTCTAATTTTTCTAGGAGGAATATTAATTTTTTCCATTAATTTTTTCTCGTATTTCAAACCTAGCCTCAAATGAAATATTAAAAATATTAACAATATTACCAACATTAATTCCTGTATCTTCTTAATAAAAATCATAATTTAACTGCACAAATTAATATTTTTATAAACTAATTCAACAAAATAGTCAAAAAATATCAAACTTCAATAACAAAATATTTAAAGGCACTCAATGAGAAAATCTATATATTAATGCGTGAATGTCGGAATTGGGAAACATTTTTGTGATATTTATTATAAAAGGAGGGGAATGAAATTTATTTCATTCGAAAGGTACTGTGCCATAGAAGCGTAGGAAAAAACAAGTCTCTGTGACCACAATTAGCCGAGATATTAATTAAAAGCCTATACCGATAGGATGCTAATATATACCGATAGACGACGTCCTATGTCCATTGGTGAGAATTCAAAATTCAATTCAATTCGCGTAAGATTCGTCGATTCAATTGCAGTGAGAGAGATATTTCAATAATATTCGCAGACACAATTGGTCGAATTTCTAACACAGGCGATACTAGTATTAATAAATATTCACGAGCGTCATAATTTATTAGAGGATTAAAAAAACAAACCACAACCATGTTCAGTTAAAGAATACATATAAATAGTACAACAACCACTTAAAAAATGTAAAATTAATAAAATAGCCATTCAATTTAACCATCCCACAATTCTAATCAACTTTTATCGAATTATTTTATGTGCTGCATTATGTGCTTCATTTTTGACGCCCTTCAATCATAGATAATTCCAGGTGAATTAATTGCTTAATTTCAGTCATTTGACAGAAAATCGTACCTTTAATTTTGTTATTACGAGAAAATCCATCTAGAGAATTATAAATAGGATCAATTCTCTTATCACCATTTATTGGCGCTATAGGAGGTTATAACTATACAGGAATATGAAAATTAGCTTAAATTGATAATAGCTTAAAATCTGCAGTTTAATATTCCAAAAACTGAAAGCCAGAGAGTACACTTCCGCTTTACATTGATAACCCTCAGTAGGTATAACTATATTCTGTCTACATTTAGCAGATACCTCGTCAGTTTTAGGAGCACTTAATTTTATTACTACTGTTATTAAATAAACGAACCGAAGAACTGTGGATAAGTGCAATGTCAAAGGAAGAAAACTTACTGGTTGCGGACAATAAATTGTTGTGGACAAGAGGTTGGCTTTCTCCTTTGACACTACTGTTATTAATACACAAACAGGTGAAATATTTATAGAACAAATTTCATTATTTATGAGCAGTAAAAGTTACCGCAATCCTATTGTTATTATTGTTTGGGGAAATCTCCGAGAAGGTCTATTTTTTTGCTCGAAGGGAGAAACCAAACTCGGAACAAGTCCGGAAGCCAAGTCGCAGAGGCGGATCCAAGATAGGGCCAAGCTCAAGTAGCTCAAATGCAAGGAAGGGGAAAATTACGTGCTCGTGGGAATATTGATTTTTGGGTGTAGGGATTTACTTACTATGTGTTTAGGATTGTCTTTCTGTAAGGTTTTGTATTAGGTAGGTACAAAATTAATGGCCGATGTATAGAGACTATTTTAAAATGCAATATCTCCTTTCATACAACACTTTATTAATCGAATTAACAATCCGGCAGAGTCTACACACTTTTGCCAACGAGACACAACCTATTTATTCCGGTGATGTAGAATTCTGGACTTCTGTAGGCGACGAACTCGTTGAAGGCAGTTTTCGCATCGTCGTGGTTTTTGAAATCGTCGAAAATCATCTTCCGCGCAGGAAATCGTCCAGGTGCTTGAAAAAGTGATAGTCAGTTGGGGAAAGATCAAGTGAGTATACTGGATGATCAAGAGTTTCGTAGCAAGATCGTTTAACTTTTGTCGGGTGACCAATGCGACGTGCGGCGGATCGTTGTCGTGAAGCAAGACGGGGCTTTTCCGATTGATAATGCTGGTCGCTGTTGTTGAAATTTCTGATACATGTCGTCGATTTGTTGAACGCATGACTGGGCAATAATGGTTTCACCCTGATTCAGGAAGCTGTGATGAATGAGTCCAGTTGCAGATCACCAGTCACCATAACCTTCTTTTGGTGCAACTTGGGCAACCACTTATCGAGCTTTTTCATCTTTCCAATTTGCTTCAAATGCCGAACGACTTTAGAATGGTCTACCTTGAGCTCTCAGCAACTTCTCGTGTAGATTTACGCGGGTCGGCTTCGATTAATGTCTTCAATTGGTTGTCGTCAACTTTCGATGGACGGCCGCGACCATCCTCATTTTCAAGGGTGGTATTACCGCGACGTAATTTTCCAAACCTTTTGCGTGTTGTACAGTCTATTCCAAAAGCGTTTTCACTTGCTTGGTATTGGCTAACCGAAGGTGATCGGTTATAAAGTCTAGTAGTTGGAACGAATAACGTAGAAGCTTGAAATGGACTTGGCCGTCCATAATAGAAATAAGGATCAGGTTCATGACAGGTGTGGGCATATTACAGTACTTTTAACTGAAATGATTAATCGCTGCTTTCTATTTCAGTAAGATAGACTTTGCAGATGAAATATGTAACGCACTTATTAGGACCGCTAGGCACTTATGTTTTCACAATGTGCGTCCGTCCGTCTGTCTGTTGGTGCTCTAGCGTTTGAACGCTTCCGAATTTTCGATTTCCGTTTTCGCCATTCGACATCTTAGGGAAATCGGAAGACTAAGTTCGTTGGTGGAAAAAAATCGGTGAAATACTTCCGGTTCATAAGGTCACAAATACGAGAATATAGGGGACCACGTTTTTCACTATACAATTCCATGTATAAACGGCCTGTGCACTGCCAAATGCTGTTCTCTAATTAGCATTGCATACCTAAAGAAGAGAAAAAATGCTTGTGAACAAGAAATTTTTATCTTTTTATTCATTCAGTCTAAGAAAACGAAAATTACTTTATTCTATACAGGAAACCTTTCTCTATAATAATACACTATAATTAGCTTAGAAAATGAGATATTGTATTTATTATAATTAATTTAAAATGAACAGGCGTGGATGTTACAAACTAAACGTCGATCTTATATACCCATTCATTTTAAAATATATTTATTCTCTACTTAATAAAAACCTGCTTTTTATGAAATTTCGTAGCTTCCTTAATTTTTCCATACAAGTTTTTCTGCATAAATATATATAAAAATTTTTTTATCGTACCTTTACTTCATCCTTGTAATTTGAGTGCCTTCTTTGTTTTCGATTTCCGAAGTTGAAATTTGGCGCCAAATTGCGAGATTGTTATTGCAGTTGGGTATAGGAACTTTTTTTTATTTTAATCCTCAGAGTCTCTTCTTTATTTTAAGTATAATGATAATTCATAAAATGAATTTAGAAAATATAAAGTAAAATGCTGGCGGATTCACAACAATAAGGTGTGACTGCCGCCATGATGACGTCATTTCAGAATGCATTCCGAAATCCCCCCCCCCCCCCACCCCAGGGCCGCCTCAACGCTTAGTGGTGCTGCGCGATTTGCGGAAAACATCGATGTTTCCAAAATCATTCGATGTTAAATCGATTTTGGAATCGATATAAGATACGTTAAAAAAAACTTTGCTGCTTAAAAGAACTTACAAATTCGCTGCTAAGAGCGCTGAAACTAGAAAAACGGTGCTACCATCTGAGAAGCGTACGAGACGTATAACAACTAACAACATCGATAATGCAGTAGCAGGAAAAACATCGATGCCAACATCGGTACTATAAAATCATCGATGTGTCGATGTTTAACATCGACATCGCGCAGCACTAATGCTTAGAAAGGTTGGAATGTAATTTTGTTTTTATCCGTTTATTGTTTACTTTATAAACAATTGTTATAAAGATTTATAATTTGGATGTGGACTAGTATATATGCATTCGGAATGTTTATATTATAGTTAAAAATTTTTGGTTAACGTTTCATTATTATGTAAACAGTATTCATTTGTTTATATATGAATTTTCATGTTTATAAACACATGCCATTGAATTTTATAAAAAAATAATACAAATTTTATAATAATAAATGAATATTTAATTTTATTTTAGCATATATGCAATTTACAAGCGCTATTTTTTTGTATAAAATGCACATAAAATCACATTCTCAAGAGCTCTCTGGTGGATCGAGGCGGGGCCTGGATTTTGATTGGTTGTAGTTGGATCTACGCGATTACGTCAACTAGCATTAAATTACGTCATGGCGCCAACTTCAAACCCCTGAAACCTCCACATAGTTATGAAAAAAAAATTCATAACATTGATAATAAATAAAATTTCTTAATTATTTTTTAATTCTCATACAGACAATGAAATACTTCACATTTTTAGCCTAACTTACTAATTGGAAATAATTTTCGTTTTTTTTCTAAAAATTCATTAAAACAAGATTAATTTTTCTTTACTCATATTTGTATATTTCAGAGTTATTTTTAAAAATAAATTATGCACATAATATAAAATACACTGTTTCATATAGTGGCCTAAACATCAATAAAAACTATGCAAAAAAAATTTCGCCATAAATAGATATACTTTGGCTAGAAAACATTTTTGAATAAATTAGCGCAATTTTCCCGTTTTTCATCAAAATTTTCCCGTCCTAAAAGGGTTAAGTGAAGACACCAGTCAGAACTGGTTCAAGGGTATATGGTTTAGTGGTACCATTCTGGTTCACCGGAAACTTTCAATGCTAAGATATGGCATGTATTATATCAAACAGCTTGGAATAACATGTCATGATTGAATATTAACGTAAAATTAATGATAGTCGAAATAGGTTCAATGGTATGTGGTTTCATGGAACCATTATGGTTCAGTGGAAACTTTCAGAACTCAGATTTGACATGTAATATATCAAACAATTGGAATGATGTGTCATGAATGAATATAACAAAAAATTAATCGTTAAAAGTTTAAAATGAAATTGGCTCAAACGCACCTGGTTTAGTGGAACCATTATGGTTCATTGTAAACTTGCAATGCTAATATACAGCATATAATATATCAAACAACTTGGAATGATGTGTCATGAATGAATATAACGTAAAATTAATGATAGTCGAAAATGGACTGGTTTAGTGGGCCCATTATGATTCATTGGAACTTTCAATGCTAAAATACGGCATGTAATATATCAAACGACTTGGAATGATGTGCCATGAATGAATATAACGTAAAATTAATGATAGTCGAAATTGGTTCCATGATACCATGTGAGGGAGGCTGTGGCCTGGTGGGCTTTCACTGACCACAACTGTGAAGTTAAGCTACTTCAGGCACGGCTAGTCACCGGATGGGTGATCATCTTCGGGGGGGGGGCCCCCCCCCCCGGCTGCTGCGACCATCATAGAGCAGTCGTGAGTCCAGGTCCATCCAAGGACCCAACTCGTCGGCCTTTGGCTACGGCCACACAGAGCGCGACGGACGCGACGGATGGGACGGACGCTACGCATCCAAAAAATATGCACCTTTATTCTCTATGTAAGCGGCCACACAGAGCTGCGGACGCTACGGATACGACGTTCTGGACGTTTTATTTGCGGAAATATTTTCTGGACGTCCAAGACGTCCGTTGTGAATGGACATGCGCAATAGACCAGCAATGGTTATGTGTTTATCGCCTGCAGCTAAAACTACAGCCATACCGAGCCGATGCGACGGATGCTATATTTGCTCAAATTTGTTTAAACTCCTTTTGTTTCATTGCTTATTTGAAGATTTACGTAAAGAGAGGATAAATTTAAGTTTACAAGAAATAATGTTTATTACAATTATAATGAATTAATATAATTAATATCTATAATGTAATTATTGTAATTAATTATTAATATTACGATATAATTACGGTATAATTATGCAATATGTTTCTTATTCATAGTTATTTCGAAACGATATGGACAGAGGCTTTATAATACCAAATATTAATTGTTTTGATTTTTGTTCCTGTCTATTTCGAAGTATATTTTCCAATCTCGTTGGTTTGCTGTCTATGTGAAGCCACTATTTTTTATTCTGTTGTTTATACTATTTTAATGAATTAGGCATTTTTATTTATTTAACTATACATGTATAATTATTTTTTCCAAAAAACATGTATTCATTTGCTCTAAAACGCCATAATCGTAGAATATTCACACGAGTGAAATCACCGAAGATGCAGGCTATGAGCATATCACCATTGCTTTTCTACTACGAATGCCCGTCCACGGCGGACGTTTTGGACGTCCAGAAAATATTTGCGCAAACAAAACCCTCCTCGACGCGTCCAAACGTCCAAATCGTCCAGAACGTCGCGTCCGTAGCGCCGCAGCTCTGTGTGGCCACTTACAATGTGAATAGAGGCGCAAAATTTTTGGACGCGTAGCGGACGTCCCGTCCATTGCGTCCGTCGCGATTTCTATGGACGCATCTTAATTTTTTGCTTTCGGTGTTTTCATACATGTGACTATGCTACGATTATGGCGTTTCTGAGCAAATCAATACAAAAGAATAAAAAATAATATCTTTACATAGATAGCAAACTATCTAGTTTCATCGTTTATTCCTGTATTTTTCAAAATGTACTTCAGGAACAAAAATCAAAGCAAGTTATTCCTTTATCTTAATATTTGGCATTGTAAAGCCTCAATCCATTCGTTCCGAAATACTATGAAAGAAAAAAAAAACATTTGGCATAATTATAATTGTAATAAACATTGTTTCTTTACGTAAATCTTCAAATAAGCAATGAAATAAACAGACTTGTATACAAATCGTCAAAAGTAGCATCCGTCGCGTCCGTCGCGTAGCGCTCTGTGGCCACCCTATTTTGCCCATCGCGTCCGTCCCGTCCATCGCATCCATCGGCGTCTGTTGCGTAGTGCTCTGTGTGGCCGTACCTTTTCGATATCAAATATGCAGATGGACGTATTGGACCCCGATTCATAAATTAAAATTAAAATTAAATTAAAAAATTAAAATTATGAAACCATTGGAAACTTTCAATGCTAAGATTTGGCATGTAATTACTTACGCCTTATATTATCAATAGTTAGTTTGTGTTAGGCAAGTTTTAACAATAGCTAGTAGCTAATCATTGGTACACGCTTACGTAGAAAAGCGTTGGCAATAGTTTATGAAGAAAGAATTGACCCTTAAACAGAACGCTTCAACAATTAACGCTTATTTTAATTAATAGGAATGCTTACAAATTAAAGGATTCTTATATGTTCTAATCTATACAGAATTGCTACTTTCTCCATTTAACTTTTCAGGTAGTTTTATTCAGTTTGAACTATACATTTCCCTTTGAAGTACGCCTTGCTTAGAAATTCATCTAATTCTTAACAACGAAAGGCTTCTTTAGAAATCAAATGCTTTCCTTTTCGTTCTCGAATGCTTTAAAATCCTATCGGTCATGGACATTTCGGTTGCCTGACTTGTTAAAAACAAAGAATATCTCAAGAATGTTCGATGACGGTTTATCCTTAGATGTTTAAATTATTGATGAATCCAGGCTATAGAAGTTTCTTTCCTATTTTCATCAATAAATATTTAATTTTTTTTTCTGTATTTCGAACATTTATATTTTTACTTATTACCTTTTAAATTCTGTAATATTTGATATCGAAATTGTTCATGCCGCTATATATTACGCTGATATAAGATAATGAGAGCCATTACGATATAGCGTATAGTAAACAGTATATAAGCTTAGTTTACTGCACACTTATATATTTTTTTTGTATATTAGATACCGTATGTATCTAAGAAATATATAATATATATTATTTTTTCCCGTCTTGGATGAGAAAACAACTTTGTTTGCCGATACGTTATTTTTCTAAGCATAAGTCCAGAAGACATTACATTTCAAAAGATTGATTATATTCCCTATGAAATATCATAATAGATTTAAAATTTATACAGGGTGTTTCAAAATTACACCACCAAACTTGGCAAAACGTTAGAGGGGATCAATGTGAACATCTTTTGTTAATAACGTTTTATTCTAAAATGACTGTGCAGTCAGCTACAGTACAAAGATTCCACTGTTTCATCCTGCTTATTCGGAGTCCCATTAGCAAAAAGACAGTATTGCTTAATATTTTGAATAACATTAATTTACCCACCACAGAATAATGGTTCATTCTTTTAAATCCATACAGTAGTATGCATTTAGACACATGGTTAGTACAGAAAGCAATTGTAAAGTTTAGTTGTCAATTGGAATGAAGAATTGGCTGACATGCATTTCGTGTATGGAGCAGCCAATGGGAATGGGAGAGCTGCAGTTAGGCTGTACCAGGAAAGATACCCCACCAGACGTGTGCCTCACTATCAGACATTCGCGAATCTGCATCGGCGACTTCGTGAAACAGGATCTTTCTCCAGGAACATGGGCAACGCAGGACGACCACGTAACAGGAACGTAGCGCTACAGTACGAGATTCTGCAATATTTTGCTGATAACCCAACAACAAGTGTACGTGCAGTAACGCACAACCTGGGTGTGAACCACACTTATGTTTGGAGAGTTGTGCACGAGAATTTGCTGTATCCATTCCACCAGCAAAAGGTCCAATCATTGAAGATAACTGACTACCCTCTTCGTGAAGCATTTGCAACGTGGTATTTAGCACAAAAAGACACGGACCCTACATTCACATCACGTGTATTATTCACAGATGAAGCCATGTTTACACGAGAGGGAATGTTTAATTCACACAATGCACACCTGTAGGCCCATGAGAATCCATACGCACGTTTTCTCCGTGCATATCAACAGCGCTACAGTATTAACGTTTGGTGTGGAATTGTGCATGAACAATTGATTGGCCCTTACATGATGGTCACTTCCTTAACTGGGCATACGTACAACATGTTTCTTCAGCATATGTTACCAGAACTCTTGGAAAAAACACCACTGAGAGTACGCCGAGACATGTGGTACCAGCATGATGGGGCACCACCCCATTTCTCCCGGGAAGTACGTGATTACCTTGATGCAAGATTTCCAAACAAATGGATCGGTCGTGGAGGTCCTATTAACTGGCCACCCAGGTCACCTGACCTCACATGTCTGGACTACTTCCTCTGAGGACATATGACAAGTGTGGTGTATGAAACTCCTGTTGAGTCACAGGAGGATCTTGTGGCACGTGTGGTGGCTGCTGCAGCGATGGTAAACGAGATGCCTGGAGTGTTTCAGCGCATCAACCGTTCCATGTTACGACGATGTGAGACTTGCATTAAAACAGGTGGTTGACATTACGAGCACATTATGTAGTAATAAGACATTACTGACTTGTCTAATTAATGTTCTTTGTAATGATGTGAATAAACGAGTTAAAGATTAACAGTGTTTCCGTTCATGTTAATTAATTGAATCTACGTACTGCAGTTGACTGCAGAATCATTTTAGAATAAAACGTCATTAACAAAAGATGTTCAAATTGATCCCCTCTAACGTTTTGCCAAGTTTGGTGGTGTAATTTTGAAACACCCTATATACAGGGTGATTTACATCGAATGTAAAATACTTAAAGGGGGTATTA
>JAHWFO010054683.1:1705307-1727683 GCA_023313115.1 Rhysida immarginata
TAATACCCCCTTTAAGTATTTTACATTCGATGTAAATCACCCTGTATTTAGAATACTATTATTTTGTTAAAACTTAAGCAAACTTAAAGTATATTTTCTACTGCTGAGTATTTCATGAAAATTAATAAGCCAGCTTATCGCTTACTTCCTCGTGCACTTTTCTCGTTATTACACTGCATTTCTCCTCAAATAATAATATACATTGATTTATTATGATAAAGAAAAATTTCCTAGTAAAGGCTCAAGATCAGATTTCAGTCAAAACGGCTGAACGTCACTCATTATGCCAAGAAACAATGAATGGCAACGTCCAACGTGATTCGAACTCGACTTCTTGCCTGAACCGATTAATCTCACTGGTTTAATGTCTTGCAAGGAAGCCAAACATCCTTCATTTCCATTTACTTAAATGCAAATGCTTTTGGAATAGACTGTACCTAGTTATTTCTGGTGGGATTTCGATTTTTCGAAATTATTTTTCTTTTAATTTTGTAAATTATTGATGGGATATATCCATTTGTGCGGACTAGATCTTTAATTATTTCTAATTCCTCTTTTCTTTGTTGATCATTAAAGGATAATTAGGGCTAATTGTGAGTGATATTAATTTTGTGTGAATTTTGTGAATTTTTAATAAGTTTGATAAAGATTGGATGATAGATGTAAAGTTAGTAAATAAGTATGTTAAGAAAATAAATTGGAACATGGTTGTAGAATATGAAAATTGATAAAATCTATGAATTTTTTTATTGAATTATTTTCATGATATTTATTAAAAAATCAAAAATTCAGTGTAAAAAAACAAAACAACAAAAAACACCATAGATAAATCAAGAAATGATGGGTTTAATAACGGATAAAGATAAGGCGTGGAAAAAATGCAAGAAAAATAAATATAATGATGAGGATATGAGTTAAAGAAACTTAAATACTACAGTGAATGCCCAAATACGAAAATTAAACAAAGAGTATTTTATGAAAAACTTTCAAAAAATGAAAAGAATATTAATTGGAATCTCAACTATCATGACCAATACCTCTACCAGTTGGGCTATCGAGGTTCCTGGTTCGAACCCAGGTCGCAGAATTTTTCCTTCCATTTTTTGAGAGAAAAATTAATACATCATGTTTGGAGATCATCTCCCGTCTATATTTATTTATTTACATGAAAAGAATATTAAAGAAATATGGAGACTAGTTAATAACTAGAGTTGGAAAAAAAAGATAAAAGTAAAGAAAATGAGGATAAATTTATTGAACAACATTTAGAAGGGTTTAATAGTAACTTTCAAAAACAAGTTGAGGATGAGAAGTATGATGGAAGTAAAATTATATCGATACAAAATTCTTTTTGTTATGGATTCTGTGGTAGAAAAAGAAAGTAAAAAAAATTATTGGAAGTCTAAATATAAATAAATCTTCAGGAATTGACGGAATTAAAGCAGAAAAGGTAAAGTTTTTGTAAAAACCGTTTACTCATTTATACAATGTAATATTGAAGACAAATGAATGGCCAGAACAGAAGAAAATGTCAAAGGTTAGACTAATTTATAAGAAAGGTAAAAAAAAAAAAAAAAACAAATTTAAATAATTATCGATTAATATCTATACTTTGTTATTACAAAAATATTTGAAAATTGGATTAAGCAAAAACTTGAGGACTTTTGGGAAAAGAACGATATTTTTGGTAAAGTCATCTACAGATGGGATGTCAATAAAAAAGTCAACCTAATGTTTGTTAATGGAATTGACACTTAAATTAAATAAATCTTTTCATAATGGTCTTAATTCAACAGTTATTTTAATAGATTAAAATAAAGCGTACGATTTGGTTAATAGTGAAATTTTGTTTTTAAAATTGAAACAATATGGTTTAAGAGGTCAATGCTTAAATTTGTTGAAAGGAATGTACAGGATGGGCCATAAGTCCCTTACCACCCCTTGTATAATTCGTGTTTGTGGAAATTGACGGACAACCACCATGTGGGGACATATAAGGCCTAGGGGAAAGTCATATGGTGCAGGCAACGCTATAAAATCAATAGATCGCTTATGTGGCCGCCATCTTTGGGGCCATTTGAAAGCGGCGAAAAGTGGAACTAATCTCTATTGTTAGTGTAGGCGCCATTACTGTGGTTGGCAGAACAACATCGCCAGCCAAAGCGCCATTACTATATATCCGCTTTGTCACCAGCTGAGAAAGCACCTCTCCCCCACCAACATCGTGCTTGTAGTCTGAAATTTCTTAAGCGATCTCTCCCACATTTAGAAGCTTTTTAATAAATGCGGTATATAATTTCATAAATACCTCTAAACAATCATTCTGGTATCACTGAAACGACGGTAACATGGTTGAATATCGACATCTTTTATGTACTGTATCAAGCAACCACGATATAAAAGATGACCAAGGTTTTTACATGAGAAAAACATCTTAAGACGCAGAAAGATAAAAACACACCTGTAAAAGGTCAGTGGTGAACCTTTAATATATCTATTACTACAATTTAAAGCTAGACAAGAAATCGGCATTGAGTTTTACTGTATATGTCTACGCAAACTTCAAACGTAAAGGCGGTCATGGGGAACATGATTTCTGGCTAGAATTTCCCAAGGAAAACAATGATGCAGTCCGTTTCTTCATATCTTAATTCGTTCAACAGTTGCAAGCATTCCAAATGGCGATTCTCACTGTTATTTACCCTTTGTTACAGAGGAGAGGACAGATTGATACGGGCATGGGCGGGGAGGAGTGCAAGGGCTGTAGTAGTGGAATTCAATGAACGGCAAACTTATCGGCAACCTGTGTCCCATGTTAGTGTTGCCCGCTCTTTAAAAACTTCATGGATACAGGGACCGTACCAGACAAACCGAGGTGTGGAAGAATCATGACTGAAACAGATGAAAACACAACCGTAGCACAGGAAGGTGTTCACGTAGATCACGAGAAGCACCATACGTAACAGTGAAATTCGCGATTTGGAATGCCGGTAACTGTTGAACGAACTAAGATATGAACAAACGGACTGCACCACTGTTTTCCTTGGGAAATTCTAGCCCGAAATCATGTGCTCCATGACCCTCTTCTCAATTAAAACCCTACGGTGCATCCAAGATGGCGGCTTTCAAGATGTCCGCTGTCCCAGTCTCCAAGAAGTCAGGGGAGCGTGAAGGCCATGGCAGCTTTCTTGATCATCATTTCCGACACGACCGCTCCATCAATTTTGCAGCTGTAGCCCTCTAGCAGCTGCAAACGGAAACAAAGATCTGCCCGACATTTTTCAAAAAAAAAACTTAGCGAGTTGCTTTATGTATTTGCAAAGTTTCCTGATGAAATGTTAATAATAAACCAACAATAAAATCATGAAACCACTGATCAATAAAATAATTTAATATTTTTATAGCTGGTCTTCCCTGTGCGTTGGCTCCTTTACCTATAAAATTGCTGATGTATGCCAATGATATTAAGATTTTTGGGGCGATTGAATCTTTACGAGATTGCGAGATTTTACAACGGGGTCTTCTGGCCGTTTCTCAATGGGCGAAATGTAATGTTTTAGGGCCAAATGTCCAGAAGCCCTTTGTTGTTTCTTTTAATCGGAATACGCAAAAGTTGGTCTTTGTACAAAGTAAAGTTTCAGGTCTGATAAAGTTTGTTGTCACGGAATCCACATAACATCAAGGATTCCGATGACAGCGTCGGTCGCTTTCACACCGATTCATCTATTCATCGGCGTGGAAGGCAAACCGACGCAATTCTCGTCGCCAACCACGTAATAGCGATCGACGTCAGGAAGATCTACGCCAACGAGAAGGTAACGTGGGATCACGAGATCGAGGCCAGAAGTTAGCGGACGTGGTGGAGAACGGAGGCACAGGTCGAAAAGAGAGAAACTTGAGACCGTCAAGGAATGCAGCGGGAAAAGCTCTACATACGATTATGAGAGAACAAGAAGCTGGAGAGGTAAATCCACCAGGGAGCCCATTAACAGAAGATGGCCCGGAGCGCCTATGGAAAGAGAGTTTTGTCGACGAAACCCTCGCTATAGCAACTACGTGCGCCGGGAAGAATTACCAGGTGAGCGTGTGTCGCTATAATCAACTATCCTTGTGTTCAGCTAAAATACTGATAGGCTGGAACGCCATTCTGGCTATAAATTGTATCGTGAAAGCTGAATTTCAAGTGTTTCGCACGTTCAGTTGGCGAAACGGGCTTTCAGAGAACAAAGCAATAACGAACTTAACTTTTCATCTCACGTCCAAGGGTTGTGGCCGTTCGGACTTATTCCCTATCTTACCCGACAAAGGGATTTATATTACCGTCTTAATTGTATTGAATACGGCGTGCATGTTAAGATTAGTACTTGGAACTTACAAAATTACCATTACTTCTGCCTGTAACAATATAGGCCGCGCAAGGAATATAGTAGGGGGAGGCCGTGGCCTGGTGGGCTTTCAGTGCACACAACTTCTGTGAAGTTAAGCTACATCAGGAACGGCTAGTCACTGGATGGGCGACCATCAGTGATAGACAATCTTCACCCCCCCCCCTCCCACCAGCTGCTGCGACCATCATACAGCAGTCGTGAATCCAGGTCCATCCAGCGACCCAACTCGTCGGCCTCTGGCCATACAGCACGTAAATAAATAAAAAATAAATAATAAAAAAATGCTGTCCTTATCCATTGCCTCATAATTTCTTGTATCGTTTACAGGCTTCAGTGAACGAAGTTCGTCGAGGCAGCTAAAGAGTGCATCGTTTCTACCCGAATTAAGATACCGAAAGGTATCCACCATTTAAACATTTGTGCGTGATTCTATACAAAGTGGGTTTTTGTCAGTGAAGTGTAGCGTGCTACTGCATCCTTACTTTTATTACCTCAAGAATATTATACGTTCATTAGTGCGACGTTATTGCGCAACGAGTAGTGGTGCTTCGCAAATAAACGTTTATTGATAAACGTAATAAATACATATCACTTTATTTAAACGTAATAAATACATATCACTTAAATTATAGAATACCCTAGTTAAATAATCTAGCAAATATGATCTAGTAGCTAAGTTAGCTAGTACGTAGTCGATTTGCCTAGCCTACTCGTACTTACCTTTACTTTTAATTGACTTTTATTGCGAAATAAACATTTACCAATTATTTAAGTTAATTTTACCCGCCTAATATCATTTTCATTCCACTGCGTACTCTCGCTAATATTTACACATGACATTTGTACAAAACAGACTTAAAATTCGGATTCTCCCGTTTAATAAGAGTGCTGTGTTTAACGTTCAATTAATTATTATGCACCACCTGTTTAATTCGTTACTTTGTATTTACCACGGGAGAATGTGTGTTCCCGATATCTTGGAGGATTTTAAGTTTATGGATATAAAAAGAATCCGTAAGGGGTATGCTTTTAAAAAATTGTATAAATGGAAAGCAAACTTGCGTGCGACAGATCCAATTGATAAGATTATTAAAAATTATATGGAGAATTTTGCTCATATTAACCTGGATGAATCAAAGGATAAACATTTTTATTTGACTGAAGCAATTTGCTGCTGCTTGTTATAGTTTTGTTTTATGGTGTTTTTTTAATGTTTATGGTCTTTGATGGTTTTTCCTGTTTTTGTTTTTATTAAATTTCATGAATAATTATGTTTATTATTATTATTATTATTATTATTATTATTATTATTATTATTGTTTGGGGAAGCCAAACTCGGATTAAGTCCGGAAGCCAATCCCAGAGGCGGACCCAAAAGAGGGCCAAAGCCCAAGGGACTCAAATGCGAGGGAGGGAAAGTTATGCACTCGTGGGAGTACTGATGCTTGGGTGTAGGAATTTCCTTACTATGTGACAGGTGTTTAGAATTATGGCTTTCTGTAAGGTTTTGTATAAGTGTGGGTTTAAATTTAGTGTTGACAGGCTTTTGTGTAGCGAGTGTGGAATAACCCCAGTGGCAGAAAGAACGATAGGAACAATGTGTACTCTGTTAACTTCCCAAAGGCGTTTTATTTCATGTGCAAGATCCGTATATTTAGTGATTTTGTCAGTGTATGTCTTTTGTAAATTGTGTGTGTTGGGGATGGAGATATCAATTATGTAAGTCACTTTGTTTTGCTTATCTACTAGTGTAATGTCTGGTCTGTTATGAGGGATAGTTTTGTCAGTGATTATAGCTCTGTCAAAATATAGTTTATGTGTGGTGTTCTCTAAGACAGTGCCGGGGATAAATTTATAGTAAGGAGTGTGAATGTCCCTTAGCTTGTGTATCTTAGCTAGATGTTGATGTATGATGTTGGCTACCTGGTTATGTCTGTGTAAATAATCTGTCTGCGTGAGTATTTTGCAACTGGATATGACGTGTTGGATGGTTTCCTCTGCGATATGGCATTTCCTGCAAGACCCGTCAGTCGATTCTTTGATAATATGTTTTCTGTATCTTTTAGTGTTAATAACCTGGTCTTGTATGGCAATCATGGTTCCTTCAGTTTCCCCAAAGAGACTCCCTTCACTCAACCAAAAGTTCGACGCTTTTTTGTCGACGTGTGGCTGGTTGAGGTCAGAAGGATGTCTACCGTGGAGTTGCTCTCCGAGCCATGATTGAAGTTTAGTGCATGTTGTAGGAATGTTATGGGTGTTCTGCATGCTGTTCAGATTCAGAGGTGTGTATTTTGTATCAACCATGCAGACTGCTTTGTGTAATGGTGATGTGTGTTGTTTAGAGTAAAAGAATTCTCTGAGTGCCTGAGTCTGTTTCTGGTGTAGATCTGTTATGTCAATAAGACCTCTGCCTCCCTCTGAACGAGGCAGGGTGAGTCTTTCAATAGCTGTGTGTGGATGGTGCTTTCTGTGCTTTGTAAGCAGTTTACGTTGTTTCCTTTCAAGTCCCTCAAGATCTGTGTGTGTCCACTGTATGACTCCAAATGAGTAGGAGAGTATTGGCGTGGCATAAGTATTGATGGCCTTGATTAAATTTCTGAAATTTAAATGCGTTTTAAGTATTGTCTCTAGCCTATGAAGATATTGTTTAGTGAGTGTATTCTTTATGTGTTTGTGCTCCAGAAGCTTGGCTTGCTTAAATCTTATTATTATTATTATTATTATTATTATTATTATTATTATTATTATTATTTAATTTTATTATTTGTAACTTAAATTAATTCTCGAACTTTGCTCTGGTACTATTTTTTTTCTTTCTTGTGACTCGGCTGTGCTTTAATGGTACCATTATGATACCTCCTTAAAAATTTCCTCTAACCATATATGGCATGTAATATATCAAACAAATCGTCACGACATCTTATGAACTAGTGATAGTAGATATTGGTCTAGGGGCACGTGTACGTGATAACATTTTGAAAATATATAAACTGATTTTGTTTTTATTACAAAATGCTACTTACTTTCCGGACACGCCTCGTGTACAGTCATGGACAAAAAAACGCTCCCTCACTCGATGCTTCTATATTTTAATAATATGAAAATAACGCGTAAATAATGATAGTGGGAATTGTTTAGTAGTACGTGTTTTAATAGTACCATATGGTACATGTGGAACTGTCAATGCTAAGATATGGCATGTAATATATCAAACAACTCGTAACAATGTGTCATGAGTGAATATAACAAGTAATTAATAGTAGTCGGAATTGTTTAGTAGTACATGTTTTGATGGTGCTGTATGTTACCTTTGGTAACTTTCAATGCTAAGATGTGGCGTGTAATATATCAACAAACTCCTTACAAGTTGTTAGACCTATTGTTATCTATAGTTTATTTTATCAAGAGCTTATTGCTGTTAGGCTTAATTGTATCTAAAGCTAATTACTGTGAGGCATATTGCTAATTAGTAGTAGTTAATTTCTTGCTTCAATAGTAGATGATAACGTAGAAACACGTCAGTAATTGAATATGAAAACATAATAGATGCTTACACATAACGCTTCAGCAATTGAGGCTCACTTCGTTTAACCTTAGACGAAGCTTGGATCTATTTAAGCAACTGCAACAAGAGAGGAGCGATCAATTATAAAAAAGGGAGTCCAAAGTCCACAGAACTTTGTGCGACAATGCAAGGACTAAAGGACATTGCTTGTCGCTGGGTTTAGGTAAAACAGAAAATGTCACCAAAAGTAAAAGCTAATGCCTCCTACTATCAGAGAAACATACTGGAACCAATTTATCGCACGTCTCTACGGTGCAGAAGAATCAGGTTTGGCTTCACCCGGAAAAGACTACTTCAAGCCACACGGCCAAATCGACGGTTGCCTTCATGATCTGGATGGCCGTAGAAACAGGAATCAGCGCTATCGATTTCAGTGGCATTACGGTGAAGACGCAGATGCTACTTCTTTGGACTACTGTGCTTTTTGGTCTACTGAAAAGAGCCTTTGAGAAATGGACGACTGTGTAAATGAGATGGTCTATGGATGACAAATAAAATACAAATTTATATTTAAACATGTTCAAGAAAGTATTTGTATCAATCAACATGGATTTATGCCTAATAGATCAACTGTAACAAACTTATGTAACTTTGTTCATTATGTTTCTAGTGAGTTGGATAATAAACTTCAAGTTGATGTTATATACACTGATTTTCAGAAAGCATTCGATAAAGTTGATCACGATAAATTAATTGCAAAATTATCCTTATACAGTTTTTCTGAATCTATGTTATCTTCGATAGCATCTTATTTAAAACAGAGATCTCAACTTGTACTGTACAAAAATTGTTCATCATATAAATTCCCTGTATATTCTGGAGTACCACAAGGATCAAACTTAGGTCCTTTATTATTTCTTTTATTCATTAATGACGTTTCGGCTACTATCCAGTTTTCTAAAATTTTGTTATTTGCGGATGATCTTAAAATTTTTAGTTCTATTAAATCTACCTCCGATTGTGTTAATCTTCAAAATGATTTGTATGCCTTAAATAAATGGAGTAAGGAAAATAATCTCCCATTTAATACATCTAAATGTGAAGTAATGACCTTTTCTAGGCTCAAGAAAAACATTGTTTTTAATTATAGGATTGATGGAACAATATTACAATATGTTAACAAAAAAACTGATCTTGGTGTTACTTTTAGTAAAGATTTACATTTTGCAAACCATTTTAATAACGTTGTTAGCATTGCGCATAGAAATCTTGGATTTGTAATTCGTAACTCATATCAATTTAATAATTTAAGAGTGTTGCTTATTTTATATAACGCATTTGTAAGATCTAAGCATGAATATGCATCAATTATATGGAGTCCATATACTACCAAATATATTAAACTTATTGAAGCTGTTCAAGCTAAATTCCTAAGATATTTATTTTATAGAATTTTTCGATATTTCCCTACATTTATTTCTTATGAATCATTGCTTCACTCATTTCAAATCCATACTCTTTCACATAGAAGGAATTGTCAGTTGGTCGTATTTTTATACAAACTATTACATAATGAAATTGATGATCCCAATATAAGAGAAAAAATAAGTTTTTATGTTCCTAATATTTCTCCGAACAGGTTTCGTAATTTATTCTTTATTCCAAGGGTTAATACGGACTCGCACAAAAATTCGCCAATACTTAGAATGTTGTCTTTTTACAATAAAATACACCCTCTACCGATTGATATTTTTAGTATGAGTCAAAATCAATTTGTAACTTCTTATAATAATTTCTTACCACTTGTGTGTCAATAGCTTTCATTAATATTTTCATTTTTTATAAAATAATCAGTTTTTATTCATTTACTTTTGTTTATGTTACTTCATTTATGTAATTACTCTTGTTTTTGATTTTCAAATTGCAAATGTGAATTGCAAGTTTTGAAATATTTGTAAAAACTTTCGAACTGTAATTGCAATTTTTAGTGAACATAGTAATTGGGGAAACCTGTTATGTTCACAATAAATAAATAAATAAATAAATAAATAAATAAATGACTGCAATGAAGCTTGTTGTATGAAGACTGCCTATGAAGACAACTTTGTAACCATTCCGCTCTGTGCTCTTCAGCACGCACTGTTGCAGTAGAAACTCCGGTGTCATGACAGCCAAAATGCAAGGCCAATACATAAATACAGTTGATGATGGCACACGGAGTTCCATTAGAATACAAAGTAAACGTGAATTACCCTATGTTTACTGTGCCCAGCCTTATTTCCGTGCTAAAATGCGGCGTGAAGTTAACATCACAGTGATGTCGAAAATTGTTGGAGACATGAATCACAGCATCCTGGTTAGTTTCACCTTAAGAGTTTGTCAATGCGAAATATGTGAAAATCTGATGGGGCGAAATCTAGTAAATACATAGGGTGGGAGAGGACCTCGTACCCCAAGGCGTTTGATTTCTTCCTGACTTTCTCTGACTGTAACTTTAAAGACTACGCCTAAAAGACATTGAACAATTCTGCCTACCCTTTCTTATTTCAGCACGACAGGCACCTGCTCATAAAGCAATAACCTAGTTTTGTGGTTTAAAGACATGTAGGTGGAAGAGCTAATCTGTCTTGTCCAAAACCCTGATTCCAAGCCAAATGAATATGCTAAAGCATCGGCTACGCGCCACTTATACTTTATAATTTCCACTGGTACACCATTCGCCACTCAACAGAAGAAATGGGCAAATATGCCAGCAGGAGTGTACCAAAGCTTTAGTGGAGAGCTTACACCCGCGGAAAACGGCTGCATATTTTTAATTTGATGAATCTTAGCCTTCAAAATGTGTTTATGTTTCGACAAAATAAGAATATAGGGTTCTTCCTATTTTAGTGGACAGGTGAACACTCAAACTTAGTCTTAGAATTTTACAATAAAATTTCACTAACATTTACATCAAATTCACATTGTAAATTCACAAATTTACTTTGAAACAAACGAATGTAAATTCTAATTTTAGATTTAAAGAGAAAAAAAAACGAGCTTTGTAGGGAAAACACTTGTTTCCTATTTACAGAACAGGTTGGTTGTTTAATTAAAATAACATACTATTAATCAATCGATCCTCCATTTTTCAGAATAACCTTGAACACTGTCCTTCATAGTGTTTACAAGATTTTGGATCACCTTTGGATTCAAATCATACAAAGATTTTGCCAATTTCATGGGAGTCTATGATATCATACTGCTGTCCATCGTCATAGACTTTTCGTACAATTATCCCTCACAGGATCTCAATTGGATTTAAATCCGGGCTCCTTGGTGGCCTTATCATCAGGTTGATTATTTTGGATGCTAGCCACTGTTTTGTCACAGTGGAACATTGTCAGGGTGCATTATCCTGCTGTAGAATCCAAAAATTACTGCAGATTTCAGGTGCTTAGAGCAAGGCAGGTTCTTCTAAGACCCCCAGGTACATGTTCGAGTTCAGTTTGGACGTGATGAAAGTGAGAGGAATTATTCTGTTAAACCCAAAGCCTCCCCATACCATAACAGAATCACCACCGTGAACTCTGCTTGAATAACACTTTTTGTCTTTACGAATACCATGCCAGTAACATTGTCGGATCTATCTAGATTGAACTTTTTTTTCGTCCCTAAACAGCACCTCCATCCATTCATCATCCCATGTCATGCCATCCTTGCCCACTGTAGACGTTTCTCTCTATACAAAGTTGTTAAAGGTTTTTACACATTTTTAAGTATACTTCATGCGCTCGAAGATGCTAACACTTTCCAAACAGCTTTGCGTTTTACCGGAAGACCCAGATCCGTGGCAATTTTGGATGCAGAGTGTCCTGTTCGACTTGCCTCCCGGATGATCAGTCTTTTGTCATGGGGCGTCAACTTTAGTTTAGATCTACACTTCTTTGCTGCTGACTTTGAGTTGCTTGCTTTCAGAAATAGACCACAGCATAACCCCCTCATTGAGGGATGACAACAGGAAACGTTCTTCAGACGTTTCTCACCTTGCAGATAGCCAGAACAAAAAGATCGCTCAAAGCTCCTTCTCTACTGATGTAGAGATTGTGCTTTTTGGTCTGTTGTAAAAGGCAGCAATTTCATGAATCGAGTTGCCACATTCTCTTAATGCACAAATTTTGCCTTTCTCTTCATCAGACAGCTTAAGTCTTGTTGCCATTTTGTGATCTTGTTTATAGTTATAATTCCATAATGTCCATTTTACAATACAAGGTTTATTAATAGATTTATATACAATCGATTTTTATCCTTTCGGACATCATCAGTATATGCATTTGAAATGTTTAAATTTCTTACAATAATACTCTTTTTAAATTTTGAACAAGACCTTTTTCAATTTATTGTTTTTTGGTTACATTTTTGTAATTGTAATTTTATTAATATAAAATATAGGCCTAGTATTATCTTATCGTATAAATACATTTTTAATTACATAGTTCTTGTATTCTTTTGTTTTTGTTTAATAATTCTTTTATTTTCTCTTCTTTTAGTATTTGGTTGAATAATAAATTACTATCTATTAATTCGGCATTATTTAAAACATGGAACAAAAATTTAGATTAAAACAGAAATTGAAGAAAAAACCAAGCCTGAATAAACAGCTATATGAATTCAATTACAAGGAATGACGAAATTTTCGGCAGAGCTGTGAATAGAATACATGAAGAAAATCTCAGGTAAAATAAAAAATATAATACAAAAGAAGAAAACTAAAATTAATAAAAAGCTAAATAATTTAAGAAAGAAAACTGCAATAAATAACGAACATCCAAAACAAATAGAAATAAATTTCCATCAAACTGTAGTAAATCTAACAAACATAAAACTCACAAAGGAAGAAGAATCATTAATAAATAAAGGCACAAATTATTGTATTAAACAAAAATGGAACAGCAAGGACTTAATAAAGACAATAGCCGAAGTGGAAACCAATCTATATCACATAAAAGAAGACGAAAGAGACGAATGCAGAGTAAACATCGGAAATATAATTACAAAAAACAAAGATAAAACGAAAACCACAGAATTAAAGACAATAATAGGAATCTATAACAAACTGAAAGAAAATAACGCTCAAATCACGCATGGAGATAAAGGCAAAATAATGGTGAAAATTAAAAACAACGAACTAGATGAAAAAACGATGAAGTTCATAACAGAAAATAAATTCAAGAACTCGAAGAAGAATCCAACAAATAAGTTACAAAGACAAGTCATTAAAACTACCAACAAATTCAAATCAGTGATGTTCAAAGGACAAAAATTACAATTAAGAATGAATTATCCTATAGCACCAATAATGAAGCCTAGAATCAAAGTTCACAAAATTAATTTCCCAATAAGGCCAGTAATCAGTAATATTAATTCATCATCATACAATTTAGCAAAATATGTCCAAAAACAATTGAAAGTAAATCTGAAACTAAATTATTACTATGCAGTAAAAAATTCTAACGAAGTATTTGAAAAACTAGAAAAATTAAAATTAAATGAAAATTCAAAATTAGTATCTTTTGACATCAAAGATATGTATACTAGTATATACGTCGATCAAACAATTAAAATAATAAAAAATATCTTAAAAGAAAGAGAAATTGAAAAAGAACTAATAGAAGATATTATAATAAGCTTAGAAACAATAAAAACACAAAATTACTTCGAATATAGTAAAAAAATTTACGAACAACAATATGGGCTGGGAATGGGAAATCCTATTAGTGCAATAATTTCAGAAATATATCTACAAACTCTAGAAGAAAATAAATTAAAAGAAATTTTAAAAAAAATATAATATACAAATGTATACAAGATATGTAGACGACAGCCTATGTATATTAGATAAGTCAATTAACATAGAAGAAATACAAAAAGACTTAAATAATTTAGATGACAAAATAAAATTCACATATGAAGAAGAAAAAGATAACAAATTAAATTATTTAGATATAACCATAGAGAAAAAAGAAGAAAACAATAAAATAAAATTAGAATATAACATTTATAGAAAACCCACAACAACAATAAACAGTATACACAAAAATTCAAACCAACCATGGAGCCACAAAAACTCAGCGTTTAGGTATCTAATTAACAGAGCTTTGACATACCCCATAAAAGAAGAATATAGAGAAAAGGAATTAGGAATAATAAAAGAAATTGGGATTGGAAATGGATACAAGGAAGATCAAATAAATAAGACAATCATTAATATAGCAACAGAAATTAGAGAAAAACAACAAAATACAAATACAAAAGAGAAAGAAAAGAAAAGAATTTGTTTAACCTTCCATGGAAATATAAGTTACAAAATTAAAAAAATATTTCAAAATAAAGAAATAAAAGTAGCCTTTAAATCTAAAAATAGATTAACAACATTACTAGAAAACAAAATAGAAATTATAGAAAAAGAAAAAAGTGGGGTATATGAAATTAAATGCAAAGAATGTAACAAAATTTATATTGGAAAAACTTACCGAAATTTAGAAACTAGATTCAAAGAACAAAAATGCGCTAAAAAACTCCAAATATGCAGAACACATTTTATTAAGCAAACATAAAACCGGGGATTATGAAGAAACATGCAAACTAGTCTACAAAATTAATGATAAGAGAGAAATAATAGTCATCGAAAATTTTATTATTTTTATGCTAAATAAATTTTATCCACAAGAGATTTTAAATAATACCGAATTAATGGATAGTAATTTATTATTCAACCAAATACTAAAAGAAGAGAAAATAAAAGAATTATTAAACAAAAACAAAAGAATACAAGAACTATGTAATTAAAAATGTATTTATACGATAAGATAATACTAGGCCTATATTTTATATTAATAAAATTACAATTACAAAAATGTAACCAAAAAACAATAAATTGAAAAAGGTCTTGTTCAAAATTTAAAAAGAGTATTATTGTAAGAAATTTAAACATTTCAAATGCATATACTGATGATGTCCGAAAGGATAAAAATCGATTGTATATAAATCTATTAATAAACCTTGTATTGTAAAATGGACGTTGTGGAATTATAACTATATACACTATACAATACAACGTGTGTTAAATCATGAATGTGATCTTGTTGTTTTCTAAATCAAACAGTACATGTACATTCTCTCTCATAGCATAATGGAACCAACCTTTGACTTCATTTGCAATTTCTTAGTTTTTGTTCACCTGTCTACTAAATCGGAAACTAGAGTTTTCCCCCAAAAATGTCGTTTTTCTTCATTAATATCTGAAGTTATACGTTCAAATATAATGTGAACATGATGTAACATAATAATAAACATGTGTGAATTTTTATTGTAGAATTGTAAGTGTAAATTTGAGTGTTCAACTTTCCACTAAAATAGGAAACAAACTGTAGTCAAATTAAAAATTGCCCTATTCTCGGCTTGCAAGCCCTTCAATCGAGATTTTCACGCAGGGACCTAATAATATTCCCCGCACCTCATTTGAGCTCAACATATTTCTATTTAGTTATAATACAGAAGTATCAATCTATTAATATTCACTTATATGCTACTTTTAAAAAGATATTTAATAACTAAAAATTTCTAATAGCTTCTTTTGAGAAGTGAAATCATTTTGTGTGCATTCATTAATAAAATGCAACCACTGGAATCATGTAATTCATAAAAACTGATTTGCAGTGCTTTCGGAATATCTTCATAGAAAATTTTCTAATTAAAAATTCAGAAATTTTAGAGGTAGAAAAATCTTGAAATCTTGAAATAATTGCATTACAATTTAAACACAATTCAAACAGTCTTACCTGCAAATATTAATTAGAGACTCTCGCCTAAATTTATAAGAATATCTCCTTCTTTTGACAGTTCATGAAAGATGAATTTGAAAACCGGAAATAATAGCAAAATATTTCTAGCTATCATAAGATTAGTAAGAGTATATGATGAGTATGTTTTAATCTCCACACAAAAAAATAATTGCTGTTTCACTGTTTTATGAGTTTCATTTTACTCCAAGTACAAAAATATCAGATTTTCGGAATAATGATAGTAGTGTCATATTTTAATTAATTTAGTCAATTCAAGCCCTGCAAATTTCTTGAAGTAATACATGAATTTGCAGAGCTAAGAATTATTGAAGATTCTATAAAAATGCTCCGTGGTCAAAGAAATTGATCTGTCGATATAAATTGAAAAAAAAAAAATACAAGACTTGGTGACGTCTCTACAAAACAGATGGCGGCAACAATAAAGCGGTTCCAGAGATGGTGTCACCTGGAGAACGTGTGAAAATACATTCTCTATTATAAGGTAAGCTAAAGACCTGACTTTGTAATTACAGAAGAACACCGCGTAAACGACCGATCGCACGCCTATTATTGCCGAGTGATGCGCGAAATTTCGCTCGTTTCGGCGGGTCGTGTAATGAAAACTCGTTGAGCGCCACTTGCTCCACTGATGAGTTGCAACTGACTTTGCCAAGTTCCAGATTAACAGATGTCAGCACTCTTATCAGTTGCCTGAGGACACATAATGCTTCTAGCTTTTCTAAAAGACCATTTTTATTTAAGGTATATATAATTTAAATGCCTTTTATAATTGCATTTCTATTCAGTAATTTGTTTGAATTGAAAATGAATATCGATGATCCAAAAATTACATCACTGAAAATTGTTAAGAAAATAATTTTTACCCAGTAACTTAAATTTTCAAACAATGTTATCTTTTTAGGGTTCCGTACCCAAAGGGTGACAACGGAACCCTATTACTAGGACTGCGCTGTATGTCCGTCCGACCTTTTAAGGGCTGTATCTTTTGAATGGTAATAGGTAACCAGTTGAAATTTTCACAGAATATGTGTTATTATGGCGGATTGTCGAACAAACAATAAAAAATATAAAAAGTTTAAAAACAAGAGGGCCCCCATACAAGAACCGTTTTTTTGTCATTTTGAAATAATTTCAAGAATTAAGAATACTGTTGAAATAAAAATGAAATAAAATTTCAACAATTAAGAATATTGTAGAATAAAACAACAATTAAGAACACTGTTGAAATAAAATAACTAACAATGTAAGTTGCGTTTGATTGTTAAGATCCGTGATGTTAAGATATGTTTGATTGTTAAGATGTCTGATTGTTCAATCGAGGCTTCCGAGAATGTTAAGATCTCGGAAGCCTCGGTTCAACGAATTTAATTCCAGCTCTGTTGAATTCAAAGCTCTAAACGGTAGACAGAGTTGAATTCACCTGAACAAGACGCAAATGTCAAAAATGTCAAAAAGCGGTGACGGAAAACAGCAACACTTCACGTTGGCAAAACAACATGGAACATAAATATTTAATCTATGGAACACATAAAATCTTTTTTCAGGTGATCTATTAAATTAATATTTGAAAACTTTTTTTGTTCAAAGCGCTTATTACAAAGCAAACAATCTAAGAAGTGCGCGAGTTTAATTTATGGTCATATATTTTTAATTTATGGTCAAGATCTGTGTATGATAAATTGCCGGTACTGAGTTAATCTTTTACCGAATTGAAGCAGTGTTAAATTCACGCCCGTGATATTTTAATATTTGAAAACTTTAATGTTCAAGAGGTGTGTATGTTAATTTGCCGGTACTGAGATATGTAAGTGCGGAGAGTTGAAATTGAAAGTTTTTGAACTTTCAGTTTGATTTCCAATACTTTTACAAAGTAAACAATCTAAAGAAAGTTTTAATTACAGGTCAAGAGACTAATTTACTAACAACTAATTTGCCGGTGTACCTACTTATTTTATACATTTCGACACTTAAACTTTTATAGATTATCTTTATATATAAAAATTCAGGTTCAGGGTGCGTCTGTAAATGTTCTAAAAACTTTTGAACCTCTTATCCGATTGAGCACATATTCTCACAATATGTTTGTTAGGTCCAGAGTAAGGTTTACAAGTCCCCAAAGTGAGGGGGAAGGGGTAAAAATCATATATCTTGGTTTATGTTTGTTTGTTTACTCAATGGATGGCGCTAGGTTTTTTTTTTTTTTATATAGAACTTTCCCTTGAAACCGAAACCGGAGTAACTACGCAGAAGCAGGGCAGCAAAAAAGCTTCCGTTCTCAACTAGATATGTAGTAGTGGGTGAGGTCAAAAACTCTCGACAGGGTTTGGTCGGTCAGAAATCCTGGTGTGAAAACTGTGACATCATTTTAACGCGGTCAAAAACGCCAGTTAGTACTGCTATGCCTAACCGGTTAGTATAACCATCCTCACCGAGAAAAAGCCGATTAGCTCAGTGAGAAATTACGTCAACATTCTCTCACCGGTGAGGGTTTTTGACTACAGCCAGTGTTTGCACATTTCAAGGCAGGAAACGGAAGTTTTTTGCTGTCCTGCTCCTGCGCAGTTACTCCAGTTTCGGTTTCAAGGGAAAGGTCTATATAAATTTTCAGGGTGCGTCTGTAAATGTTTTAAAACTTATGAATCACTTATCCTTTTGAGCTCATATTTGCACCAAATGTTCGTTCGGTTCAGGGTAAGGTTTTAATATGCCGAGTGTCAGGTTGGACCAAAGGGGAAAGGGTAAAATAATCTTTTGCTTGATCTGTCTGTCTGACATGAGCTACAATATGCGCGGACCAACTATGTATGTCATGTTCTATAATGCAAGGCAAAGTTTCTGCAACAATAGTTCATAAAAAAATCACTCTGACTGTGGCATTGTCTTTAGATAGTAGATGGGCATCCAACTTCACTAAAAAATGAAGCTAAAGTTTCTAGCTCAAGATAGGGCGGGAACTTCTTTGAAAATTGGTGCTGCATGTACAATCAGACTAAAAATGTATGCACCACCGCCCTATCGTGAGCTAGAAATTTTAGTTTCATTTTCAGTTTCAGTGCAGCCGGAATTATGGACATAATACTAACAAAATTAGCGTATTCTACAACAATTTAAATAAATAATTGATAAACTAACCATTGAATGCATTACATAGCTCACCATTAATTTTGGGCATCAACTAAATAAATAAAAAAAATATACTAAGTTAGAAAATCAAGATCACGCTAGGTGCTGCATAGATCGCAGAAAGTCCATTCCGACCTTTGCGACTCCTTAAGTGATCTGAATTCCCTAGCTTCTCTAAACAAAGGAAAATGGCGGGAGTTGCATGACTCCCTAATATCTAAAGACAATCGCTGTGGTCATGGATGAAGTAATACAGGATGGGAAGCTCCATTGTTTAGAGCGTCAGTTTTTTTTCACTGGTGCTCTCTGGCCATTTGCGTGGGCATTATTCTCTGTATAGCAGTTGACCACACTTTTCCTTATTGGCATCGATGGCTCAGTGGTTGCGTGATAACCTCTGATCAACACCACCTAGAGAGAAAGCCTGCTCACAGAAAAATCATACATTGTTACATCATCTACGGTAGGGACAATTTCGGGCTTATTATTGGTAGAAATATGATTAACAATACCCTACCGTAGGTGATGTAACAATGTATGACGTTTTCGCGCTCAGGCTTTAAGTGGAGGTGTTGTTGCTCTGATGCCCTTAAATATGGCTTCAATCCCGGCTGAGGACGACCAGGACTTTTCTATGGGGAAAATCCTGTGATCACGCGCGCAAAAAAGTGGAGAGCAGCGCAATCAACGTTTAGAAGCAGACAGATTACGACACAGACAGGCAAGACAACGTTAAGCTAATGCAAACAGAGGTCTTCATCTGTTAGTAGAACAACAAAGAATTCTATCAAGATGGACATTAATAGCTGTATCATTTAACCTCCTTGCATTTGAATATGATACAGAAATTGAGTACTCATTACATTCAAAAATAATTATTGGAGATATGAGTAAGGTATATCAATTTTGTCATGCATTAAAATTTAAAAATGAATCTCCTGGAATGTGTTGCGGTGCCGGAAAAGTTGTTTTACCAGAATTGCATCCACCATCTGAACCATTAAATTCTTTACTAATAGGTGATACTGCCGATTCCAAATTATTTCTACGAAAAACACGGAAATTCAAATCTTGCCTCCAAATGACATCACTTGGCGACAAAAATCATTAATGGTCGTCATTTCGAAACCAGATTAAAAATTCAAGGACAAGTGTATCACCAAATCGGCACTTTACTTCCAATCACAAATCAAGATCCAAAATTCTTGCATATTTATTTCATGGGAGACGAAGCAGAGCAAGGTAACATTCGCTGCCATTACATTTGTATTGAAAAAATTACAGAAAGGGCCATTGTTGCATCTCTAGAAACGATGTTAAATTAAAGAAGTCAGCTCATACAATTACTCAAACACACATCGGAAAAAATGCAAATTGATAATTACATGGTCGTGATCAAAGCCGACAAAAGTCCAGCTGGGCAACACGCTGGTCTGTTTAATGCTCCAAATATTAATGAAGTGGTGATCAATTTGACCTGCGAGATATCAAAATTATGCGACGCGATAATACCGTATAAACCATAAATGATATTCATCGTTCATATGCTGCTCTGCAATATACACTTATTTTCTGGGAAGGAGAGGATGGCTATCATAATAAAATCCAACAACATTATCACTGAACAGGTACAATAAACATTTAAATTATTATTTTCAACATTTATAATATCTAATATACTAGATGATATACCCGGCGTTGCTCAGGCTCTTTTTCGATGAAATTTTGCAATTTCTGAATCTGAATACACAGAAAAAATGAACATTATTCTCCACCTTTTTTCTCCTGCACTGTGTCTAACTCACTGAGCTGTACACAACATTCCAACACGAGCAGTTGCAGAACTGCTAAAGGGGCCATACTGGGAATGGCCATCCTTTGGGAGCATTTTAAAAGAATTTTTTTTCATTCTTCAATATGAATTTTTACTATAGTAATTCTAAGCTTTTTTGATGTGTTCATTTTTTCTGTACATTCATTCACATCCAGATATTCCCAAGCTTCATCAAAAAAGAGCCCGAGCAAGGCCGGGTATATGAGCTAGTATGTCTATAAAAGCCGAAAACAAGAACACTGTGCGACACTCTCCAGAACCTGGCATATTTTGGTAAATATATTATATGGTAGTACGGAATCCTCGATGCGCTTGTCCGACTCGCACTTTTCCGATTTATTTTAATTTTCAGTTTCTGCTTGATTTTTCTCATTCTTTTTCATGCCTGCACGATCAGTAAGAATTATTTAATCTATTTAGTGTAATAATATCGGTTATTTATATGAGTGGTTTATTAAAATATTGGAGTAGCATATATTTTAATATTCTGAATTGATTAATAAAAATAATCTAAACTTTAAAGTACGTAAAAAAATAAAAACACAATTTTATTTAAAATAAAAACAACAGCTTTCTTCAACATATAATTTACTGCTAGGTTGCAATTTAGTTCGTTATTCCACTTTTTCTATCTTTATTTCTGGCATTTTGCAAAATCTGTTTGATAAAATGTCAAACACTGATAGGGGAATTTATTATTGTTGTTGAATAAAAAATAGTTTAAAGCGATATTTTGTAAACTTATAAACGTTTATATCAGATTGGCCTTAAAAATTGCATGTGGGGTTAATTTTTATTCATTATTAGAAACAAACTTTGTCATATTAAAAATCTTTAATTTTCTTTCATTTATAAATACACAATATTGCGTCGAATCTCTGATTACATTAATTCTGATATCATATAAGTTACATTAGCAAAATTAAAAGGAAATTAATTCCACCGAGGAGAGTATAGGAAAATTACAGAAACTTTGAATTCATCTATTTTGTATATTATATAATAATAATAATAATAATAATAATAATAATAATAATAATAATAATAATAATAATGTAATAATAACGTCTTTAGAATACAAACAGAATAGACCGGCACCTTCCGCACAATACACCCGATATCACAATCATTGAAAACAAAATAGTGCGATTCATCGATATTGCTATACCTGGAGACAACAGAATAACAGAAAAACAAACTGAAAAATTGACCAAATACCGCGACCTCCAAATCGAAATCAATCGGCTGTGGAAAAAGAAATCGACTGTCATCCCAATAGTAATTGACGCTTTAGGGGCAATACCCAAGGAATTACCAAAATATTTGGACAGCTTGAAGATTACAGACTTGGAAACCCTGAATAATGCAAAAAAACAACCCTTTTTGGAACAGCATATATACTCCTACGATACCTAGACAGTTCCTAGGTCCTTGGTTAGGACTCGACCTGTTTAGCAACCACCGGTCTTTGGTTGTGAATCAGACTAATGATTAACCCAGCATAATAATATTATACTAATAAGTGACAACAAGGGATAAAACCGGCCAGAAAAAAAAATGGGAGGCCGAACCCAAAGTTGCCACCAACAGAAAGAAAAAGGCCAACACAGGAAAAACAGCAAACGCACACGCACGCACACACACACACACACACACACACACACACACACACACACACACAC
>JAHWFO010054683.1:1727693-1743103 GCA_023313115.1 Rhysida immarginata
ACACACACACACACACACACACACACACACACACACACACACACACAAAACCTAACTAGTTTCAAAAAAGAGAACAGCGTTTATCAGAAAATACATCCAAATGGGAGAAGGACTTATTGACAATGTCTACCAGTTTGTTGGCAGGATCAAAGTTCATAACATTCGTCCTTCTTGTCCCCCCCCCCCAAAAAAAAAACCCAAACGCTGACGGGAACTATTAGAATTCGGACCCCGAAAGCCAATAAGATCAATAGTAACAATATTAATTTTTTACGAACATAGTAATTTTTTGGAACTACTAAATGATATTAACCAACTCAATTTTGCCTCATCTCTTTTGTCTCTCTAAACCCCATAAAACGGGTAAGAAATGGAAACCAATACTAGATTGCATTGGTTCGTCTACCTATAAGTCAGGCAACTGGTTAGTAGTTAATTTCCTTGCACCTCTAAAAATAACTGGTTCTGATTTTACCGTTAGAAACAGCACTAAAGTTTATAAGAATCTACGTGATTACCATACCTCAAACAATGATGTCTTACTGCCCTTTGATATAGTCTCTCTTTCCAAGTATTCATCTAAAAGAAACGCTCTCACCTTGAAAACGTTTTACATGAGAAAGAAATTTCCTTACATGTTGTATAACATAGACCACGTGACCGATATCCCCATAACCCCGAACCAATTTGGTCGAATCATCATAACAATGTAGATTTTGCTTAAAGAAATCTGTATATTAATTTCACTTCTTTTACACACCTATATACCGTGTAGACATATGGAACTCCCACCCCCGTAACTTCGATCCCAGTGGGATAATCCAAACCAAAATAAATTGTCAAGTAGTAAAGTGATGCTAATAGTAAACTACTTTTCGAACTTCAACCTTCTGTCAAAAAATGTAGGAAATTTGAAAATGATAGACAAACATTATTTCCGATCATATGACATAACTCATGCCATGAGTTACCACTTGAAAACAAAAGGATCACGTGACCGCTACCCCGATAACTCCGACCCCACTGGAGAAATTTGGCTTGAACTTCATAATAATGTAATCTTCCTTAAAGGAATCTGCATACCAAATTTCACTCCTTTATATACAGACTGATGGGACCCGTCTAACTCTCACTCCCGTAACTGTGACCCCAGAGGCCAATCAAAACCAAACTAAACAGTGAAGTAACTAATGGAGGGCCGTTCCATGCTATGATGCAGAGAGGCGGCCGCATCAGGGGGTACCGTAAGGGGGCAGCATTCTCCAAGAGCTGCATCATACTGAGAAAATCTACCGTAGCCCCTGAACACATGCCCTTAGTAAACTACATTCCGAATTACAGGACACCTTCTACCGGGTGATTCAGTCAAATTCTGACCATTTCACTCGAATGACGTGCATTAGGGATAAACAATTGAAAGAATATGAGCGCCATATCGAATTTCTAAATAGTTGGAGTTTATATTGTTGCAACGGCGCTGCATGAAAATCGTATTGTTGAAAAATGGCGCCCGCTTTATCAACAGAGCAGAAATGCAAGGTTGCCGAATGGTATTTCGAGACAAAATCACCAGTAACCATGCAAAGAAAGTTCCGGAAAGAGTATAAGTGTCGAGACGCACCAAGCAGGCAAGCAATCATGGATTTTGTCAAGCAATTTCGTGCCACTGGATGTGTTAAAGGCAATAAAAAAGGCGGGAGCGAAGCTCGTGTTCGAACGGCCGAAGTTGTCGAAAATGTTCGCACAAGGTTGGTCGATTCCCCTACCAAAAAATCTGTTCGCCGCCTATCCGTTGAAGAAGGACTGTCGTATACCACGACGTGGCGAATTTTGAGAAAGAATTTACACCTGTTCCCGTATAAGATCCATGTTTATCAGGAGTTAACAGACACTGGAAGACAGAAGCGACAATAATTTGCGATGGAGTTTGGAGCAGAAATGGAAGCCAATCAGGACATTGTGGACAACCTGCGGGTGTCAGATGAGGCCTTCTTCCATCTGTCAGGTGACGTTAATAAACACAACGTTCGTTTTTGGGGTTCTCAGCACCCTCATGAGATCCATAAGTCACCACTTCATCCACGAAAGGTTATGGCTTGGTGCGCGATTTCCAAAAGAGGCATCATTGGTCCGTTCTTTTTTGAGGGCACCGTAATGTCACAGGCTTACCTTAACATGTTGTAAACCTTCTTCATCCCCGAGCTGCGAAGGAGGCGTATACCGCTTCGACATCAATGGTTTCAACAGGATGGGGCTAGGCCTCACACCACTAATGAAGTGGTAGACTTCCTCAATCAGAAATTCGGAAATCGTGTCATTTCAAACAGGTTTCCAGATCGATTCCAAATCGTGTCTTTCTTTGGCCCCCTACGAGTCCTGACCTAAACCCATGTGATTTTTATCTCTGGGGGTTCCTTAAAGACAGTGTGTTCACTACAGCACCAAGAACCCTAGACCAGCTGCGACAAAGCATTGTCGACTGCTGCACCCTTGTGAATGCAGAAATCCTGGATAGAGTTATGAACAACTTCACCATTCGGCTGCGAGCAGTTCAAAACGTTCGTGGTGGCCACATTGAGCATATCATCAAGATTTTTCTACGGGAATAAAAACTCCGAACTACCTAAAATATCATACTGAAATGCTAAGTTTGTAAACATTAATGGGTCAATAAATCATAGTACTGAAATGGTCAGAAATTGACTGAATCACCCTGTACGTCAAAAATGTAGAAATTATGAAGGGGACAGACGGACAGTCGGACAGACGAACATAGTAAAATCAATGAGTAGCTCTATTCCTCAATGAAACTGCATCAACTTGAAATTTCACAATTGTATCCCTATTGCTGGAAGTTAATTGCCGTTTCTTTATCTTCCCTTGTCTTTTTCTTGTCTTCATACCTAGGCATACCAGGAATTATGTAAGGGGGGATAAGATACCCACTTGTTACTTGTTCTCCTGTGGAGGGTGGGGTCAAATATACAGGGTGATTCAGAAAGGTAGGTCAATAAGGAAATACCATGTAGAGTTTGTAGCGGGGAACAAAAGTTTTCCTATAAACATGGGTCCGGAAATTCATCCTTTTAGAGATAATGCAACTTGGTTATTAGATGAAGCGTCATTTAATAATAATGCCGAAACCATGATTTCTTAATTGAAGAGGTTAGGACACTCTCGTTTAAATGCGATCCCGCTCAGTGGCGTATTTAGGGACGGTTTCCTGGTTGCCCAGAAGCCCCCCCCCCTTTGTTAAAAAAGGGGCGCCAAAAATATAAAAAATGTATTAATGAAAAATAACTTTCTAAGCATGGGTATGTGCACATTTCAATATAGAATTTTTTTAGTAGAACAACTTGTCCACGTGCACAGCGTTTGTTTATTGTTGAAAGGTTCATTGTCAACGTGACCAGACTGGAAAAAAAAGGGAAACGCATGCTACCTGAGCCAAACTGTGCGTTATTGGAGAATCCTAACAACAAAAGTAAAAGGTCGTTAATTGAGCCCTTGATGTTCTTGTTCTTCCCTTCTTGAAGCAAGGGCTCATTCTCCTCTGAAAGGACGGACAAGAAACTGAAAGGATTGACATTCTGCAGGGGTGAAAGATGATCTTAAAAATGTGCAGATGACCAGGCAAAACTTGGAGCTTGCTAATGAGGTCCCAAGTATCGCGAGTGGACAGTTAAAACTGTTAATTTTCCAGGCTTTTTATTGTGCTTTCTTTCCGTAACCAGCTGTGAAGCTGAACGCGCTTTTAGCACATTACGTAGAGTCAAAACATATTGTGAAGTCAACTATGACAAATAATCGTTTAAATGGTTTAGCATTGTTGCACATTTACAATGTTATTTCAATAGATACACAAGAAATATTGCATAAAATTGTTCCATGTCCAGAAATAACGGAAGTGGTTGTGTTTCCAATGAACTCCGGCAGGTGTCTCCACGTGTTGCGTTTTCTCTCAAACAATGATAGGTTCATCAAATCGTCAACAGAGCAATTATTGATAGCGGAAATGAGTTTAGTTGTAAGTCTCCAAATCGTACCACATGGTACCGTTGGAACTTACAATGCTAAGATATGGCATTTAATATATCAAACAGCTCGTAACGGAGTGTCATGAATGAATACGAGTAATTAATGATATTAGAAATTCGCTTAGTAGGACGTGTTCTAATGGTACTACATCGTACCATTGGAAACTTTCAATGCTAACACCCGTATTCAGAATGAGTTCTCATGCTCTTGCTCTTACTCAAACCATTATTGAGAACGAATTCAATTGTATGAAATTTGTATTCAGCAATGGTCTTGAGTGCCTAAACCAATGCGCAAAATCACTCATTCTGAATACAGGCGTAAGATATAGCATGTAATATAACAACTCGTAACGTCCATAGCAATTGTTGTCCATAGCTAATTGCTATCAAGAGCAAATTGCTGTTAGGCTTCAGATTATCAATATCTGAATTCTAATTAGACTTATTGTTGTCAAAGCTAATCGCAAGTAGATAATCGCTCGCTTCAACGGTATATGATTATGTAGAAACGCTTTAGCAATAGTATATGAAGAAATAATCGACGCATACACAAAACGGTTCAAAAACTGACGCTCGCTTCGTTTAACATCATCGTAGGAATGCATATGTTAACGCTTCGTTATGCATTTATCTGCTCGAATATAAAAAAGAATTACAACTCTTTTTATTTAATCTATTGGTTCCTCAATTTTATTCGTTTAAATTCTAGTTTTTCGTTAGTCTCAATATTTAGGAATTTACAATTCAGTTTTCATATTTATATAGTTTTCTCTAAAGTGTTTCTCCTAGGTGCTCCTTCAAGTAAGGAGAGAGGTGAAAGTTTCATACAGCCCAGAAGACCACCACGCTGTTGAATCAGTTTCGCTGGGATATCATTGACCACCCTCCCTACAGCCCACATCTCGCTCCAAGCGACTTTCACCTCTTTCCTTACATGAAGGAACAACTAGGCGACCGGCGATTCGCTTCAGACAAGGAGCTGAAACACTTCGCGACAACGTGGCTGAACACGTAAGGACAGGATTTTTACCAGGAAGGAATATTCAAACTCATCCCACGAACCGACAAGTGCCTAAACCGATATGGAGACTATGTCGAAAAATAACCTAATGTACGCTCGTATGTACTATCTATCAGTTGGCTGTATCGGTTGTATGAAATAAAATTTACACGTTTCACTGCAGGCTTTGTAACCTTACTTTTTTGATCACCCCTCGTACTTTGTATCCATAAAATATATTTTTATGTAAAACAAAATTCATTTTTAAAGAATTTTCATGACAAACAAAATTATTAAAAACTCAAATTAAGGTGAGTTGAATAATTACTTATCAACTTCCTTCGACTTGAATAATTACAACCATTTTCGAGGGTGTTTTCAAACGTTTTGCCTCCTTAGGTTGTAACATATTTATTTTATAACCGATTTTCAAAATAAGTTTTATAGCGTATACTTACATTTGAACCCCCGACGTGTAATGCACTAATCAGTTTTCGACATAGTCTCCCCAACCCTTTCCACATACTTGCGCAACGTGTGATTAGTCGGGCGAACCCGTCGGAGAAGAATTCCGAGGTTGTTGTCGACACCAGTTATATTCTTTTAGTTAAATTCATTAGTTTTATAAATACTGTATTGCCTTTTTAAAATTTTTCTTGGCTAATTTTACTCTCTTGTGGTATAGTTTTCTTAAGCAACAGAGTTGCAGAACGGTCAGCTAATTTGTCATGTATATCCGTTTACAAATTTTTCAAGGCAGTTTATGTACAGTCGGCAACAAGTACTTAGCCACCTTGCAAAGAAATAACCATTCCATTAGCTTTCTTTCTTTCTTTTTATTTCTTAATAAAGTGTGTCTCATTCCTATAAAGAAAAATAAATTATTTCAAACATGAGTGAAAGTGTTCGGGAAAATTCAGATTTTTTATGTAAAAATAGATATAATTTTATTTGTAATTAATTATTCTATTTTTTCTATTCTTTAAGTTTTTTTTACTGTTTTGCAGACAGTGATTGTTGAGTATATATTGTTTTAATAAATGTTAATTAAAAAATCTCCACGTGATTATCACTGTCTGCAGCTAGTTGTCCCTCGCGAATAATTTTCGTGATCACGAGGATGTGTGTCCCACTATTGTTGATGTTCTTTCCGTGGTTACTGTTTTTTTTTTATTTTAGACAGACCACTCCGAGCTTCTGGCTTGACCAGTCGTCCCTCCTTCTGGTCCTCCACGTCCTTACTAGCCTGCAGCATGACGTTCAACTTCCATTTATCATTTTTCATTCCAATGCTCTGCAAATTACTCCTACCCTGCCGTTCGATGTTTAGTTTCTTATTGAATTTCTCACTTTCTCGCGGCAGCCATGCTTTACCGAGCAGCATTGTTTTGCGGGTTTACCCATAAGGTAATAATGAAATTTCTTTTAATGCTATTTCAACAATAACGCGCATAAGGGACGCCATGCTGCACATTTCAATTCTTATTCCCCATTAATAATTATGATTTCGCAGTCTTTCTTTAAACATTAAATGGGAATTTTGAAATTTCTTTTCCTTATTCTTTATAAGGAATTGGTCTGTCTTAATTTTTTTTATATTTAATCTCAATTCGCTCAATGTAGCGATTAATATTTCTCGTTACAGTGTTTTGCTGTATTTAACGTACATTTAAGTATTTATTTCATTCCGAGAAATATTTTCTTTTGTAATTGAGATTGTAATGCCTATTCCTCAATTAAATCATTGTATAGAACATTCGTTTGTACAGAATTTTTGTATTTTATAAATAAATATCGCAATTTTTAAACCAAAATAAGTCTTTTAACGAGCCACGTTTACTCTAAGTTTTGGGTTTCTTTCTTTTAAAGTACCACCTATTAAATTCTATTTTATTTTGCTTCCCCCTCTGAACATATGGTAGCAGAGGTTCGTGATTTCTTTCTTTTATTTTTATACAATATGGAGGAATCATATTTTGAAGAGGGTCGTTCCCTCCTTAGGCCAACGAGTGCCAATTATATTCAATGGACGTATCGAGTTTTAACCTTTCTCGAAACCAAAGGGCTAGCCAAATATGTCCAAGAAAAGATCTCTCTCCCTAGAGAAGCATCAGCCAGCTCATCCATGCGCCTTGATTGGCAAGAGTACGGCATTACCTCCTGAGTATGGTGAGTGATGATATTGTCATCATGCTTCAAGATGACAATCCCTATACATTGTGGGAAGCAATTAAGCGTCGATATGGAAGGCCGGATTCAGTGACACAGGCTGAAATAATGCGGCGTCTCTCAGCCTTGCGTTTCTTAGACGCTGATGATCCGAATGCCTATGTAGCAAGAGCGCTACAAATCCGTGCCCAAGCTGGAGCAGTGTCCCTGGTTCTGGATGATAAAATTTTGATTGACCATATGGTCGCAGGTCTACTCTCAACTTGTACTCCATTGGAACTCGCGGTCCAATCAAACCCATCAGTGCCAATTGAAATCTTCCTGAGTCAACTAAATGTGGTTTTTAAGGACCACACCACACTAAATTCCTCAATAGCTGTAGCCTCGTGTGCCACCTGTTTCTTCCCCGCGTCCACATCCAAATGCCCGTCGAACAAATGACGTAATATGCCATAATTGTGGAGGCCGAGGACACGTAAAAACGGTTTGTCGGTCCAAAATTTATCCCACTACTGCAGGTCCAGCTACTTCAGACACCGCGATACCCTCTCGTTCGCAGGATCCTGCATCAACACAGCGCATGCCTCGTGCATCAGCTTCACGTCCTAAGCGTAAGCCTCGCAAAACGGGTACAAAAGGACAAAGCAAGAAACCTGCAGCCAACTGTGTTGGTGTTCCAAACAAGGATTGGATAGTTGACACGGGCAGCTCATTTCACGTAATTAAAGAAAAACAGTTCTTTGATTCTTTTCAAAGCTGTCATAAGTGGATACATACTGCAGACTCTAAGAAAACGATTGCTGCCATCGGTACTGGTGCGGCAAGCGTGTTTTTAGATTCAGGAGCAGTTTTAAAACTCCATGACGCGCTTTATGCCTCAAACGCGCGCCTTAATCTTGTCTCCATGAGTCAATTATCACAGCAGGGTTACAGTCTTCTTTTCGGCCCAACTGGTTATTCCATTACTTCACCCAAGGGCACGATCATCGCTGCACAGGAGGGCGTGGAGGACCTCCCGTTCCTTCCCGTGGTCTCAAATATCCATTCAGTTTCCCGAACGGACCCCCCATTACTTTCAATGGCTGTCACTTATAGTGACATTCGCAATGCGTTGGGCCACCCGTCATCAAAAAAGCTCACTGCAGCCGTGAAACACCATAACATGCGCGGTCTTGAAGTTTTGCCGCCATAATTGATGACCAACCATGTGTTGCATGCCTTCAGGCACGATTATGCAACGCCCCTCACAACATTGTACAAGGTCAACGGTCAACACGTCCTTTACAGCTACTTCACGTGGATACAGTGGGACCAATGCCTACCACTTCTATCCATGGAAACAAATTCCTGTTAGTAGCCGTCGATGATTTCTGACGAAAAACTTTCGTTTGTGCTACTCCGATAAAAAGTGAAGTGCCAAAAGCGTTAATAGACTTAATACTAAAGCTACAACGCTCTACAGGACAAAATCTGGCGTATATACGTTCCGATAATGGAACAGAATTCACCAATGCGGAGCTAGGCAAGTTCTGTACGAAGCAAGGCATATCTCAACAATTCAAAGTTCCTGAGAACCCCCAGTCAAATGGTGTTGCTGAGAGAACCGTACGCTTCATTTGCGATGGAATTCGAGTTCTTCTTGCATCGTCAAAAGTTCCGCACCGATCCTGGGACCATACTGCGACGAAACGATTCGAGCATTTAATCTGAATTCTTTGCCTAGACGAGGTCAAACTAAGTCCCCTGAAGAGATATGGTCCAAAAAGAAACCGACCATCAAATATCGAGCTCTTTTCGGTTGCCTGGTATACTATTATACAGGGTGATTTACATCGAATGTAAAATACTTATAGAGGTTAAGATAAACACAAAACGTCCTATGAACATGGGTTCAAATATGAACGAGATATGAACAGAAATAAAAATGCCGCCACCAAGATCAACAAGTTAATAACTCAGGTTCTGTAAAGCCTAGATTAATGCAATTTGGGGGAATAACAAGGTACATAAGACTGTGTATACCGTTAAAATTTGATTGAATTCCAACGAGAAGTTTCCGAGTTACAGTCAAAAATGTGACAAGTGCTAGTTAGTACTCACAAGTGAACACGTATTATGATTTTGAATGAGTAACTTGGAAACTTCTTGTTAGAATTAGATCAAATTTTAAAGGTATACACAGTCTTATGTACTCTGTTATTCCTCCAAATTTCATTAATCTAGGCTCTACAGAATCTGAGTTATTAACTTGTTGATCTTGGTGGCGGCATTTTTATTTCTGTTCATATCTCAGTTATCGTTCATATTTGAACCCATGTTCATAGGACGTTTTGTGTTTATCTTAACCTCTATAATACCCCCTTTAAGTATTTTACATTCGATGTAAATCACCCTGTATACCCAAGTCGCACCGATCAAAATTTGACGCTCGCGCCGAAAGTGGTGTTTTTATGGGATACTCCGCTTCCATCTTCTGGGTACCTTATTTATGCGCTCAATGAGAGCAAGTTTTCACGAGCACGTACCGTTCGTTTCTTTCCTAAGGTAATTCCAGAGTTCACAAGAAAATCAGATCCATCATCTGTTCCTCTGGTATTTCCAATTCACATGGAACCCCCAGTCTTTGAAGCACCACAGCCTGATGAACCACATATCATTCAGAGCGTACCGCCAATCTCACCCACTTTAACATTAGACGAGACAAGAATGCAGGTCCTGTCTGATACTGAGGGCACGCTAGTGGTCACACCTCCATCAGAAACCACATCGATGGAAGATGCTCCAGTTTGTTCGTCTAAATCACCAGTGAACCAACCACCCGTTGAAGTCCCACAACCGGTATTACGACGTTCACAAAGATTAAAAGAGAAGGCAGAAAAACAACGTGCCGCCTTATGTCATCCTGACTTTACTGACTCCGACTTTCTAATCACTCCGCTAATCACACCCCAGTCTTATGAACAAGCACTCGCTTCTCCCCAACATCATCAATGGGAAGAGGCCATGCAAGATGAATTGAATTCACTCATGCTTCATCATGTCTGGGATTTAGAGCTTCCACCACCAAATGTCAAAATTTTAAAGAGCAAATGGATCTACCGCATCAAGTACAATCCTGATGGTTCGGTGTCCAGATTCAAGGCAAGGTTGGTGGCTATCGGCTCGTCACAAGTCTACGGGAGCCAGTATGAGTTAACTTTCTCACCTGTCATCAGAATGGAATCCCTCCACTTACTGTTTGCCATAGCTGCAAATACAGGGATGTCACTGCGCCAGTATGACGTCAAATGTGCATATCTTCACGCACCGATAGACCACACCATATCTATCGCCACCCAAGGGATTATCAACGCCAGTTAATCACGTCTGCAAATTGCGTAAATCACTTTACGGCCTCAAAGTGGAAGATGCTGGTACGTAAAATTGTGTCAGCTTCTTACCCGATTAAAATTCACTCCATCCAGAGCAGACTATTGTTATTTATACTACATCAATGCTGGGGGTGCGTTCACTTATTCACTTGGAGTCACTTCGAGTGACTCCCGTGACTCTTGAGTCATTCGGATTCCGTTTCTTTATTCGCTCGGAGTTAACTCCCTTGACCTCCAACATCAGGGTACGCTTGGAGTCTTTCGGAGTTTGTTTCTTTATTCGCCTGGAGTGCGACTCGGGTTAACTCCCTTAACTCTTACTTTCAAGCTGGAGTCATCGGAGTCAAAAATTTTAATAAGAAAGACGACGCAACAATGAAGAGTGCCAACAAAGTTGTGACTTCAACGATGATTAATTTTGTTACAATGAGATATCGTTTGCGAGCGCGCTTGTTAGGAGCCGTGGCAACCGCACAAACAAGAGAAGACTATTTTTTTCTTCAAGCAGGCGCATACGTTGTATAATATCAAAATGGCCGCCTCTATCTTTCGAAAGTGCACGATCATAGCTTACCATAATTGGTTAGCCTTCCATGGCACGATACAAACGAAAATTTAGCTTAAATTGATCGAAAATTTGATTCGAGACAATTTCTTCAGCATAATTAACGGATGTATATTTAGAGAAGGACGAGACACAAGAACCCTGGAATGCAATAAATAATAGTTATTAATTATAAATACAAAATGAATAAAAAAATAATAGATAAAATCAAAATAACTTCAGGATAATTCTCTAATATTCTATTTGCTTTTAGAGAATTATCCTTTTTGCTTTGATAAAGGATAGTCTCTATCCGAAACGTCAGCTGTTTATTTTGATTTTGATTTTGATTTTATCTATTATTTTTTATTATATTTGTTTATTATATCTTATTTTTTATTCATTTTGTATTTTTAATTAATATCTATTACTTCAGCATAATTATTAATTTTTATATGGTCAATCTCAGTTCCATCTTTACGCATGAGGCCACCCTAGCCTCTGTGATAATAAATTAAAATTACAATTATGACCAGAACGTTGTTTTTATAAAAATAATAAAAAATATATTATTGTTTATTCCTGTTAATAAAAAATAACTTATGTTAAAGGTTCCCCATAACCAAAAGTGCCAGGGGCACTGCTCATGCTTTTCTAGTGCCTCCGGAGATTGCGAAGAGGGGAAAAAATATCTTGAATCGTTCACAAGCAGTGTTGCCAATTTAGCAGGGATGTGTCCAATTTAAAAGCTCATTTTCATTATTTTGTGCATTATACTTTAATTTACGAAGTAGTATAATATGTTTATTAATGAATGATTCTATACTCATTTCTAAATGGAGAAGATAAAATTACAAATAATAAGACTAAATAATAACAAGTTCACCAATGAATAATGATGAGTTTTTGAAGAGAATTGAAGACTTGTAAATGAATGGTAGATGGTTGCTGTGCATTGTTTAATTTTTATTAAAAATGTCCAAGAAAAGACAAGCGCATGAAAAAAAAGGCTAAATTGGCAATACTGCACACAAATGATTATAACGATCAAAGTCTTCGATTGTTACGTCGTTGTGTTGACTCTGAGCCATGACGCTAGTACTCTGATCACGTGATCACATTGACTCGGAGCATGACTCCGAACGAATAAGTGAACGCACCCTGGGTGTACCATTCTCTTAACAGTCTACTGCATGACATCGTGGCAGCAACAACAAATGTCTCCATCCTAACCTCCATCATGGACAAAGTGAAACAAGAAATCGACCTCGTGGAGTTAGGAGTGGTAAAGCATCTGCTAGGTATGAATGTGTCGCAAGTGAACGGTTCAATTCATCTGTCACAGGCACATTATATCAAACAAATCCTGCATGATTATGGCCTTCAAGACATCAAACCAAAGACCATGCCACTAAGCCCTCATGTGAACCTTGATGATACTGCGGATTCACAACCGGTCGATTCTACCAATTACCAATCTCTTCTCGGTTCCTTAATGTATGTAATGACTTGCACGCGGCCGGATATAGCTTTTGCAATTACTAGGCTGTCGACATATGCTAAATCGCCTACACATTTGCATATGACTACTCTTAAGGGCGTCGCTTCTTATCTTAAACACACCTGCGATACATCACTCGTTTTTACCCCATCTACGGGTCCTTTGTGCGCATTCGCTGACGCTAGCTGGTGTGTCACCCCACAGAGTAAAGGATACTCTGGAATTTTGATCAAAATGGGGAAAAATACCATAACCTGGTCATCTAAGAAGCAACGTTTATTCGCCCTGAGCAGCTGCAAAGCCGAAATAATCGCTATAAACGAATGCGTGAAGACACTGAAATGTCTTTGGGACCTCATAACCGAGTTAGGAAAAGGGGAGTTTGTTTCTTTCCCCACAATCATTTATACTGACTCAATGTCTGCCATAGCATGTCTGGGAGCATTAGAATCGAAGAGTAGGACAAGACACATCTTGAGATTGCATAATTTCATCGCGCGAGAAATTAATCTTCAGAATGTGATTCTTACCTACTGTTCTTCCCCCGACATGCCGGCAGACTCACTAACTAAACCTTTACCTGCCCCTGCTTTACGCAGATTCCTGGATTTGTTATCCTTATCTGAGCAGGATAAGTAATTATTTATATTAAATTACTTAACTCATTGGTTTGCTGGCCTACACGAGGGTATTTACAAAGTTTATCTTGTTCCTTTAAACTTCATAATTGCAAAGTTATTTACTTCGCGGGATGAGAGGGGTTCTAAACGCAATATTTTTTGTTAAATGACTTTAGCTTTAAAATCACAGAAGGATATTTTTTGGGCTTGTTCTTACCTTACGTGAAGGCAGTAACCACATTGTTTTTTTACTACATGTACATGATATGTATTTTTTTTACATTTATTAACGTATTGTACGTTTAATATACATTTTAATTATGGTATACCAAAATGCCAAATTTTTTGTCTTTTGCTAAAAAATGCGCACACAAAAATGAAAGGAAATAATAAAGGCATAAATGTTTATTTGTTTATTGTAACTTAGACAATTTTTTTTTTAAACCTGTATATGTAACGTCAGTACCTAACTTCTATCTGTACAAATGACCGTCATTTTTTTGTGTTCAAGAAAATTACAGGGGGCTTTGTTCGGGAAAACTCAGATTTTTTATGTAAAAATAGATATAATTTAAGTTTCTATTTTTTCAGTTTTTTTTACTGTTTTTTGCAGACAGTGATTGTTGAGTATATATTGTTTTAATAAATGTTAATTAAAAAATCTCCACGTGATTATCACTGTCTGCAGCTAGTTGTCCCTCGCGAATAATTTTCGTGGTCACGAGGATGTGTGTCCCACTGTTGTTGAAGTTCTTTCCGTGGTTACTGTTTTTTTTTTTTTTATTTTAGACAGACCCAAGGTTATTAGAATAATAAGGTTGCGCGCTCATGAAGGTTCCGTACGATTGGTCGAATTCAAGCAAAGCGGATGACGTCATCCAGAGGCAAGCGGCGCGGAAGGGAATGAAGCGATTCAACAGAAAACGATACGATCACGACGGTATATTGTAAACAAAAAGTATGAATTCAATTTTACATAATAATGGTCGGAAATTAATTGAATATTAAACAATGGCATGAAATGTAATTTCTGAATATTAAAATAAAACGATGAAATTATTGGAATTTTGATTTTACAGTAAATAAAGTTATATCAGGAACATATGAGGAGTCTCATCTATTCCTGTCTATATGAATAAGACAGATTAAATGAAAATTGATCGAGTGAGCTTTCATCGACAAGAAAATTCTCGAATAGTCAAATTTAAAAGAAACTATAAAAATTAGATGCGTAATAAAATGAATTCATTGTTTAGGGTTATAGCAAAAGAGTCCTTGGGAAAAGAGAAGAACGAAATGCTTCCACCTCTCTTTCATTCTGGCAACACGTTATTGCACAGTTGCAAACCATTTGAACAATAAAATTTCAAGTTTAATTACTCTATATTCACTTCATCACGATACAGGCAGTACGAGCAACAATTTTATTCCGAAATAGCTTTCATGAGTTCCACGAAAGTACCTAATAATGCCTCAATCAAACCGAAATTCGCGCCGATTCATTTGCTAATCGCGCCACTTCGCCTCCGGATGACGTCACAGCACGCCGAGATCTTTTTGAGATTGTGCGAGAAGTTGCGAGATCTGCTTTGAGCGCGCAACCTTATTATTCTAATAACCTTGAGACAGACCACTCCCAGCTTCTGGCTTGACCAGTCGTCCCTCCTTCTGGTCGTCCACGTCCTAATAGCCTGCAGCATGACGTTCAACTTCCATTTATCATTTTTCATTCCAATGCTCTGCAAATTACTCCTACCCTGCCGTTCGATGTTTAGTTTCTTATTGAATTTCTCACTTTCTCGCGGCAGCCATGATGCTTTACCGAGCAGCATTGTTTTGCGGGTTTACCCATAAGGTAATAATGAAATTTCTTTTAATGCTATTTCAACAATAACGCGCATAAGGGACGCCATGCTGCACATTTCAATTCTTATTCCCCATTAATAATTATGATTTCGCAGTCTTTCTTTAGACATTAAATGGGAATTTTGAAATTTCTTTTCCTTATTCTTTATAAGGAATTGGTCTGTCTTAATTTTTTTTATATTTAATCTCAATTCGCTCAATGTAGCGATTAATATTTCTCGTTACAGTGTTTTGCTGTATTTAACGTACATTTAAGTATTTATTTCATTCCGAGAAATATTTTCTTTTGTAATTGAGAT
>JAHWFO010054683.1:1753103-1858061 GCA_023313115.1 Rhysida immarginata
TACTATATCTTAACATGGAAAAATTTTGGGGGGGTATCACAATAGTATAATTAGAGCGCGTGACACTGTACAGATTTTGACCATCTTCGAACTCGTCCGTGCCATTTCCCATATCTATCGATTGGTGAAATCAGATTTTCAAAATCTTTCATACTTTCCGAGAAAATCGAGTTACGGACGGACGGACGGACGGACGGACGGACGGACAAGGCCAAAGCATAAAGCACCTTTCGGTACTTAATAATATGTATTGAGAATAGTGCATATTAGATTCCTGTTTTTTTGTTGTTGTATTACCATAAATGTGGCTTAATGGCCTTTTGATCTGATTTATTCAATTTAAAAGAATCCATGCACATTAAAATTATTTTAAATATGTCAAAGCACTTATATAGTTAGTAATTGAATAACTTGAACAGTCCATGTCTTATACATATTTACAAATTATGTATTAATCGTTCATTGAGTGTCACTATATGATTATGAAACTTTTGGAAAAATAAATACTAAATTCTTTACTGCTGCTTATTTGTACAAGTCAGACAGAAAAATTTTAAAAGTACTGCTGATACCTTGTACTTAAGATTATAGGCTTCTTACAAGCTTTTAGAACACCCTAATGAGATGAAAAAAACTGATGAATGATGTCCTCAATGCAACAATTAATATACAGTTAAGTTTCATAAACCTCCACAGATATTCTTTAATAGTCTAAAGGGGAGATGCTTATTAATAGGTTAATTAATTAAATCCAAAGGAAAGCTTGTTATCATTTCATCAATAAAATATATTGAAATTTTAAAATATCAGACTTGGATTATGTCCATTATATTAAATCCATGTAATAATCCATTACATTAAAATGCTCTTAATAAGAACCTTGCAAAGGCACATGGAAATAATAACAATATTATATACCATATAGCAGACACGTGTACCATATAAATTATTTGACCAAAATCACCAACTGTAATGTTTCCAAAACTAAGTACTTCAAATATTCTAGAGATATCTTTGACAATCCTCATTCTAACAGAAGAAAACTTAAGGAACTTAATTTTTAAAAAAAGTTATTAAACCTACTTACGAGGGGTGATTGATAAATAAGGTCTCCATGGCTGTAACTTTTTAATTTGTTAACCGATTTTCAAAATTCTTTTTGTATCTTATACTCACATTTGTCCTCTATGTAATGCACTATTCACTTTTCGACATAGTCCCTATCCCTTTCCACGCATTGCGCCAACGCCTGACTAGTTTGGTGAACCCGTCGGAGAGGAATTCCGGAGTTGTTGTCACCACCAGGATTGAATGGCAGCGTTTACCTCGCTGTCAGAACCAACTCATGTCCCTTAAGGGGCTCTTTCTTCTTTGGGAAGTGGTGAAAGTCGCAATGTGCAAAGTCTTTCATTTTTGAACTGCAATTTTTCATCTTTGAACTGTAGGCGCTGCAACGCCTCTGGTGTGTGGTGACTCATGTGCGGGCGGACGTTATCGTACCCCAGAAGAGGGTCATTCAATCCTGGTGTCGATAACAACTCCGGAATTCCTCTCCGACGGGTTCACCTAACTAGTCACGCGTTGGCGCAATGCGTGGAAAGGGATGGGGACTATGTCGGAAAGTGAATAGTGCATTACACAGAGGACAAATGTGAGTATAAGATACAAAAAGAATTTTGAAAATCGGTTAACAAATTAAAAAGTTACAGCCATGGAGCTAAATAAGATATATGCATACTTTGTAATTTCAGAAAACATCAGTTTGCCAAAGTAGAAAAATGTTTTGAGAGATCATTTTCATTGCTAAATACAGTAGCACAAATATTATACAGCTGGTTGTTAAATCTTATAAATATAGTAAACTTTTAGCAAAATGAAGTACTGTAATATATTATTGAGAATACCACAATTCACTTATAATGTTTTTTTTTTCAAAACTTTTTAAGGATGAAATAACAAGTTCAAGAAAAATCATAAAATAAGGAGAAATCCTTCTTAGGGTAAAATTTAATTTTTTTAAGAAAACTTGAAACAACATATAAATATTAAATTTAAAATATCAGCATTTCATAGTATTACATAATTCAATATTTACAGGAGATCCTATCTGACATATGAAATATTTATATTTAGCATTCAAGTGGCATTTACATTCTCTGAAAATTGAAAATGCCTTTTTGTCAATTAAATATGCAAAATAGTTAAAAGTACAACAGTGGCTTGGGGAAGAATGATCAACTAGTTGTGTGAATATATTCTGGTAGTTGAGTACAATTTTAAAAGAAAATTAGCCGAAATTTTCAAGCCTAGGGTATACACATTACTTTACAATTTCCCCCAATATTTAACCTATTGTATGCAAGTATATTTTTGTTTTTTCAAAAGAATATATTTTCTTATTATCTAAGATGACAAACGATACAGTAGTATTGAAAATAAAAAATATTAAATCTTCTATACTCTATCCCGCTTTAAGCTAATAGCACTGTAATTGTTACAGTGTGTAAATTGCCGCGCTCTAAGATTGTGTTCTCTCACCAAGAAAAAAATAGTTCCAACAGTAGATAGAATGTATACAAACCATTCAAATGATTGAAAGATTATTATATTTATTAAGAGTTCCATTTATTATTTACATATTATATTTCTCCCATGATTTATTATAATAAAAGTACTTTGCACTCCAGATGTTCTCATTTTCACTTAGCAATGGCCGAGGTTTCATCTCCCCAGCGCTATTTTTCCAAGCATAAAAAGGTTAAGCCCCTTAATAGTTCAAGCAAGCAGATTGTTATGAATGTTTATAGTGGTCTTTGCGTAGCTCATCCATCGGGAGTCTGTGAACAACATTGTAAAAAGACGGAAGAATTAACTGGCATCTCAGCAACACCGATCTTCCGAGCAAAAGCCGAAATCGTTAACAAAGGGCAGTTAAGCACTCCTGTGAAGACACGTCAACTTGCCCAAGGAGCCCTCCGTATTTCACAGCTATATGAGGAATTTACCCTGTCTGCTATACGCAGAATTGTTCATGGATTTTTCATACGAAATGAAATACCAACGATTGACAAAGTATTGAAATATATAAATGAACAAGACGATATGCCAAAGTTTTCACGAACAGTTTTGCATCGTGGTAGGCTTCACTTTCAGTAAGAGAAAACGTGAAGCATATTTGCTCTAGTGATGATATGGTGAACTGGAGAAGAAATTATCTCCGATCTATAAAATAATACAGAGAAAAAAGAACTCATGCGTGTTGTTGACTCTGTAAAACACAAATTCAATACTTATAGAATTGATAATATAGCAAATAAATTAGCTAGTCCTAATGTACTTCGTCTTCCCCCCTATCATTGCGACTTAAATCCAATCGACATGGCTTGGAGCCAAGTGAAAGGATTTGTGGCTCGTGAAAATCGTCATTTCAAAATAGAAGAAGTCGAACCCTTAACTTCGGATGCTATATCACGAGTTACGAAAGAAAATTGGGAGAATTATGTGCGACATGTGAAACCTGAAGAAGAAAAGTTGTGGGAGCTCGATGGCCTGGTTGAAACAACGGTGGAGCGCTTGGCATTCTCCATTGGTGATTCGACCAATTCAGCTTCAGACTCCGATAATGAAATGAGCGGCGTTGATGAACTTTAAATTTTTTTGTGCTTAAACGGCCCTGAAAAGGATACGAAACTCCATGGTTTTGTCAGGGCCAACAAATTAAGGAAAGAGACAAAACCATGGAGTTTCGTATATTTACTGCATATTTCATTAAAGGGCGCGTAAGGATACACATTTTCAGGTAAATTGTCAGATTCGTTTTCGCGTAAAACTTGTAGTGCTATCAACTTAAAGCGGGATAGACTAATTATTAATTTTATTTAACTATAATTTTCATTATTATTGATATAAAGAAATAAACATAGATTACAGATTAATAGTCTCTTAATTTATCACTTAGCTATCATCACTTAGGTAGAAGCATACGAGAAACTAATTTTGACGTTTAAGCATACGAGAAACAAAGCACCCCCCCTCCATTTCATCCATTCCTGGGCCCACATTTCGCATTAAACGTGTTTATCCAGAATCAATGATCGTACATACGGATTTAGTTATGTAATGCCAATATCCTGTCCTATTTTCGTTAGGATCCATTTTCTCGCAGTCTGGTTGGAGTAGAAACTTGTCTTCATGCTGCGATTGGAGAGAGCACGGTGTAAGATAAGGTGAGAGAAATGGCGGCTGCTGCTTTTTCTACTTATTTCCAAGAGCTTGTATCGAATTAACGAAACATGCATGATCCATAAAATCAAATAGAACTCTTATGTACGTATACTATGTACTTTTAGACGACTATTTAATACATGTTTTCTCTAATCAGTCTTCCAAAATTTAAATTTAATCGACGCGTCGCGACGACCAGCTCAGCGGGCATCCATTTTAAGCTACTAGAGAAAGCGGAAGTTGAGATATTGCAGACATGCGCATTAACAATCAGTAATAACGATAATTATGTACAAAATTGATAAATAAAACGATTTTGCACCTTCAATAACGTTTAATTTTTCATTTAAAAATAAAGAAAATTTTCCTTGGAATGTTTATATTGAGTGACAAAAAACGCTTTTGGTGCTGCGTTTTCGTTTAGGAGAAATAAATTCTTTTCGATGCGAGTATTGAACTTTTCATCATAGACGTAAGGTTAAAAGCTAAAAATATACAAAAAAATTGCAGACACCTGCTAAATCAAGTTTTAATCGTACGGGCATGAAAAACGCACCAATCGAAAGAAAAAGCTCGAATGCAGATACGTTTTTTCTGGTGTGCTGATATCTATTAAAATATTTTTATGAGAGCCGCTTAAATTCGTGTTCCCATGTTAAATTTAAGAATTCGTGTTCTTAAGAATAGGGCATTCGCGCTAGGCTGTCTCAGAGGCCGACTTCCTAAATTCCTGGGTATACTGAAGCATAAAGGAAGGGTGGAAGTTGAAGATTTTTTAAATTCTATTTGAAAGGGTCTTTTTTTTTTCTTTTCAAATATTTTGATTTAACTTGTATTTCTTTGATTGCGCAATATTTTTACAATTTTTTTTCTATTGATTTGAATGGTTAAACCTGTTAATTTACTTTTGTGTATCACATATCACATTAAAATTTATTTAAATGATTTGTTTATTGGAATATTCTGCCTTTGTCTATTACACGTTGGCGTTGTATTTGGCAAATAAGTCAGTCAATTTTTTTGTAAACATTTTGTTTTGTTTGGGTTTTAAAATAACTGTCATTAATGTAGGATTTTAAATATTATTTATTATTCATAAGATTTTTTTCTTTTCCTTCGAATCTTTATGTATTAAATTAGTTTTTATTCGTTTAGTGTTTTTATAAGATTTATTCCTCTGTGTATTTATGTATTCCTCTGTTTCATTTCGTTTCTTTATCTCTTCCCTGGTGGAAATACATAAAATGAAAATCCATACTAATATTAAAAATGTAAAAGTGCGTTTGTTTGTTTGTTTGTTTGTTTGTTTGTCCTTCTTTCATGTCGAAATTGGGTGACGGATTGGTGTGGTTTTCTGTATGGAGATAGTCGGAGGGCTCGAAAGTGACATAGGCTACTTTTTTCCGCTGGAAAATTGCTCATTCCCACGGGAAAACACCGCTTTCCGAATCCTTTTGAAATTCCCTGCCTTTGCTTTGTAATTCTCCTCAACAGACGGCGCGGACGAGCGAAGCCGCGGGCAAGGTCTATAAAAGAAGGTCAGGACACGAAAATGGAACCGCCATTTTGGTTCTAAATGTGGCGTTTCCTCAATGATATCAATACAACTACTGGATCGCTTACTTAATGAGCAGAAAGCGTTCCAGAAATTCAAGCAACCAGGAATGGCAACTCGATTACTTTCTACCCACTGAGGCAGTTGTATTTAAGGCTGTAATTTCGGGAACGCGAAGTAGCTGCTTTCTGTATAGATAGGAACGATCCAGGAGTTATATAGATATTATTGGGAGGATGTGAGGGAGCGGGCGGGGGAGTTTTGATAATAACCAGGAACGACTAGTCGATTACTCTCTACCCACTGAGGCTGTAATTTCGGGAACGCGAAGGAGCTGTTTTCTGCCAGTGGGTGAGTGATCCAGAAGTTGTATTGATATCATTGTGTTTCCTACACAATTTTCATGTTAAATATAGGCGATTTTCGTACAAAAAAATGAATTAAATAACCATTAAATAACAATTTTGACATATAGCCTGTTAATTATTCAGACATAATTTTGAAAAGATTAAATTTACAATTTTCAGTTTCGGGTTGAAAAATTAAGCCAGGAAATTTTGACATAATTTAAGTTGCGACAAGTTGTTTTCGCCCGAAACTGAAAATTGTAAATTTAATCTTTTCAAAATTATGTCTGAATAATTAACAGGCTATATGTCAAAATTGTCGTTAGGCCATTAATGTTAAAACTAATATTAAGACATAATTTAAAATTTATTGGTGTATTAAGAAATTTTTAATTCATTTGAAATCTTATTAGAATGTCATTTTGATTTTTTTTTTTTTTAATTGTTGAAGGTTTTAAAATTCTTGAAATTATTATTAAAAGTTTTTATGAAGTGCCGAAAAATAAGTTTTTACAAATGATTTTTAATCTTTTTAATTAAATACACAGGAACTTTTAAAACTAGTTTTAATTAGGCCTCGGGTCATATTTTCATCTCGCATTACAAAAATTTTCACATAAACATCAAATTTGCAAGAAATTAAGTATATAGAAAATTTTACAATAAATAGAAAAGAAAATTTTGCAATAAATAATAAAGCAACAATTTTACAATAAGTTTTATAAATAAAATAATATTTGGAAATAGTGAAATTTTAGAATTGAAAATTTATGCGTTTATTCTTCTGTATCTACAAAGATTCTCATGAAGGAACTCTTACTTTCATACATTGTTTTGCATGCATATTTTTCATTATAATCCTCTGGAAAAATGTATTATCGGAATGACAGATACATAAATATTACTGATTCAGTAATATCACGTTTGCATGCAAATATCAGCTTTTAAGTTAAGAGTCCAATATTATTTTAAAAAATTTCCCTTTTATATATTTTTTTTATTTAAGAGATATGCACTGTAATTAGTTTGGAATCGTTAATTTCATTAGAGGTCATTCGACTGCTGTATGAACAAGAGCCTTTAAGAGCTCTTGGTATGACTATAGTGGCTAGAAGAATAGTGTAGCAGCGAGCGTTCAAATCTGATTCCTCGAATGATGATGCCGCCAGATGGCAGCTACATCAACATAGTAGCTAAACATCCAGAGCTTTACATTAAAAATGCTCCATAAATTTGATTTATTATTTCATTTTCATTCCAGAACATTAAATAATATACCATTTTAATAATATTTCGACCCTCCCCCTTTTTGTTTTTAATTTAGAGATGATTTTGCAGTATTTTTTAATTTCAAATGATTTTGTTCTTTTTCAGTTATTTTATAGAGAAATAAACGACCGTTTCACACCGAGTTATTTTCTTCATCTGATTTTAATTTTGCAATAAAATAACACCCCTTCCCTTCTTGCTGTTGCATTTTAAAATTTCAAGAACCACTTTTCTGTCTAGATTTCTCATTTATTTTTTTCTTTATGTAAAATCTAAGAAAATCAGAATAATTTTTAAAAATTCCTTATTTTTAAATAATGAAATGCAATCAAAACAGCTTTAAATACAAATTTATTATATATCTTCCTTTTTTTTAAATAATAAGAATTTTTTTTTCAAAACTATTAACCTAAAATGTCTGATATTTAAATATTTTATCATCACATAAAAGAGTAATTTGGTTGTTATTCATGTGATATAAATGAATTTTATATGAAAAAAGATATTCTCTTTGTATATCTATATATTTTTCAATATTGTGCATTCAACATATGAGACCTTCCGACTTACAGGGGCGAACGCCTCATTTCTTGATTTTTTTCTCCTGAAACATCTGTGAAAATTCATTTTCTATCATTTGTGAAGTGGCCAGCTGTATACAGCATTATATTATTAGATTTTATGTTGATATTTTATTAGACTTAATTTAGCAGATCTATGTTTAATGCTCAAAATTTAATTCCTCTGGCTCGGAAGGGCTCATATTCCATGCTTTATCTTATTAGGGATGGATACCTTCATCCATCTCTGATCTTATATTTAACTTATATAAAGGGGCAGATATTTTTCATTTATTTTAACGTTAAAGAGTATTCTCAAGTTCTGTCGAACACAATTACCTAAAATATACTAAATTTTTATAAATAAACTTAAGTCACCCGTAATATAGCTGAAAAAACCCTCCTTCGTCCTAAGATTTCCGTCTCATCTCCCGGGTAACTCGCATCTATGTAGAGAGCCTTTATAATCAGAGTGGCCATAGGGGGGACACAATTTGATTGGCTCCTTTTATCACGTGGTACAAATCCACCATGTTTTGGCAAACATTTCAGAGTGGATAGTATAACGAATACACGAACTGCATTTTGATCCTGTAAACTACTCTTTGCTTGGAAAATTTTTAAACATTCATTTATGATATAGCTGTTAATTTTACAGTTGACTTGTTTAATATAAATATATCAAAAAGAACTACACATAGCTGGTTTCAGCAATATTTTATTTCAGTAAAAACAACATAAACAGTTTACATCTTCATTTTATTTTAAAAGAATTTTTTATTAACAAAACAAATTTTTACAGTTTTTACAAATTGGTTTCATACAATTTTAAATGAATTTCATACATTTTTAAATAGATTTAATATGCTTTTAAATGAACTGAATACGCTTCTAAATGAATTTAATACGCTTTAAAATGAATTTAATACTCTTTCAAATAGATTTAATGCTCTTTCAAATAGATTTAATACATTTTTAAATGAATTTAATACAATATTAAATGAATTTAATACGATTTTAAATAAATCTAATGTATTTTAATTCACTGTAAATGGAATTTTATTACTAAACTAAGTAAAAAAAACATTTTTATTGAAACCTTGTTTTAGTAAATTTACATTAATTTTTTTCTTATTATTTTAATTCAATTACAGAAAACAAAATTGTAGCATAAATAAATAACACAAACGTAAAAGGAGTTAACAGTTAATTAAACTAAAAAAAATACAGTAATACCACAGTTTTTACAAATACGTTTTATACAATTTTACATGAGTTTCAAACATTTTTAAATAGATTAAAAACATTTTTAAATGAATTTAATACGATTTTAAATTCATTTACCGGTGAATACCCTCTCAGTTACAGAAATATGGAAGAATAAATATTCCTAGTATTATTCGCATTTACTTTAGTTTAATTACACAATGGTTAACTGTTACTCTTTTTACGTTTGTGTTATTTGTTTATGTTACTGTTTTGTATTCTGTAATTGAATTAAAATAATAAAATATAGACTTACCGTAAAATTTACTAAATCAATGTTTCGATAAAAATGTTTTTTTATATACTCAATTTAGTAATTAATTCCAAATACACTGAACTAAAACACATTATATTTATTTAAATCGTATTAAATTCATTTAAAAATGTATTAAATCTATTTGAAAGCGTATTAAATTCATTTAAAATTATATTAAATCTATTTAAAAATGTATGAAATTCATGTAAAACTGTATGAAACCAATTTGCAAAAACTGTAAAAAATTTATTTTTAGAGTATTTAGTAATTAAACTTCATTTACAGACATTAAATGTATTAAAATCGTATTAAATTCATTTAAAAATGTATTAAATTTATTTGAAAGAATATTAAATTCATTTGAAAGTGTATTAAATCCATTTAAAATCTATTTAAAAATGTATGAAATTCATTTAAAATTGTATGAAACCAATTTGTAAAAACTGTAATAAACATTTGAGTTATATTAATGACAAGTAAATTTTAATAAAAATTAATTTAATGAATTTTTAGCTTTTGGAAATTATTGATGGAAAACCACAAATTTAATAACTTCAAATTTTAAAATTCATCAAGATATCAATCTATTAACCAACATACTATGAATTGACAGTATCTCGATTTATAAATATTGAATGTTTAAACCATTGATAATTTGAATGGTTTAAACAGGTCTGCGATGGTTTATTGTCAAGAAAATATTCAGTGATTTTTTTCCTAATTTCAGTATGTTAATTTCAAATTTTAAAACCGTTTTGTGCTATCACAAAAGGCTTGTACGCTAAACGAGATCCTCACTTTAGTTTCATTATAATGGACAGCATTACACAGGCCTACGAGGGTTTATTGTCAAGAAAATTTTCAGTGATTTTACTAATTTCAACATGCTCATTTCAAATTTTATAACTGTTTTGAGATATCACGCAAGATTTATTCGCAAAACGGGACTTTATTCTCTCATTTTATTCGTTATTTTATGCAAACAGACAGTATTAAAGTTTAAAATTCTTTAGAGTCCAATTACACCTATACCTCGTTATACGTACTGATTGGTTCCAAAAACTTGGTACGTAACTCGAATATCCGTATAACGAATACGTACTTTTCAGGGTCAGTAGAAAAGTCGAGGCAATGGAAAAACGTGAGACGTTTTATTATGTATGTCTCATCAGAGGTCACTACTGTACTTTTTTAAAAATAAATTTCCGTGATAACGCTTTGACAATGCACATCAATGATTTTCGTGATAACGCTTTGACAATGCACATCAATGATTTTGATACAAAATATACAGAAAGTAAATTGAATTTGTTTCAGTGTTTTTTTATGAAATAATACAGCAAAGTTAGTATTTATTTTTTATAGTCTTTAGTTTATTATTTTTATTTCTTCATAAACATAATAATACACATGAAACAAAAATCGAAAATATATAGCCTAAATTAATTTATTAGAGTGGAAATAATGACGACGTACTTGACGAGGTCATAGCGCTGGCGCTGATGATCAGTGTATTTCCACTCTACTCTTTATTTAATCTCGTGTGACGAAATATTGGGTACGTAAAACGAATTCGTGCCATAATTTGAAAAGTACGTAAGTCGAAAAGTACGTACAACGAGCGTACGTATAACGAGGTATGGGTGTACTCTATTCTGCGCTAGGGCAGTCAATAAAAATAGTTTTACAATTTATTTATTATTATTAAATTATTAAAAATCTAATTTAAAGTTTGACTCTGGCTTAAACTACGATTATGAAATAGGAGTGCATGTAGAATTTGCATTACTTGCATTTTTTGAAAAATCCTGGCGTGATGGATGAAAACTGAATTCATTTTCAAAATTAGCAAACCAAAATTATATTTAATCACCGATTAAAATTAAAACAACTTTCCAAAAGCTAAAATATAATTATTTTTTTAAATTCAAACATGCACTTTCATTATAAATTATTTTCTTTTCTTTTACATATGTTTATTTTAAAATTTAGAAGCAAATGTTTGTTTTAAATTTATTATTACATTATTATACCTCATATGTTAATTAAAAATTTCTTTTGTTAATAAAAAATTGTTTTTAAGATAAAATGAAAGTAATATTTTTACTGAAATAAAATGTTATTGCTGAATCCAGTAATGTATAATTAGTTTTGATATACATGTATTTACATTAAACAAATCCACTAAAAAATTAACAGCTACTGTATATCATAAACGAATGTTTTAAAATTTTCCATGTAGAGAATAGTTTAAACAAAATATTAAATTTTATTTACTTCTCGAAAGTCTGATATTATATTTAGGTTCTTGTACAACAGTTTACAACATTTTTAGAACGATTGTTTCATCTGAAAATAAATATATATAGTACTGCCGTAGTACTTTCAAAACAGAGGTTTGCCAAAACATGGCTACCTTTTCACTCATGGCCACTCTCTGATTATAAAGGCTTTCTACATCTATGTCGATTGCAGCGCCACCGCTACTATCATCAAATCGGGAATCAATCACGTAGCATTGCGAGTAGTAGCCGTTGCCACACTATTCTTCTAGCCACTATAGTATGACTGCAATATAGTTTATAAACAAAATGGCCGCTGGCGCAAAGAATTGTAGGATCGTGTCCTGATCTTCTTTTATAACTCAGTCTTTTATAGACCTAAGCAAAATTACTTCTACTACAGATTGCGAATGTCCAGGCAAATCCTATGGGAGAGTTTGGCACAATACACGTTCCTCCCGAGTGGTGGCGCTGACAGCAGTGGAACGCGGTTACCAGCACTATCAGTGTTAGCAAAATTACGATTTTGTGATATCTCTGATAAAAGAAGTTTATGAAAAAGAAAATAATTAAATATTCTTATAAAAAAAGAAAATAAGAACCATATTTTCGTGATATTTCTTCTAATCATGTTCCATAAATATACCAAATCATTGGATGCAAGAGAGGATATGGAAGATCTGCTCCTCAGAAGCACACAAAATTATCAAAACTTAAGAAATAAACCCATTAACCAAATTGAAAAATTCAAGTGGAATTTATACAAAGTCTAAAGAATTTTTTTTGTTGTTTTGGATAATAAACTTCAACGATAGAAAAGCATCAAATGGTTTATTCAAATGAAAGACACCAAAATCAAAGAAAATTAATTTTAAAAAAATTGAAAAAAAATTTGGATAGAGAATTATTCAAAATAAAAAAAATTATATAGATATTTATGAGACTGTGTGACAGTTTTATAAAATTAATAAAAACTTAAACAATTAGAAATTCTTAAAATAAGGAAACTAGTGATAATAATTATATAAGTTAATTTTTTAAAAAAATTATTTAAAGAAATGCAATCAAATTTTAGAGTTTTGTTTATTGATGTGAGGTTAATTACACTGATCTAGTACATTACATTATATCTTGTACTTACTGTTTATATTTCTACAGGGTGTTTCAAAATTATGTACAATAAATTTAGTGACATATTCTTCAGGTCAAAAGAAGACGAAAATGTTCTATAGCACTTTGTCTGGAAACGATTTATTTACGCGATACAGCCAACTGAACCCGTTTCTCCAAATTACAGGAATTGTTCAAAGTGCCCGCCACCAGCTCGCACGCACGCTTCGGCTCGTTGCATGAGCGACCGTCTGATGTCATGGAAGAGTTCGTCGCCAGCATTACGAACGGTTTGGCATGCATTTTCAATTCGTTGTCGCAGATCCATAATGTTAGGAACTTCTGTGCTGTAGACGATCGTTTTCACATGACCCCACAGAAAAAAGTCCAAGGGATTAAGGTCGGGTGATCTTGCAGGCCAGGCTACCGCTCCACCTCGACCTAACCACCGATTCGTGTATGCAGCATTAAGGTGTGGTCGCACAACATGGCTGAAATGTGCTGGAGCGCCATCATGCATGAACCACATGTTAGATCTTATCAAAAGAGGAACATCTTCCAGTAATTCTGGCAATGCATTCTGCAGAAACAAAAGATACGTTCGCCCAGTCAATCGTGGCGGCAACACATAAGGGCCAATTAAATTATTTCCGACAATTCCACACCAAATGTTCACGGAGAAATGCTCTTGATGCGCTCGAACTCTGGTAACATGCGGGTTGTGAGATGCTGGTGCTGGTTGTGAGAATTTACGATACCTGTCCGGGTGAAGGTTGCTTCGTCCGTGAAAAGTATCTGGCTGAGACAACTAGGGTCTGCAGCATGACGACGTTGTATCCATTGGCAAAATCGTTGTTTGTGTGGATAGTCCGTTGGGTTCAGTGCCTGAACCAGTTGCAGATGGTATGGATGCAAAAGCTGACGGTGAAGAATGCGCCAAACAGATGAGTGCGGAATGTGTACCATGGAAGAAATACGACGGGTGCTTGTCTGTGCTTCATCATGTATGATGTCAATTATCACATCCTCCTCATCCGGAGAATGTGCTACAGGCCGCCCTTGTCCTGTTTGACGGCCAAAGGAACCACGCTCCCTCAAATGTCTGTCGACAGATACAAATGTTCGGTTATTTGGCAAACGTCTATTCGGAAAGCGTTCTTGGTAGAGTCTTCTTGCTTCCACAGCATTTCCGTCCGCAAGACCATACATTAGGTGCATGTCAGTGTATTCTGCACTGGAATACATATACATGACTTTTTTTTTTTTACGTAAATCGTAATGCGTATGTCAAAGCACGCAAACGTTCTGAAATTGATATTCCTAGTGGATGTACAGTAGTGAAACTACAGTAATGGAAACAACCGTACACAACTAATGGAACAACCCTAAAGTAGGTTTAAATGGAACAAACCACTCAACCTAGTGTTGGGTCGAAACGCTGGAACTGCTAAAATATCGTCCGCTAACTACCGTGCTTCCCTACTGTATGATATTGGATTACTCGCAAACAAATCGTTTCCAGACAAAGTGCTATAGAACATTTTCGTCTTTTTTTGACCTGAAGAATATGTCACTAAATTTATTGTACATAATTTTGAAACACCCTGTATAGTGGGCGCCGCTTAATGCAATCACTTTGGGACCACGTCGAATTGATAACCGAATTAGAGCTTTATAAGACTATAGAACCTTTATTATATTCTACATATAAACATACATGTTACACGAATACTCACGATTAATACAGTATTGAATAAGAATGAATGAAGAATGAAACAAAATAACTCGTCTATTGTTGATTGCCTGTTAGTTTTCCTTAGTAGATGATCAATTTTCTTTTCGTCAAATTCGTAATGCCATTCAAAGTCTTCTGCGAAGGATAACTCCATTTTTACTGACTCTAAGAATTTCAGTCCTTGCACGTGGAATTTCTGAGTAAAAGTTTAATTTTGGCTAAAATCTGATTACAATATCCGAAGTTTTGATTGCAATACACGACGGATTTTCAATGCAATTGATAACATTAAGCGGGGCCAGGGATGGATGAGGAGGGCGAGGGCGCAAGCTGTAATAACTAAATGAAGTAATAAATTATATTAATAATAGTTATTAATTTTAACATATAAACACCAGCGAATAGTTTGTTAGTTTGGCAGTCAACTTTTACTTTAAGAAACTTTGTACACCACAAATATCCTGATTTAGCTATACGTTTAATGAATAAATCCTCAAAACACCGATTTCGACTAAAGCTCTGGATAGGGCCCTATCCAGAGCTTTAACTTCGACTAGAGCACTGTATCCTAATACAGTGCTCTAACTTCGACTGAACTCCAGCGCTCCTGGTGAGAGGAGCGTGCATAATGCCAAACTCTTAACATGGAGATTCGCAACTTGTAGTAGAAGTAATTTTGACCTAAGTGACTCTAATGGGAAGTAGCAAAATCACTTCTACTCCTTCTGGAGTAGAAGTGATTTTGGAAGTAGAGTGCCTATAAGGAGAGCGGCGACAACTCGGAACGGATTTTGATTGGTTAACGCTCCGGACGCGTGCCCTATATGGGTTTACAGACATAGAGAAATTAACAATTTTCGTTCCGTTTTTCGTTTTATTGTGCATGTTTCCTAATTTTTGCTAATAAAATTGCATTATTAAAGTTTAAAAGTTGTGGTTTTATTAGATCCGCTTTAAAATTAAAGATTGAAGTGGCGAAGAGGGAAGGGAAAAAATATTTTTCATAAAAAAGTATTTATTGTTTTAGTGTCGTTCATAAAAATGTGAATCTCACAAAATAAAGTGATAAATAATAAAGTGATAAATAATAATAAATAAGTAACAGATAAATATTTCAAGGAATATTAAAAAAATTTTAATTTTTATAATTTTTTTTTAATTTACATAATTTCAAGGAATTTTAATTCAAGGGTCATTCGAGCCTAACGAGCAAGATTTTTATCTTGAAAAATTTAAAACAAACCGTAAAACCAATAGTAAAAATAACTATACAAAGACACAGCCCCATACAAAAGGAAAAAAGACACGTGTGTTACCACAAAGAAGAGAATAATAAACAAACAGTTCTCATCTGTAAACCACAAAACTAGAAATCACATTACACATCATCCACAAAAACCTACGGCCCATGTAAGAAATAACATAAAACATTTGATAAGCATCTCAAAGAGTAACATCTAAAATTAGAAAAAAAAATTAAAATATTTATAAAAAAAAAAGGAAACTAAAGTAAAGTTAGTTAAAACTTTCGTTTATCTTAATAAATAATGATTAAATGTGGGAGTTATGCTAGAGGAAAAGGAAAAAAGGTAGCAATATTTTGAGTAGCTCTTATAAAAAAATATTTAGATTTCTGTGTAATTTTGTCATACAAATAGCAGCTTACTTTAATTTACTTTAATTCGAATAAGCTTTTTTTTAAAATTGTTATTCATTTTTATTTGCTGGAAAAGTAAAAAAAACAATCATCCTTATTATGGAAATAAAAACATCAATGTTTTTGGGCATTTTTGTTGCTTTATCTAAACAATATAAATCACCAAAGTAAAATTATAAATTTTTTTGTAGGAGTCGAGGAATTACATTCTGCTATTAACGTTTCTTAAATTAAATTTTATGTTTTTCTGTCATTTTTATACAGTAGTTTCTATAATATCAGATAAGGGCAATTTTTATTATTCTTTCATTTAAATATACAGTACAAAAAATATTAAATGATTAATTTAACAGTCTTGAAACCGTTTATACACACAGCTATAAAATTTGCTCTTTAACGGCTAACATTATCGCTTACTAAGAATTAATTCTTGCTACAGTGGCTAGAAGAAATAGTGTGTCCATTGCCGCTGATTTCGTGTCATCATGACTGATGACACCGCCAGATGGCACGACAATCTAATGCGCCGACAATTACTCTATAACGCATGGGATTCAATGAAACTTTAACTGCACGAACGCTTTAAAAATACTTGATTAATAAAATAAAATAAGATTGTAAACTTAAAATAATATCCAGATAAACTAATTAAATGAATTTCAAAGCCGTATTCGTTTTATTTATTATTTAATCGAATAGCTGTTGTTATAAAAAGTTATGCGCAGAAGATAATTATATGGAAAAGTATAATGGTTTTTAAATTGAAATTAACTTTTTATATTTTACAAATTTCATAATTTATAATTTATTACATGTTATTGTGTAAGTCTGAGCTTTAAAAGTTTACTTTTCTCACGTTTTGCACTTCTTTCTTCGTTTAGTGTTTTTACTAGAAAGTGCAAGCGCGTAAGAACGTAGAACTTGATAATGCTATTTGTTACTGCAGAGTTATATTATTATATTTTAACTTTTAATTTAGAGACACATAACGAAACCGTAAAACAAATGAAAACCATCCAAGAAATGAGAAAAATGGCTATTCGATTAAATAATAAATAAAACGAATACTGCTTTGAAATTCTTTTAATTAGTTTATCTGGATATTATTTTAAGTTTACAATCTTATTTTATTTTATTAAACAAGTATTTTTAAAGCGTTCGTGCTGTTAAACTTTCATTGAATCCTATGCATTATAGAGTAATTTTCGGCGCATTAGATTGTCATGCCATCTGGCGGTGTCATCAGTCATCATTACAATCTCATGCCTGCATTGAGTATTCAATGGACACACTATTTCTTCTAGCCACTGTAATTCTTGCAAACCATCTCTTGAGTCCCTTTAAAGCAGCATCGTACCCAGGATTTTTTTTCGGGGGGTGGGGAGGGGAGCGCATTGTTCTTGTTCTTGTCCCGCGTGTAACAGAATTGACCAACATCCATGCAGTTCTGTTACATGCGGGACCTCCCCACCCTTGCGTACGGCCCTGCTTTAAAATGTTAAACTGAACATTTAATAAACATAACATATTTAAGTCATGTAATATATTCAAACGGAGAAAAATTTTGGAAAATGAAACTTGAAATTTAAGTATTTTATAGATAGTTTGGAAAATGTAACTCAAAATTTATTTTTCAGTTCTTATTTAATTGCTAAACATTGAATTGATCAACGAGGCCTGATGACGAGCGTAGTTGTTCGCGCGAAAAGTTTTGCCAATTTTATGTCTCTTAAGATTTTAACACCTAGACGTAACTATTATAATTTTGTTTCATATTTTTAAATTTATTTGCAACTTGCAAACACGAGAAAGTGACGTTAGAACAATTCCACGATAAAAAAAATGTAAAAGTGAATCTAGATTTTTTCCTAAAACTAATCTTCCATAATTGAGATTTTTTTTTCATTATTTGCAATAGATGTCAAACTTTTATTTTTCTATAAATATAAAATGTGTGTAGACTGCTAAATATAATTTCTTTGGTTATTGGCTTTTAGTTTTATCTTTTTTCTAAAAAGGTGAAAAATCATTTCTCGAACTTGCCATCAGCTGATCAAATAATTAGATTGATTATGAAAATTAAAACGTTAATGTGCTTCTTTTTTTAACCTCCTTTATCTAATAAGCTTGAAAGGCTAACCAAAATTAGCCATCTTTACCTTTCTTCTCAATAAGCTGAAAAGTATTATAAATTGTACCTCTGCTAATTCAATCGTTGGGAAAAATATGGCCGACGGCCCGAGTTGTCGCCATTCTCCTTACAGGCACCCTAATGAGAAGAAGCACGTGGGGCCATCTGTTGCTGATTAAGACAACTTCAGCTGAGTGACGTCGTCTGCTATTTTATATTGTAGATCTAACCCACAAGATTTTCTACCTCTCATCATTAGAATTCATTTTGCTTCATAAAAACAGTACACTGGTCATAAGGGGAATATGAAAAAAAATAACTCAAAGAACTCTTTTTTTATCTTCCTCGTTCTTCTTCTGTGTCCCACTATTTCTTTTCGATAAACAATCCATCAAATTTACGTCTTTTCTTTATGTTCGTTTATTTATAAAACCCTAAATTCTCGCTTACTTTTAACAACTCCTGTAGCGATCTCCCGTAATCTCGACATTCATTCTCAAAACACACGGAGTGCTAATAAGATACGTCCTCCGATATCTGTGTCAAATTATCGTAACCGAAAAGTTTCTCACTCTGGTATTCGAAAATGGGCTATCTTACCCGAAGAGACTCGATCATTTACCTCATATAACTTGCCCTATTCTTACCTTTGCATAGTTTCTGTCTTTCTCAGCTTTTATAATAATAGTATACCCCATAATTTTTGTTCTATTCATTTTGTTTATTTAGGCTGCCTTTTCTCTTTCTTTTTTCCCTGTATTTTTCTCTTTCCCTTAACCTTTGTTTTACTCTTATTCGGCGTGTTTGTAATCCATAATATTATACATTATTTTTCTCTCTTCTTTTAGTCATTGTAATTTAGCAATTATATTGTAGTGCTTAAGATCAGTTTGTCTTGAATCGGGACTCTCTATTTTGTTGTTGAGACGTATTCCTATTTGTAAAATTTAATTGGTCTATGTAATTTTTTATTTAATGAGTAATGTAGACTCCATTTTAGTTTGTCTATTTTTGGTTTGTTTTATACTAACCAGTTGCTGCTTTCCATACCTTTTATCTATTACTGCACCCCCAGGGCCTCCTTATAGGTCTAAGACCATACTGGCCCTGTCGGGTGCTATTGTATATCATTTAACCCATTTAAATAAATAATAAATAATAAATATTATGACAGAAGTGCTCACCATTAGATAGAAACGTGTAAAGTTTCTTTTGTTTTTTATTTCTTTTTACGTAGTTAAATGTTTTTCAGCATTTTCTTGATATAAACCAATAGGCTAACTAAATGCGCATCACATTAGGCTATGGTATGTGATATTAAAGTCCATCGTTTTGAAATGATTACAATACTAGATTATAATATTCATTTACAGTATTGATTTAAAATATTAAAGAATATTTTTTCTAAATAAATATTAGGAAAAAAGCATACTCCTTTCTAGTAGTTACTAGGAAATTACGTATCAACAGTTGCAATATAACACTTTGTTTATTCCTTTAGCCAGCGACAGATTAACCTCTTATCGGGCCCGAGAAAAATATTTTATCGTGCCCTATTTTGTTGGGTGATTGGAAATATAAATAAATATTAGGAACATAAATAAATTCTTCGCCGGAGCTTCTTGGATATTACGGGTCGAAGGCAATTGTCTTCTTTGTGTATTCGTCACTATCTCTAGCACAAATAGTCCTCAAGTTATTAAGAAAAACCCACAGACCAATGTTTTTAAAAATGGCAAATTTGAAATGCCTCAAACATTTTACCTTTTAAAAACTATTTGCATTTAAACAGAAGGTAGGCCTGCGAAATGTGTTTTTGTTTTCTTTTTTAAACAAATGAAGAGGATTACTATTGACCTCACTAAAGATAATTGCGAGGCCTACGAGATAACAAGGCCTGGAAGCGAAAAAGTCACCTGACCATCGGGGTGCTAGCAACAATCCAATCTTCATTGTTTCCAACAAACGAAAAAACACTGATATTAACATCCAAGCTGGAGACATTGAAGGTTGGATTGTTGCTAGCACCCCGATGGTCAGGTGACGTTTTCGCTTCCAGGCCTTTTTATCTCGTTGGCCTCGAGATAATTGAGTTTTAAGTGCATTTCCCATTCTAAGATGAGATTTGCGGCTATCTCCCAAGAGATGGCGATAGTATTCATCGTTTTTTATCAGTTCTTCACTTTCATTTGCGTCGCTTTTTTGTTGTTTTTGTTTCATTATCGTTCCTCTCTGGAGCGGAAGGGAACCAACACCACCTACAGGAAATGATGTTGTGGCAACACGCAAGGTGTATGCCGCGGGCGCCAAATTGTAGGGTACTCACTTAAATATTTAAGGTACTTAAAATTACATAATAAAGTGGTTTCAAAAGTTTATACTCAAGTTTTTTGAGGAAATATTGAACAAAAAAAAATTAACATCTTATACAGGGTGTCCCACAACAGGTATAAAAAACTTCGTGAGCGTATTCTACATAATAAACTGAGACGAAAATGCCGAATGCAATTTTTGTTTTAGATCGTTCATTTTTGAGTTATGGGTCTTCAAAGGTAGCGAATTTACCGTAATTTCGCATACAATTCGTTTTTCAATTCGTTTTTAAACTTGACTTAAATAATGTCAATTGTTGCCGATTATTGTTGTTTAATTTTTATGCCGCTAATCTTTACTTAGAAAAAATGGAATTAAGTAAAGAAGAGTATTTCGAAATATGAGATTTGTACGGCGAGCTGATGGCGAATGCAATAGAAGTGCAAATGCTACAGCTCATGTTTGGGCAGAGCGGTTCCCTATTTCGCCCATTGAATTAGGGTTTGTAACGCGTCTTAGTGATCGATTACCATTTGGGTCGCTGGAATTGATTTCTAGACATTTTTTTTGGGAGGAGTAAGGGTTAATTGTTTTCCCTTTATCTACCTCGAGTGTTCGAGCGCTAGCGGTTGGGGTCATTTGCGTCTGTCTTGGTTCTTCCAGCAGTCTGACATTTTTTCCCGTTACCTCCCTTGCTGCCAATAACTACTAATGTGCGTCACCTTCAAGGAGACTTAGTGACATTTTTACCAGCGTTGCGCAAAATAGACTACCAAGATTGGGGTCATTTGCGTGTGTCTTGGTTCTTCCAGCAGTCTGACCAGGGCGAGACTACCAACATTTTTCGTCTCTGTCCAGATTATCCGTGGTCAGCCATTTTAAAGGCAATAAAAGCTGTTGCCTTTGATGGAACTGTGTTCTCCTGTCAGTGGCGATTATTGCACCACGGATTTTACTCCCTCCAACGTCTACATCTATGGAGGGTGGTCAGATCTGCTGGTTGTCTACACTGTGGCATCGTAGAGACAATTCAACATATATTCTTCGAGTGCTCGTTTGCCCAATCCATCTGGAATCGCCTGTGTCATCATATAGTCTGCCTAGGATTTCTTACTCGTTTGTGCGATTCCTGATGGATGATTCCACCGGTGATCCACTGAAAGCAGATCTAGCGATACCTATTATGTTTATGAACAAGAAACTCTGCACTGCTAGATTAGACAGAGCGAAGGGGAATATTTCCACACTTTCATCTACGTGGAAAAAAGGATCATTACATCGACGGTCCTTCCTCCTCTTAGAATGGTATTGGCTAGGTCCCTTAGTTTTCAAAAGGCGTTACGCTACATCCAAACGCGTTTGTGAGGTCATCGGAGGGGACCGTAACAATAATTATGTCCACCACTTCGTGTTTCCATTAGATTTCTGATGACCTACCGGTGGAAAAACGAGCCTCGAAACTGAGGCGTTTATTAAAGTGTTTATTAAAGTGTTTATTAAGGCGTTTATTAAAGTGTTTCCTATCAAAGGCTTCACGGAAAAACGCTTTACGCATGTGCGCTTGAGCACCCTGCTACAACATCGATTTAAGGGTGTTCGCTGGAGCAAGTACCATCTGCTCCAGCTACAACAGCTCAAAACAGTACGGGACGCTAAAACGGAGTAGCTGATAGTGTGAGTGAGTGATTTGGACTTTGAAATTTTTCACGCAGCAACCATCCAACCAACGCTTGCATGAGTGACTTTACTGCGAGTGAGTGACCCTCCCCCCGGCAACCCCCGAGGGAGGTTTCACCCCTCCCCCCCGAACTTTTCAAATTTCAGCCATGGAGAACATGGTGTTCATGGTTGCCAACGGACCAATAGCCGTCGGCATGTTTATGAAAGAACTGTATTTGAAAGCGGGCATCCCGCCCGTGTTACCGTCTGGTGATCCTGCAGTTTCTGTCGTGCAGAGACTTTCTCCAAATGAGTGGAGGATGCTCTGTCGACAGCGAAATATAGCAGACCGTAGTGTGTCTGCTTATTACGTCAAGGTTGGGCAAACCACCGTGCGCCTGTGCTATGCTGAGCCTGGATTTTTACCCATCTTAATCCGGGGCACCTCGCCGCTAATGGAAGAGAAGTACCTGAAGGGTTACATGTCCGACTACGGACAGGTGAAGAAAGTCGCCTATTCAGTGCACCGAGATTCTCCACTACAGATGACTGGTGATATCGTAGTCGATGAACCTTCAGAAGGACATCCCAGAAAACGTTGTAATGCACGGGAATCTTGTCCGCGTGTCTTACAAGGGTCAAAGGCAGTGCTGCTGGTACTGCAAGAAAACGTCTCACCTCAGAAAAGACTGCCCTCTCCTCAAGAAATGCGATGCATGTAATCGCATCATGAGCAAATACCATCAGTGCCCGGAGAGGGTGTTTGCAGCGCCAGCAGATGTTCCTGCATCCGCTAAGGGAATGTCATCCCAGCAGCAATCCATGATGTCATCACTGGCCAAGTCCCCAGCGCCAACCAGAGCTGCATCACCATCGCGGAAGAACCAAGTTACACAGGCTCTTTCGACTCTTCCCCAGGAGCAGAAGGGGATGCCCCCTCCACCTCGACCATCTTCGCTTCCAACTACATTTTCGGAGCCCAGGAGGGAGTGGCCATCGTCACCTCCTTCCAAACTCCCAGATGACGACGTAGATGTTTCAGCAGAAGTAGAATCCGCCTTTTCAGTGCATGGATTTTCCAGCACTTCCTCCACCAGCGCAGAAACAACAGGATCCTGGCAGCAGGGACGTGAGCAGAGCCACTTCTTCTTCCGAGAGAGACAGCCGCGCGAGCCACCAGCGCAGCCTTCTTCCTCATCAATTCGTTTGCGATCTCCGAGGAGAAGAACGACGGAGCCTTCTGCAACATCTGGGAGGCCTAAGTCTCAACCGAGGACACAGGTCAGCAGTTTCCTAACTAAACATCCTCAATGAAGGTCATTTCTCTGAACGTGCGTTCTCTTGGTTCCTCTTTTAAGCAATCGGTATTGTCATCGTTTATTGCCCTGCATAAGCCGGATATCCTGTTACTTCAAGAAGTAAAATTCGCCGCTTCACAACAGTGCTATAATCTTCCGGGCCTTCGTAGTCAATACACTAATGGACAATTCTTTATCAACTCTTCGTCACCTAATGGAAAGGGGTTGCTACCATCATTTTCAATCCCTCAATTTTGGTGTCGAACTGTGTGTATGACTGCGAGTGCAGGGTAATTTCATTGGACATTTCAACATCTAGTGTCAAGTTCCGATTGCTTAACGTATATGCACCGTGTAGAACAGCAGAGAAACCAACGTTTTTCGGTGACTTGAATAACTTTCTGTGTTCATCTTTGCCTGTGGTGATTGCTAGTGATTTGAACTGCCATCCAGACGACAACAACATCTTTTCGTCTGGTCATGTGCATCGTTTGTGTCAGCAAAATGCATTGTTCGACTTATGGACACACCCTCCACAAAGTAGTCTGATGAGCCCACTATTTCATCAAGATTAGAATGTTTCTCTGCAGTCCATCGCAATTGGTTTCTGAAAGTTTCTCTGCTCGACGAAGAGCAGTACAAGGGAATGTTTGTTCAGTTCGTCGAAAAACATCTCCACAATGTGCCTCCTACACTTGCTTCATGGTTAGAACTGAAAATCAAGATCAAACGTTTCTTTCGGAAGATTGGGTTAGATGCTGCTTGTCGTCGACGTCGTCATCTCCTCATGTTACAAGAGATCCTTCGGCTCCTTCAAGTATCCACCCCGAAGGAGGAGTTCGAGATGGAGATACGTCAGGTGAAGAGCGAGATCAACGCTCTAATGATCCGGAAGGCGGCCGGCGCAGCGCTCAGAGCCTAACTTTCCTGGGCGTCTGACGTGAGGAATTTATCATCAGCAGCGTTCGCCGAGGATAGACGACGTGCCAACAAAAAACGACATCTTGTCAGCTTTTCACGCCTATTTTTCATCCTTTTTCAATAACTCAATCATTCCACCAAACGACACGAAACAGTGGATTGAGGCGCTAAGACCTTTTTCTGAGGATGCTGACCTGTCTATCTCTCATCCCTTTTCCGAAGACGAAGTCAAGAAGTTCCTGTCAGCGGACGGCCGTCATCAGTCCAGCCCGGGTATGGATGGCATTCCATACTCATTTTATAATGCGACATGGAAACTTCTTGGGCCTTTCCTGATACAAGTGTTTAATTCGATCATCAAGTGCCATAGAGAAAATAATTCTTCTCCCAAAAGTGCCGAATCCAGAACTTACCCAGTGGAGGCCAATAACCCTTCTAAACACGGACTTCTAAGGTCTTCACTGGAGTATTGAAAATTTATGCAGAAGAATTTATTAACCCCGGACAATCCTGCTCAATTCCATCGCGCAGGATGTCTGACAATCTAGTTATGATTCGTTGTGTGATGGAAGAGGCGTGTGCTCGTCATCAAACCCTTGCTGTATTAAGCCTTGGTCAAGAAACAGCCTTCGACAAAGTGAACCACGAGTTCCTCTTTGACGTTTTTCGACACCTTCGTCTTCAGACGTTTGCCACGATTATTTCCGTACTGTATATTTCGGCCACATCATGTGTGGCGATTAATGGTTCCATATCTACCACCTTCAGCCTGCTTAAAGGTGTTAAGCAAGGGTGTCCTCTTTCCCCCTTGTTATACATCTTTTATCTGGAACCATTATTACAATATCTAAATCGCCACCAAGATGTTCGAGATACGATCTTCCAGCTACATCGATAAGCATCAAGTCGTTAGCCTATGCGGTTGACGTGGTTCTTTTTGCGTCAGACGCATATTCCTTGAGCTTCTTCAAAGAAACATTTAATCACTTTAGTACTTCGACGGGGAGCACCATCAATCTCGTCAAGTCTAAAGGAATTGCTATTGGGAATTGGACCACAGATTATCTTAATAATTTCCCAATATCATGGTGTGACGAAATTACAGTGCTGGGTTACGTGTTCTCCTTCAAACCGAATATGCACTGGCAATAAGTGGTAGAAAAGTGCATTTCTCGCCTTGACCAAAACTTCCGGTTTTCAACATCAATGTTTGTCAAGGTGAGATATATTAAGACTCATGTGCTTCCAGTTTTAACATCCAAGTGCCTATTCACCTTACCTTCATTTTATCTCCTCAAGAGACTCCGTGGGGCAATTGTGAACTGTGTTTGGGGGACGACTGCTCAGCAACGTCATCCATTAAGAGCAGCGTTCCTCTTTATTCCCTTGGAGAGAGGGGGGTTGGGTTTATCCGAAATTAAACGATACCTCATTGCAACCAGGCTGGCTGCCTTGATTCGGGTATTTCTTAGCCCTACCCCTTTATGGGTGATTTTTTGTTCTTATATCTAAGGTTTTATTTCAAGGTGATAGACTTCCGTTATCTCCCTTGTTGCCAGTAGTAATGTATCAACACCAACCAGACATTTACAAAGTCTTCAACCTGGTCTTCGTATTAGTATTACCGATGCTACGCCGTATTGATCCTCAGCAATGGGGAATGCTTCGGCTTGCATGGTTCTTTCAGCAGACTGTCCCTGGTGAATCGACTGACATCGTTCGACTTCTTCCCGATTGCCCGTGGGCAGCAGTCATGAAGCTTTTAAAATCCTTTGCTTTTGAGAAAACATTGTTCAATTATCAATGGCGGCTGCTGCATCACCGGTTCTACTCTCTTCAACGCCTGTTTCAGTGGAAGGTGGTCAGGACTGTTGGATGTTCCGTGTGCGGCGTAGCCGAGACCATCAGTCATATTTTCTACGAGTGCCCGTTTGCGAAGTCGATCTGGGATCGTTTAAGGCAGCATTACGGGCTGGTGCATTTCTCATATCAGTCTGTGTGCTTCCTCTTAAACGATTCTACTGGCGAGGTATGTAAACCGGACCTAGCTATTGCGATCGCCTTCATCAATAAAGAACTCTGGCTGGCCCGTTGGAGTCGATCGCAGGGCCATCCTCTATCACCCTCGACCGTATGGAGGAAAGTGGCCACTCAACTTAGAACCTTTCTCCTCCTCGAATGGTCACGGCTAGGTTCGTTCACATTGAAGATACGCTTTACAACATCAGAGTGTTTATGTGAGGTCATCGGAGAAACCAGACCTTCCTTATCACCTTTCCGATGGGTTTCAGATACCTCGTCAGTTGTGAACGGACCTCGTTTTTGAGGCGTTTAGATAAGTCACGCAGCCCCGTATGGGCTGCCTGCCACTTATAGCTTGTGCGCCTGGACGCCTAGATTTTAAGACTTCATGATTATGCGTTCGCTGAGGCAACACCATCAGCCTCAGCTCCAACAGCAAAGGACAATCTCCGAGAGGAACCCGCCAGCTCAGTTCAGTCGGCCACGCCGTCGTCCCAGGCAGCCCAGGCAAACGAAGGGTAAGCAAAGAGATAGCCCTCAGACACATTTGCTCTCAAAGACTGTCGTTACCGAGAGTGGGAGAAGCAGCAGACGAATTAAAGGAACCCGAGTGTACGTGCGAAACAAGCCACGGAGAGATAGTAGCGGCGGACCCCAAAGAAGGCGTAGGCAAAGGAAAATTGCCGCGGACGCCCAGAATCGGAGACGGAGACCGAGACGACATCGTAGTCGGTACTTCACTCAGCCCCGGGAGCCCAGACAGGAATTGGAATCTCGTCGACGCTCAGCGAGTAGAAAGGCAAGCCCATATAGTTATGAACTCGATAATATTCAGTTAACATTGAAAGACTCTCATTCTAGCGACTCAGCTCAGGGCATGCTGGAGCCTCAGCAGATACTGGTTAAAGAACCCCCGCATGAGGAACGACTTTTTGTGACAGCAGGAAGCCCCTCCTGTGCAGCTAGAGATAGCGAAGGAGAAGAAAGCGACGGGCGATCTAAGGACACCTCGACGTCCAGAGCCACGTCTCCCACGAATTCCAAGCTAGAAGAGGAATACGAGAGCGAGCAGGGACGAATACCGCCTTCGACATCGACCTGCACCTCCATCCAAACAGAGCAATATAACACTAGTGTGTTGAGCAGCACCAGGCCGAGGTCGGCATCGAATACCTCGACTCCGGACAAAGCGTATGTGTGTCGCGGCCCGCGGAGATCTCTCGCTGCGTGTCGTGCTTGGCTTCGCCTTAGGTATACATGTGTAAGTCAGCCTAGCCATTAAGTGTGTTAAGATTCTATCCCTTGGAGTTTATAACTCTAGTATTAAATATTTACTAGATTTCTTCTTTCATTGGAAACCGAACTCAAGTCGGCCGGACGAACTTTGAAACACTATATAGGTTCACTATAGTCATGGACTTGCCACTAATCGAACTTTGTTTTATTACATAGTACACGACCTGGAGCTCCTAAATCCGAGCGGATCGCCGTTTACCCAGTTATTTACGGCCCCTCTTACCTCAACTAACACAACCCGGACAAGAGCGTTCTACAGCCCATTTGTACACGTACGGATTGCATCTTTCTATACGACAATTCGGACGTCTCAACGTGTGATTGTGCATGACCCCGTCATAGGGTCGGAAGACGACTCTTGTCAATAATATTACAATTAAGTATTCATTCCCATTAATTTGTATTCGAATTAAAATTATCAGTAAACTTAATTCTTCAGCCTCCGTCCCTCCTCTGTTCACGGTTTATGCTGAGCTCTGGGGGAATAGGTTCAGTCTTGAAAATTCTATTCTAGAATTCTATTCTCTATTCTCTATTCTAGCATAATTAAGATCGTGACAAGGTTGTTCTGTTTACCTACAATTGTAATTATCGCGAGCAACGCCTGGTGCCTCTGCTAGTCTATATATATAACTAGCAGAGGTACCCGGCGTTGCCCGGGATAATTTCACTTGCAGGTAAAGAGAACATTCTAAGAAAATTAAATTATAACTCCCAATTCGTTAAATAATAACAGAGAGCAAAGGGACTATCCATTCTACGAAAAATACGAAAATCAGGAATTCTAGGTGATATACCAGGACTTTATCTAAACTCTTCTTAACTTGCCTCACCACTGCGAAGCATCACCAGATACATTAGACTTGCCCTTCACGCAGAAGCTCTTATACCCTCTTGCTTTATTCGAAACTCCGATTGTTCAGATATTTCAAAGGCCCGTATGGTTTTTTTGTTTTAGTTGCAAAGTTTCTCTGACTAATATTCGTTCTTTCTCTTCCTTTCCAGACACATAAATTTTTGCCAGTCGTCTGGACGTTTGATGGGGAACTCACAGGAGACACGCGCGACTCCTTTGCTTCATCAATAGATGCTGCCTTATTAATGTCCTGTCACTGCATCATCATTCTATACTCATTATTATTAATTCTTGGAAACGAAAGTTCAATCATCGCATCATCAGCATCTCAGTTTTCAATATATACATATTCTCACAGAATATAGTCAAAATTATTTTTACGAAATGTTTGGATCTGATTTGCTACCACACAAGCGAGATGATAGCCCCAGCATGGCTCGGAATTTTTTTTTGATTAAATTTTGCAATATCTTAAAAATAAGCACATGAAAATGCTTAGAATTGATACAGTAAAAATTCTTAATGAAAATTCGAAAAAAATTTTTTCAAAGGCTCATAATGGATGGACCTTTCCAAGGATGCCAGGGCTAGTCTAAATAATTTCTTACTCACGTAATCTAACTTTAGATGTACACTTGATGTTGTTGCAATTCCCACTCTTCTCTCGATGTCTTGAAGCAAAACATGACCATTCATCACTTTGTGTAGTCTAGCGGTCCCCAATTCTTCTATTTACTTGCTTACCATTTGCTCGATACAGCACAGAGCTAAAGAAGTGCTTCCTCTGTCGTCTTTCCAGTCTTTCTCTCAATAGTCTGCTAACTCTCCATTTTCTCCAGATACTGATCATTTTTAAAGATTTTTAAGAAATTGTTAAGTACTAAGAACTCTCTTTTCTAAGAAAAGCCTAAATAACAGGAATTCTATGCATTGTAACAAATTAAACCTTATCTATATTGCACAAACTTTGCCTTGCATTGTTGGTCATGGAATATATATTGTTGATCCTTTCATAGTGTTGGTGCATTGCGTGTTGAAACCATTGTTGATACTTATTGTTGCGCAAACTTTTTCTTGCATTGTTTGTCATGAGATATATATTGTTGGTTCGTGCAGAGTGTTTGTGAATTGCGTGTTGATACCATTGATGATAACTATTGATGTACAAACGTTTCCTTGCATTATTGGTCATGAGATATTTCTCATTAAAATACCTTGCCATAACCATAAATATCGATTTTTTTATCAATAATTATTGTTTTTTTTTGAAATCTGAGGTAGATAGTGACCTTCTTCATGCTTTGAAGGTCAAGTATGCAAAATTTCATCAAGATCGGAATAAAACTGTAGATTTGTATAAAAAACAAACCTACAAATTCACAAACATCCTTCTTTATGTACATAGATAGATAGAAGATGAACGTTTGTGGGTGAGTTTGTTTGTATTTTATATTGTTGAAATGTAGTTCATGTGATCTCAGCTACATAGGTCAGAGTAGAAGAATGATTAAAACACGCCTAAAAGAACACTTTGCGTGTATCAAAAGCGGAAAACCTGAAAGCTCCAGTTTTGCACAGCATATCCTGCGCACAGGCCACAACGCTAAAATGGATGACTTTAAAATCTTACATAAAGTGAATGACCGTAGATTCCTGAATTTTCTAGAGTCCCATGAGATTGCAAAAAGGCCACCTAATGAGTTAATGAATACTGACAGAGGCCCAACAGACCTAACAAATTGGCAAAAACTTTGTACTTTTATTAAATAACGTTTGACATCCTAGCCTCCTTTATATAAAAACAATTTAAAGTTAACATCATCTCATTTATATTATCCATTTACACGTATATAAAAGAATAGAACAGTTGATGTTTAACCCCAAATCTTCCGATAATTTTTGAAATTTTTGATCATGTTTACATCATGTTGTGACCTTTACTAAATCTTCCATTATATCACGTGCTTACCTGGATTGGTTAATACTAGTCTTCACTTTTAAGCTTCCTTTACTTATTTATCTATTTATTTATTTTTTTTTAATTTTATTTATTTACCATTTTTGTTCAACCTGTTATAACCGTGAACTTATAGCAAATGATTTGAGTGTAAGTTCTGATTGGCTGATATAATGTTTTTTTAAACTGCTATTAGTCCCCTCGCTTTGTAACCCCCTCCTTCCCCTTCCCCCATAGTTCACAACTGCAATGTAGTGGGAATTTTGTTACATTTGTGTACACACATGCTGAAGAAGATCGCATGGCGAATGAAATGCTCATCCATGATCAATAAAAAGATCAAATGTGGAAAGTGTTTGTGTATCTCTCACTCCCGTGCAGAATGTTTGTGAATTGCCTGTTGATACCATTGTTGATAATTATTGTTGCAATAACTTTGTCTTGCATTGTTGGTCATGAGATATTTCTCATTAATATGCCCTGCCATAACAATGAATATCGATTTTTTTATCAAGAATTATTATTTTTTCGAAATCTGAGGTAGACAGTGACCTTCTTCATGCTTTGAAAGTCAAGTATGCAAAATTTGTATAAAAAACAAACAACCAAACAAGCAAACAAACCCAGAAACAAACAAACAAACATCCTTCTTTATATATATAGATAGAAGAAGACTAGCAAAGGTATTCGGCGTTGCCCGGGATAATTACACTTTTGGGTAAACAGAACAATCACAAAAAATTAAATTAAATTTTACAATTTCTTAAAAATAAACATATGAAAATGCTTAGAATTAATACTGTAAAAATTCTTAATGAAAATTCGAAAAAAAAATTTTAAAGGCTCACAATGGATGGACCTCTCCAATAATTTCTTACTCACATAATCTTACTTCAGATGTACACTTGATGTTGTTGCAATTTCCACTCTTCTCTCGAAGTGTTGAAGCAAAACTTGGCCATTCCTCACTTTGTGTAGTCTAGCGGTCGCCAATTCTTCTATTTACTTGCTTCTGATTTGCTCAATACAGCACGGAGCTAAAGGTGTGCTTCCTCTGTCGTCTTTCCACTCTTTCTCAATAGTCTGCTAACTCTTCATTATCTCCAGTTACTGATCATTTTTAAAGATTTTCAAGAAATTGTTAAGTACTTAGAACTCTTTTTTCTAAGAAAAACCTGAATAACAGGAATTCTATGCATTGTTACAAATTGAAATTTATCCATATTGCATCATCATTTTATGTTCATTGTTATAATTCTTGGAAAGGATTGCTTTATCATTGCATCATCATTTTGTGCTCATTGTTATTGGTGAATTGCGCGTTGATACCATTGTTGATGCGAACACGACGAGCCTATTGTTGCACAAAGTTTGCCTTGCATTGTTGGTCATGAGATATCTGTTGCTGGTCCGAGCGTAGTGTGAATTGCGTGTTGACACCATTGTTGATACCTATTGTTGCACAAACTTTGCTTGCATTGTTGGTCATGAGATATTTCTCATTAATATGCCCTGCCATAACCATGAATATCGATTTTTTTATCAGTAATTATTATTTTTCCGAAATCGGAGGTAGACAGTGACCTTCCTCATGCTTTGAAGGTCAAGTATGCAAAATTTCATCAAGATCGGAATAAAACTGTAGATTTGTATAAAAAACAAACAAACCCACAAACATCTTTCTTTATACACCACTAGCAGAGGACCCCGCGTTGCCCGGGATAATTACGCTTGTAGGTAAACACACACACATACACAAAGAAACACAGACACTCTTTTCCCAATCGTCTGAACGCTTGTTAGGGAGCTGAAGGAAGACATGTGTACCTCCTTTGCCTCATCGAGAGAGACTGCCCTATCTATATCGTCTATTATATCCATTTTCTGTTCATTGTTAATAATTCTTGGAAACGAATGTTCTGTCATTGCATCATCATTTTATGTTCATTGTTATAATTCTTTGAATAATTTTGTGCTCATTGTTATTGGTGAATTGCGCATTGAGCCATTGTTGATCCGAACACGACGGGCCTATTGTTGAAAAAACTTTGCCTTGCATTATTGGTCATGAGATATCTGTTGCTGGTCCGAGCATAGTGTGAATTGCGTGTTGACATCATTGTTGATACCTATTGTTGCACAAACTTTTCCTTGTAGAGTGTTTGTGAATTGTTTGGTCCGTGCAGAGTGTTTGTGAATTGCGTGTTGATACTGGTGTCCGATCCAAAAGTTATACTTAAAAGTGTAAAATGAAAGTTACACTTACTTCAGATGTACACTTGAAGTTGATGCAATTTCATTTCTTCTTTGATGTCTTGAAGCAAAAATTGGCCATTCATCACTTTGTGTAGTCTAGCGGTCGCCGATTCATTTATTTATTTGCTTACCATTTGTTCATTACACGACGGAGCTAAAGGAGTGCTTCCTCTATCGTCTTTCACTCTTTCTCAATATTCTGCTAACTCATTATCTCCAGTTACTGATCATTTTTAAAGATTTTCAAGAAATTGTTAAGTACTAAGAATTCTCTTTTTTAAGAAGAGCCTGAATAACAGGAATTCTTTGCATTGAATTCTATATTGCACAAACTTTGCCTTGCATTGTTGGTCATGTGACATATATTGTTGATCCTTGCATAGTGTTGGTGCATTGCGTGTTGACACTATTGTTGATACCTATTGTTGCACAAACTTTTATTTGCATTGTTGGTTATGAGATAAATATTGTTGGTCCGTGCAGAGTGTTTGTGAATTGCATGTTGATACCATTGTTGATAAGTATTGTTAAACAAACTTTGCCTTGCATTGTTGGTCATGAGATATTTCTCAATAATATGCCCTGCCATAACCGTGAATATCGATTTTTTTATCAATAATTATTATTTTTTCGAATTCTGACGTAGACAGTGACCTTCCTCATGCTTTGAAGGTCAAGTATGTAAAATTTCATCAAGATCGGAATAAAACTGTAGATTTTTATAAAAAACAAACAAACCTACAAACAAACAACCATCCTTCTTTATATAGATAGACTAGCAGAGGACCCGGCGTTGTCCGGGACAATTACATAGTAGGTAAACAACAATCTCAAGAAGTTAAATATACTGATGTGTTTTAAATTTAAATGTGGGTAGTCTCTTTTTAATGGGGAAAATCGTAAAATTAAAATTTAATAAAAACAAAGTAAAGTCACCAATCTTGAAAAACGATGAAGAAACTTGTGAGATGGAAGAAAACTTAAACGATGTAGTCTATTGAAGATGTTGTTGATAGTAGAAATAAATTTAGTCTATTGAGGATGTAGATGAAGTCTTTTGAAGATAGTAGAAAACGATAATCTTGAAGGAAATGTTGGTTTTGAGATACAGATGAAATTTTGAAGAGGGTGATCCAAATATTTGGGATAAAATTATTATAAAACGTTTTCGAGAATATTTCTCATCATCAGTGGGATAAAACATTTTTGAATGGTGAAAACAGTTGAAATAAGAATTAAAGGAACATGAAAGAGCACTTCGCCACAAAGACAAAAACAACCATTTAGTAAATCATTGTATCAAAGAAAACGACACACAAGATTGGAATAACACAAAAATCATTGGAAAAGAAGAAAATTATAAAAAAAGATTAATTAAAGAAACAATAAATATCATTACAAATAACAAAAATTTAGCCAAGCCATCAATAGAGATAAACAATAAATGGACACTACTTTTAAACAACAATTACCCTAGTGTACAATTGCCAACAATCATAACCAACAGTTACAACCAACTTAGCTTCATCATCTTTATATCAATTGTTTTTCTTATCAATTGTTAAATTCTTATTTCAACTGTTTTCACCATCCTACTGATGATGAGAAATATTCTCGAAAACGTTTTATATAAATTTTATCCCAAATACTTGGATCACCCTCTTCAAAATTTCATCTGTATTTCAAAACCAACATTTCCTTCAAGATTATCGTTTTCTGCTATCTTCACAAGACTTCATCTACATCCTCAATAGACTAAGTTTATTTCTACTATCAACAACATCTTCAATAGATTACATCGTTTAAGTTTTCTTCCATCTCACAAGTTTCTTCATCGTTTTTCAAGATTGGTGACTTTATTTTGTTTTTATTAAATTTTAATTTTACGATTTTCCCCATTAAAAGGAGACTACCCACATTTAAATTTAAAATTAATCATTTAAACTCCTTACATCAATAATATACTGATGTGTTTTTTGGAAATAAACTCTAATAGGTTATGCACTGCTAAAACGTGCCAAACACACACACACACACAAACACACACACACACACTCACACATACACATACACACACACACACACACACACACACAAAAAGAAACATATACACACTTTTCCCAATCGTCTGAACGCTTGTTAGGGAGCTGAAGGAAGACACGTGTATCTCCTTTGCCTCATCGAGAGAAGCTGCCCTATCTATATCGTCTATTATATCCATTTCCTGTTCATTGTTAATAATTCTTGGAAACGAATGTTCTATCATTTCATCACCATTTTATGTTTAATGTTATAATTCTTTGAAATGAACTTTCTATCATTGCAGCATCATTTTGTGCTCATTGTTATTGGTGAATAGCGTGCTGATACCATTGTTGATACCTATTGTTGCACAAACTTTTGGCTTTCATTGTTGGTCATGAGATATATATTATTGATCCCTGCCTAGTGTTTGTGGATTGCCTGTTTATACCATTGTTGATACCTACTGTTGCACAAACTTTGCCATGCATTGTTGGTCATGAGATATTTCTCATTAGATAAAATGCCCTTCCATAAACATGAATATCGATTTTTTATCAATAATTGTTATTTTTCCGAAATCTGAGGTAGACAGTGACCTTCCTCATGCTTTGATGGTCAAGTATGCAAAATTTCATCAAGATTGGAATAAAACTGTAGATTTGCATAAGAAACAAACCCACGAACAAACAAACAAACAAACAGACCCACAAACATCCTTCTTTAGAAATTAAACCTTATCTATATTGCAAACTTTGCCTTTCATTGTTGGTCATGAAATATATATGGTTGATCACTGCATTGTGTTGGTGCATTGCGTGTTGATACTATTGTTGATACTTATTGTTTCCAAACTTTTACTTGCATTGTTGGCCATGAGATACATATTGTTGGTCCGTGCAGAGTGTGAATTGCGTGTTGAGAGTGTGAATTGCGTGTTGAGAGTGTGAATTGCGTGTTGAAAGTGTGAATTGCGTGTTGAGAGTGTGAATTGCGTGTTGAGACTTTTGTTGATACCTATTGTTGCACGAACTTTTCGTGCATTGTAGGTCATGAGATATATATTGTTGGTCCGTGCAGAGTGTTTGTGAATTGCGTGTTGATACCATTGTTGATAATTATTGTTGCACAAACTTTGCCTTGCATTGTTAGACATGGAATATTTTTCATTAATATGCCTTGCCATAACCATAAATATCGATATTTTATCAATAATTATTATTTTTCCGAAATCTGAGGTAGATAGTGACCTTCCTGATGCTTTGAAGATCAAGTATGCAAAATTTCATCAAGATCAGAATAAAACTGTAGATTTGCATAAGAAACAAACAAACCCACAAACAAACCCGCAAACCCACAAACAAACATCCTTCTTTATGAAAAACTAGAAGAGGTACCCGGCGTTGCCCGGGATAATTACACTTGCACAAACTTTTCCTTTCATTGTTAGTCATGAGATATATATTGTTGGTTCATGAAGTGTGTTTTTGAATTGCGTGCTGATACCATTGTTGATACCTATTGTTGTACCAACTTTGCCTTGCATTGTTGGTCATGAGATATTTCTCATTAATATGCCTTGCTATAACCATGAATATCGATTTTTTATCGATATTTATTATTTTTCCGAAATCTGAGGTAGACAGTGACCTTCCTCATGCCTTAAAGGTCATGTATACGAAATTTTATCAAGATCGGAATAAAACTGTAGATTTGTATAAAAAACGTACAGACCCACAGACAGACCCACAAACATCCTTCTTTATATATAAGAGTTTTGTTGTGGTGAAAGAGTTTTTTATTTCTTTTATCCTTCTTTATACACTATATGATCACAAATATCCGGACACATGCACGTTTGCGCTCTAGCCACGATTTCATGGAAATCAATAGGGCGTTGCACATCCATTTGCCCGAATCACAGCTTCCACCCTTCGGGGAAGACTTTCCACCAAATGTTGGTAGTGTACTTTCCGGAATGTTCCTCCATTCCTCCCGAAGAGCGAGAATCAGTTCAGGTACAGAAGTTGGCCGATGTGATCTGGCCCGCAAGCGTCTTTCCAATTCATCCCACAGACTCTCTATAGGATTGAGGTCGGGACTTTGTGCCGGCCAACCCATTTCTTCGACCCCTGAGTCCGCAAACCACTGCTGTACACGCCTCGCTTTGTGGCACGGAGCATTGTCGTGTTGGTAGAGAAATGGCCCGTTTCCGAAAAATTGCCACAACGTTGGAAGTGCACAGTTGTCCAAAACATTCAGATAACGGTCGGAGTTCATGATTCCTTGCACAGGAACGAGCTGGCCCAGTCCGTACCATGAAAATGAGCCCCACACCATGACTCCTCCTCCTCCGAACTTGACTGTGGGCTCTGTGCACTCAGGTAAGAAGCGTTCTCCAGGTAATCGCCAAACCCAAACTCGTCCATCGGATTGCCAGAGTGTGTAGCGAGATTCGTCTGTCCACATTACACGTTTCCATTGGTCCATTGTCCAGTTTCTGTGGGCTTTGCACCACTCCAGACGTCGCTTGGCGTTGACCCTGCTGATGTGGGGCTTGTGGGCAGCAGCACGGCCATGGAATCCCATCGTGTGCAGGTCCCGACGAATTGTCATGGTACTGGCATCATTTGCAGAGGCGTTTCGAAACTCTGTGGCAATTTTTTCCGCCGAGGACTTCCGGTTGCTGCGGGTGACCCGACTAAGCACTCGACGGTCTCTGTCCGTTAGTTTCTTGGGTCTACCGGCTCGTTGTTGAACTGTTGTTGATCCCCGGGTCTTCCATTTCATAATGACATCGCCTACTGTTGACTTGGGTATCTGAAGAAGGCTGGAAATGTCACGCACGGACTTGCCGCATAGGTGACATCCAACGATGGTTCCACGTTGGAACTCACTGAGCTCTGCCGAACGACCCATTCTTGCCAATGTCCAAGCAGAGTTGTGTCTGAAGGTGTGAGAAGCTATTTAAATGATGTGCAATTCATTATCATGTGACATTGGGCCAATCGATGATCTGTGAGGGGTGTCCGGATATTTTTGATCATATAGTGTATATATAGATAGATAGACTAGCAGAGGACCCAGCGTTGCCCGGAATAATTACGCTTGTAGGTAAACAGAACAACCTCAAAAAACTAAATTAAACCTCCAAATAGGATAAATAATAACTCAATCACTACAATATAGAGCGAAGGGACTATCCGTTCTAAGAAAAATCCGAAAGACAGGAATTTACCTTTTCACTGAGAAAATCCATTCTAGGTGATATACCAGGACTTGATTTACCGAAAAAAAAAATTTTTAAAGGCTCACAATGGATGGACCTCTCCAAGTGTGCCTTCTAGTCTAAATAATGTTTTACTCACGTAATCTTACTTTAGATATACACTTGATGTTGTTGCAATTTCCTTTCTTCTTTCGATGTCTTGAAGCAAAAATCGGCCATTCATCACTTTGTGTAGTCTAGCGGTCGCCAATTCTTCTATTTCCTTGCTTACTATTTGCTCAATAAAGCACGGAGCTAAAGGAGTGCCTCTTCTATCGTCTTTCACTCTTTCTCAATAGTCTGCTAACTCATTGTCTCTAGTTACTGATCATTATTAAAGATCTTCAAGAAATTGTTAAGTACTTAGAATTCTGTTTTCTAAGAAAAGCCTGAATAACAGGAATTTTATGCATTGTTACAAATTGAAACTTATCTACAGGGTGATTATAATTAAAGTTTAAGTTTCAAAACGCTATAAAAAATTAACCACTTAGTAGAATGACGTCCATTTGGAACGGAATGTTATTGAAGAAGGGGAAAAGCTTATGGCATAAGAAAAAAAAGTAAGTCTAAATTTTAGCAACATATGGCGCTGTAGGCGTCAGAATTTCGACTACAAATGACAAATGAATCGTAAACAAAGGCTAAAGTGTAAGTTACACGTTAAACTAACTGTACTGTTCAGTGTGAAAGCATCCATCAAATCGGTTTTTTAAATTGCGGGAGACTGGCGCAAAACGTGTGTTCTATATGCTGTCCAGCGTTCTGTGCAACAAGTTGAAATCGAGAAACAACATGTTCCTTCAATGAGACCACCATGGCGAACTTCTCGGACGCGAAATGAGGAAAAACCGTGTACCCGGCGTTTTTACAACAAATGAAATGAGTCGTGCGCATGATAGGTATTTTCACTTACATATTCTGACGCTTACATCGCCATCTGTTTCTAAAATTTGGACCTACTTTTTTTTTTCTTATGCCTTAAGCTTTCCCCCTTCTTCAATAACATTGCATTCCAATTGGACGTCATTCTACTAAATGGTTCTTTTTTATAGCGTTTTGAAACTTAAACTTTAATTATAATCACCCTGTATATTGCACAAACTTTGCCTTGCATTGTTGGTCATGAGATATAAATTGTTGATCATGCATAGTGTTGGTGCATTGCGTGTTGATATCATTGTTGATACCTATTGTTGTACAAACCTTTCCTTGCATTGTTGGTCATGAGATATTTCTCATTAATATGCCTTGCCATAACCATGAGTATCGATTTTTTTATCGATAATTATTATTTTTTCGTCATCTGAGGTAGACAGTGACCTTCCTCATGCTTTGAAGGTCAAGTATGCAAAATTTCATCAAGACCGGAATAAAACTGTAGATTTGTATAAAAAACTAACAAACCCACAAACAAACCCACAAACATCCTTCTTTATATATATACTAGCAAAGGTACCCGGCGTTGCCCGGGATAATTACACTTGGATGTAAACAGAACAATCTCAAAAAATTAAATTAAATTTTGCAATATCTTAAAAATAAACACATGAAAATGCTTAGAATTAATACAGTAAAAATTCTTAATGAAAATTCGAAAAAAATCTTTTTAAAGGCTCACAATGGATGGACCGCTCCAATAATTTCTTACTCAGGTAATCTTACTTCAAATGTACACTTGATGTTGTTGCAATTTCCACTCTTCTCTCGTTGTGTTGAAGCAAAATTTGGCCTTTCATCACTTTGGGTAGTCTAGCGGTCGCCAATTCTTCTATTTACTTGCTTCCCATTTGCTCAATACAGCACGGAGCTAAAGGTTTCCTTTCTCTGTCGTCTTTCCACTCTTTCTCAATAGTCTGCTAACTCTTCATTATCTCCAGCTACTGATCATTTTTAAAGATTTTCAAGAAATTATTAAGTACTAAGAACTCTCTTTTCTAAGAAAAACCTGAATAACAGGAATTCTATGCATTGTTACAAATTGAAACTTATCCATATTGCATCATCATTTTATGTTCATTGTTATAATTCTTGGAAAGGATTGCTTTAGTATTGCATCATCATTTTGAGCTCATTGTTATTGGTGAATTGCGTGTTGAAACCATTGTTGATACCTATTGTTGCACAAACATTTATTTGCATTGTTGGTCATGAGATATATATTGTTGGTCCGTGCAGAGTGTTTGTGAATTGCGTGTTGATACCATTGTTGCAAAAACTTTGTCTTGCATTGTTGGTCATGCGATATTTCTCATTAATATGCCCTGCCATAACCATGAATATCGATTTTTTATCAATAATTATTATTTTTTCGAAATCTGAAGTAGACAGTGACCTTCCTCATGCTTTGAAGGTCATGTATGCGAAATTTCATCAAGATCGGAATAAAACTGTAGATTTGTATAAAAAACGTACACACAGACCCACAGACCCACAGACAAACATCCTTCTTTATATATCCTTCTTTATATATATATAGAAGAAGATAGATAGAAGATAATGTTCAACTGCGCATGCGCAAGCGTTGCTATCATAAAAGTTCACAAAGATATCCCCGATTGAATGAGTTGAATATCAGTTGCCATCAAAAAATAAACAAAACGATCAGGGGTTGGCATAGCATTTACTACATATCAGTTGCTCACATGATAGTCGGTACTAGTCTAAAGCGAGAACACACCTGTCAACTGCAAGTGGTTTGTCCGTCATCATGGGGAAAATAAAGGATCTCACCAACTTCGAGCGCGGGATTATAGTTGGAGCCCGGCGAGTGGACTGAGTATTTCCAAAACGCACATCTTCGAGGCTTTTCCCGAATTACCATTTCAAGGGTTTACCAGGACTGGTTAAACAACCAAAAAACAACCAGCTAGAGACAAGGCTGTGGTCGCAAACGACTCGTCCATCCAAGGGGTGAGCATAGGATGGGAATGCTTGTTTGTGCGAATAGAAACGTCACGTCTCGTGAACTACCGTGGAGTACAACACTGGATCGCCGAATAACATTTCTGAACGCCGTACATAGGCAAGGATGGGCTAAACAGCCAACGGCCCGGTCTGGGTACTTTGATCTCCACCCAAAACCACAAAAAACGTCTCCAATTTGACCGTGATTACCAACACTTGTCACCGTCGGCGACTGGAAGAAGGTCTGCTGGTCGGATGAATTCCGTTTCCTATTGCACCATGCAGATGGCCAACGCAGAATTTGGAGACAACATCACGAAGCAATGGATCCTTCCTGTCTGGTTTCCACTGTTCAGGCTGGTTGAGGCTCTGTAATGGTCTGGGAATGTTTTCTTGGCATACTCTTGGTCCGCTGATACCTGTATAACAACACCTTAATGGTCAGGGCTACCTGAACATTGTTGCCGACCACGTTCATCCCTTCATGGCTACTGTGTTACTTCCATCGGAAGGATACTTCCAGCAGGACAATGCTCCGTTTTACAAGGCTCGTACGTCATGAAATGTTTCCAGGAGCTCGATAATGAATTCAACTTACTCCTCTGGCCACCACAGCCCGGATTATTCGAGGCATGGATCCACCACCATCCAATAAGCATCAACTGGGAGCAGCTGTTGCATCTACATGGACAAACGGAACAATCTCTCACCGATGGGTTATTTTGAAATGTGAATTTTGTATTTTGGATAATTAAGTAAATACAGTATAATACAATGCATTAATGCCAAACATGGGTCATTTACTTTTTTAATAAATCATTTTATTTTAAATTTTTAATATCCTTACTTTGTTTTTAAATTTCTTTTTGCATGATGTCACAAACTCAGTGCCGCGGCTTGTTTAGATCGCGTTGGCTTCGCACCCGAGACTAAAGAGAAAGACAGGCTCCGGCACTGAAAAGTCACCTGACCAAGAGGGGTCTATTAACAATGTAACTTTCATTGTTTCCATCTTGTATTTTAACAATCAGTGTTTTTTCCTTTGTTGGAAACAATGAAGGTTGGATTGTTGCTAGACCTATTTTGATCAGGTGACTTTTCAGTGCCGGGACCTGTATTTCTCGTTAGCCTCGCTTCACACCAGTTCAACGTAAGTATGTTTTATCTTTTCCATGTTCAGGCCTGGTAGTTCCTAGAAGGCCGTGGCCATTGCCTACAACAATGGAAGGCTAACCAATAATGGTAGACTATGACCTTAGCCAACAAGAAGAGAGATAGCCTGCCCACTTTTCCTTCTTGTATAGTTTTCGTGTCCGCTCTCTTCTATTGTTACAGATAGTAGAGCGAATGCAGCGCCTCTATAGGGAAAACCACGAAATCACGAAAGTATTTCAGTTTCACGCCGTGCATTCATACTTTATTTCGTATCTACCGTAAAACAAGACCCGTTAAAAACTCGAGGTGGGATACATGAGTTGCTTAGGCTCAGAATGAAGTTTGTTAGAGGTTGGGGTGTTTGGGGTGTTAATTGAGGCACGTAGCGCCGAAGTGATAACTGCTTGGATGTTACATGGGTCATGGCAGATACGAAAGTACGTTATGAAGGCACGGCGTAAAAGTGAAATATTTAAAGCGTTTGTTCTGATTGGTCCGCACTTTACTAGTTAATGGCATAGTCTTTTAATCCCCTGGTCTGTGCACAGGCATTGAATTCCATTGTTTTAGTCCAACAATTGTATTGCTGTATTTACTGAAAAGTCGTTTTTTGCCCCCTCTCTTGAATGAAATTGGCTACAGCTCAAACATAACAATGCATTTTAACGATCGCACAACGTAACAAAACTGTCAGCTACTATTACGTGTTCAGCAACAAAATGTAACATTACCTGACAGTTTTGTTACGTTGTGCGATCGTTAAAATGCATTGTTATGTTTGAGCTGTAGCCAAATTCATTCAAGAGAGGGGGCATAAAACGACTTTTCAGCACGGTCTATAGATATTCATGGTCATCGAGCTCCATTGTTAAAATGAAGCTAAAGTTTCTAGCTCCCAATAGGGCGGGAACTCTATTGAAAAGTGGCGCTGCATGTACAATCGGCCCAAAAACGCCTGCAGCGCCGCCCTATCGATAGACAGAAACTTTACTTTCATTTTCAGTTTCAATGAAAAACCTCTATCGCAGGTCACGGTCAGCCCTGGTGCGATCTATGCGGCACCTGGCGCGATCTGTTTTCCTTAGCTTCTCGAAACAATGGAAAATGGCCGAAGCTCGATGACCAAGAATATCTATAGACCGTGCTTTTCAGTAAATACAGCAATCCAATTGTTGGACTAAAACAATGCTGTGCACAGACCAGGGGATTAAAAGACTATGTTAATGGGAAGAGCAACTGAAACTGAAACTATTTAATCTATTTTTGTAATTTCATGGTTTTTCCCTATAGTGGTGCTGCTTTCGCTCCACTATTCTAACAATAGAAGAGAGTGGACACGAAAACAATACGGGAAGGAAAAGTGGGCAGGCTATCTTATTTCTTGTAGGCTAAGCTATGATTGTGCAATTTCGAAAAATAGGGGTGGCCATGTTGAGTGGTTAACAACGCATGGGCCAACTTTTGAATCCGATGACTCCAGCTTGAAGAAACAAAATTCTTCTCTTCTCTTCTGCTCGCAAACGTTATCTCATTGTAACAAAATCAACCATCCAGGGCTGGTACTAGGAGTGTGAGGGGGCTTGGGTAAACTAAATTTTGCGGGGCCTTGGGCAAATTGAATTTTGAGCCCCGCACGTCTTAAGTCATACTGGATCTTATTGGTCATAATGGGACGCGTCATAGCGGATATTTGTTCACTCGCTTAGTTTCCGAAATTTTAATTTTTTCCTCTAATAGTTAATTGCCCTGACCCAAATTACTCATCGCGGCTCCATTGCTGGCACTCTCAAGGTTATCAAAAACAATTAACCATTTTGAGTCTCCGAGTTTCTCTGCTGTACCACGGAATGTCAAGTTGCTAGATATTCTATGTCTGCTAAGATTCTATGCCTGATTGAGCGTGGTTTTTTGTGGCTAACCGTTTCTGTACTTTTAACCAAATCTTCAAATTCTTCATGTGCTCTATCGAAATTTCATGGTTTTTCAATGAAGTGGAAAGGTGCTTCTAGTCACGACTTCATTCCTCAATGAGTTTGCTGTTACGGTTGTAAATCACGTCCATACAGTTTACAACAAAAACAAAACGCTGCCTCTTTCACTTTGGAGTACACCTACCATCTTCTGTCCATTGATTGTCCATTAGGCAATTTTCTTGAACACATGGCAGAAGAAAAATGCCTCTTTCGTCATCCACCGGAAACAACCATTCTTTGGAAACTCTTACAGGTCCTCTCTCCACCAACATGTCAATAATCTTGTCACTTAAGATCACTGAATTATCCCAGTTACCGGGGTCAAACACGTCCGTTTCATTTTCTGGATCAGTGATAGTGGGGAGCGAGAGTTGGCTACAATCCGCCGAACATTCATTATCGTCTTCCTTATTGATATCATGTTTGCTCTCTCTTTCTCTCTCTCTCTGACAACTTCCGCCTCTTTTGCGTCTGCATCATCACAGCCTACTATTACCTATATAGTAGGCAGTGGCATCATACACAGGTAAATTTGTATCACAGCAAGTAACAGATTTTGCTCCCAATTCAATTGTCTCCCCGAAATCTTGACAAGTAATAAATTTAATTTTGAAAATTTAGAATACCGAACCCTGGACAGATCTTGAATGAACAAAACATTGAACAAATCTTATGACGACTGATCTATAAGATGAATATACGTTGTAAGTGTATCAAAATAAGGCCCATTTTAGTGTAAAATGTTTTAAAATAACAAGAAAACTTATTTCTTGAGTCCGAAATCAACAAATCTGCTATGACAGATTTATTAAGATAATGTACGCCATTCTATGATCAGAAGATTGGCCACTAGATGGCGCCATGTGTGGCGAGAGATTCTGTGGAATCCCTTTTCTTTGCATGTGTGGCCGATAAACCTGCAGATATATTTCTAAGTCCTTGGTGTAGGGAATCGGTCTGGCGTGAGCTTCAAGTTGCCACCAACAAGAACTTTTAGAAGAAGCCAACTTGTTTTCTTGCAAACTCTTCTCGCCGGTTTTTTCCCTTGATTTTTCTGCCCCCGAGTTATACAGAGTGATTCGAAAGTTCCCAAACTCCAAGTATAAAACATATTTGCTACAAAACCATAAAAGATATCCGAGTATTGCTACTTGTGGTAGTGGTGTGTCACCTTAAGAATGTGCTATGCAACGTGAGAGTACCACGTGACACGATGTTTGCGCGGACGCGGGCGTGCAGTGGCGTTATGTCAGTCATGGTTCTCACGCAAGAATGGAGCGTCGCTTTGTTAGAATTTATTTTGCGGAAAAATCGTACCAACGTTGCATACAGTGCTTTCAAAGAAAGTTTCCTCATGCTCTTTTCATATACCGGGGAAAACTACTGTGTAGGATCTTGTATACCGGTTTCACGAGACAGGCAGCCTAAAAGTACCTGATGGGCCATAGTAACAACTTCGTTTCAGGAGAAAATTCAAGCTTCCCCGCAGCGCTCTCTGCGGAAGTTACTTCGGATAGTATTCAGCCTGCCGGATATTAAACATCTAAAGCTATAGCCGTACAAATTCCGGTAGTGCAAGAGCTTCATTCTTTCGATTCAGAAAAGCACTTTGTTTACTGCAAATGGTTTAATATTTTAAGCGAAAGAATTTTACATGCAAGAGTTTTACGCAAAAGAATGTTTCTGCATGAAGTTGAACTTTAGCCATCTAACCATGTAACCATCAGCCACTTTTAGACTTATCATACACACAGCCAAATTAAGGTAGTCCTACATTTTTTAGTCATTTCATATGATATGGTTACTTCTAAACCAACCATCTCGCTAGAGATAGTCGATAAATTAGAAGAAAAAATGAACTAGAAAATTTGGAAGAGACATGTGCCCATAATTATGAAAGTGGTCTAAGTCATATATTTCTTGTTTCGAGATATTTAATGATTTGCATTTGAATAAATTAAAAAATAGTTTTACATTATGCAACATTTTAATTTAGAATTTTATTAGTCTTGATTAATGGATACTTATTATGAATATGAAATTTTGTGTCAATTTCATACGAAAATGTTGTTTTTAAAGTTTGAATTGACTTAGACCATTTTCAAAATTAACTGAATGTCCTATAAATGACTTAAAGCAATAAAAAACTATGAGTTTTATTAGAAACAATAATTTTAATGAAATAATTCATGAACAATATTAATTATTTTCAAAAAGTAATCCATTTTTATCATTTTAGGCTTTTATCATTATGAGTTTTTAAGATTCTTGAAATGTTCCTGAAAAACTGGAGGGATGTGTGGTAGTAAACACATAATATCTTTGTTTTTCTTCCGTTACTGGTCTAGTGGTAGTGTATAATGGAAGTAATTTAATATTTCCGTATATTTTTGGTCTTCCTCTTTTAGGTGAAAGATCCAAAACGTGGAATTTAGAATCATCTACAGAAGTTTTATAGAACATCTTATAAGGTTCATTTTTCAAAAATCTAATCCATTGAATTTGCAGCCAAGAGACAGATTCGCCCGCAGTAGTTTTTACTCTTCTTGTCGTTGATTCTTCTAATGGTTTCGTTAAAATAAAATCCAGTTGAGACATTCGTTTTATCGAAAATGTATTTCTTCTTCTACACTTTTCTATCAATTCATAATAATGCTCATGGTTGTATAAGTAATTTGCTTTTTTTTAATTTTCATTTCTATCAATCCAAAATCACGGTCATTCGGTAGAAAGGAATGACCAGATACCAAAAATTTGTGGTCTATCATTTTAATATTATTATTTGAATACAGAGCAATTTTCATCCATGTTAATGCTACTTTAATGTTACGATTTTGGCCTGAAACAAGCACCACTGTAAGCTATTACGTGTTTTTGAGTAGTTATATCCTCCATATGCATTAAAATGCATGATGCTACTTCCTGTGCACCTCTTGAAGCTGTAGTTTCATCCCATACATATATCCTGACATTGTCATCATGGAAATTATGGAAACCCAAGTTGTATAATATACAACTTGGGTTTCCATAATTATTGTCTTATTCTTTTCCATTTCTTTGAAGTATTACGTGGTCGTATAATATCTGCAAATCACATCATATTCGATTAATAATTAACATATTCGAATAATGAGTACATTGTCATTAACTTACCTGAACTGCTATCTGTTGACATAGTGGTAAAATATATAAATTATTTTTCCGCCAATAATTAGTTCGAAAGAGCCCAACTGACTTATTGCACTTTCAAAATAGAACTAAATGAATTCCATATATTGTTAAGTAGACCGGAAAGTATTGTCGTTTCTGTTATTGTTTGATTGTCAATTGTCGGCTTATTGTGTAGTTCAAAAAGGTGCCAAAGAGAGCCACGTGCCATTTTAAGGTCATGTTTATATAATTTCTTTAAATTTTTGACTTAGACCACTTTCATAATTAACATTAAATGAATTCCAAATAATGTTGAAATTACAACCCACTATCTAATGGTTCATTTTTGACAATATCGTAAAAATTACATTGAATTAATTTAGTTTAAAATAATATGGTTTGAAATAACTGATAAACTCATTTTTTTTAAATTTTGACTTGGACCACTTTCATAATTATGGGCTCAAATGAAAGCACTCCTTCAATTTCACCAATGTTGGGGATTTATCTATGGAAGTGAAATTCAACCAACTGAGACCGCTTCCGCAAGGACAGTTGAGTCTATGAAACAAGAAAAGCGCAAGCACTCTCACTTATTATGTTAACAGTAACAGAGTCTGTAACTCTCATCGTAGAAGATTACAGTGATGCAAAAAAACATGGGATAAATTACAATTAATGTTTGAGCTCAAATCACGAACTCACTCCAATAAGTTACTTCAAGACTTTATAAAAATGCAATACGCCTCTACTGATTCTGAGGCTATTCCAGTGCGGATTGCCTGAGTAAATAAGAAGTTTACAGAACTCGCGGAATCAGGGATCAAATGGTCAGAAGTAGCAGCTTACTTGGCCATACATAGTCTGCCACAAGAAATGACATGGTAGTACAATCATTGCATAATCTCTCATCGGATAAATTTTCTTTAGATGAAATATTGCAGCCATTGATTGCTGAAGAATAACGATTGATCCATCGTAAAGAAGAGCATAATACCTCTGAAGTTTTCTCCACTTACACAAAGCAGAAGACATACGATCCATATGTGCCCCTCTAGTGATTCTCCAGATATCAAGTTCTCCCACATTGTGAAGCATGTCCCTATCGATCTTTTGAAAAGCACTGTTGATGCGAGCTTTCAGTTCTGGTAGGTTTGTTGGTAGAGGAGGCGTAAACACTCATCTATCTTTCACATAACCCCATACAAAAAATCGCAAGGGGTTAGGGACTGATATGAATGAAACTGCTGTGCTCTCGTGCCATAAATCAGAAGCAAACCCGCAACAAATAAAAAACTTTTTGAGTTTTTCCCATAAGTCTGCAAAATTTTGTGACAGTATGTCAAAAAATAAAGTTACAGTGAATTTATGAAATTGGGTCAATCAATTGTAATAACCCTATATATAAAGAATTAATATACTTAGTACAATTATTAAAATAAAGTTATTAAAGAGCCTGAAGTTATTAAAAGAGCCACTTATTAAAATATACAGTTATTCTTGGTGAGATGGATTATAAATGCCAACATGTCATTGTAATTAACGTAATAGCTTTAGAAGTGTAACAATATAATAATGACAAGAAATTAATTCCCCCGAGGAGGGTAAAAGAAAGTAGCAGAAGAACTGAGTTCATCTATTTTTCTTCCTTTTATCTGAATTTTTAACCCCGATGTTTTCTTATCAAAAAATTGATTTTCTCGAAAATGGAAGAGAAAAATCTTCTTTCGTTTCTCAACATTTCCGATCAAATGACATATCACACGCTAAAATGTAAGTGGCCTAAATTTCGTCCCCAATTGACTTCTTATCAACTGGAGAACATATTTATTGAAATATGAACTCCAAAATCTTATATTACCTTTAGTCACTATCAGGTGACATGGAACCCGTAGTATTTATCCGAGGGTGAATCAAAAAGTAAGTTACACAGAGCACCATCTCTGATCGAAGAGCCCCGATATCATTCGCCGCTTTTAAGGATGTTTCCTGTATGTTTAAATTTTAACATAACGGATTGTGGTCTTGCAGTACAGCATGTTTGGTAAAAAAAAATAGATACAAACCGGTTTCAGCTTTTATTCCTGCCTACATCAAGGGCTGCTTACCTTTCTATCATTTGTACCCTGATGAAGGCAGGAATAAAAGCCGAAACCGGTTGGTATCTATTTCTTTACCAAATATGCTGTACTGCAAGACCACAATTCGTTATGTTAATTGCTAGGGTACAGAAGAACCTCACATCTACGACTGTCTATAATTGCAACGTGGCATGATCCCACGTGTTCACGCGTTTACTGCGTACGTAAGAGTATTGTTGTCATGGCGCACAACTGGTTGTACACTCCAGTTGGAGATTCGCGGAACAATCCGTTTTTTGTGGGTGAAAGGCTTAAATTGCACTGAAATCCATAAGAAAATTTTCAGTGTCTACGGGGATAATGTGATTTCTCGTCCTGCAATTGTGAAGTGGTGCCAGTAGTTCGAAAACGGGCGCTCAGATTTGACGGACGAATACCGCGCAGGAAGACCATCCGCGCCCAACACTCCCGAGCACATTGCCCGCTTTAATGAGATGATTCTGGACAAATGAAATGTGACCTGGGAGGAAAACAATTCCACACTGATGACGACGTCAAAGACGCAGTGCTGACATGGTTGAGAAACGCTGGAACGGATTTTTACCGCAGCAGCATGGAAAAGTTATTTTCACGTTCAGACAAGTGTTTACAGTTGTTGGGTGATTATGTAGAAAAGTGAAATAAATGGTGCACGTTTCCTCAGAATGTGTGTATGGGATCTTACTTACATCTGTTTTACTGTTTCAGATGTAACTTACTTTTTGATTCACTCTCGTGCCTGTAAAATAACTTGTTTTTATAAATAATTTTTTTTTCGAAATTTCCTTTTTTTTAATATTGTGAAAAAATATTTCTAATTCCGTCCCCTTCAATAAGTCAAAAAAGATACACAAAAAGGAATAAATAACTATAAGACGACTGCATGTATAATACTGTATTGTGAAAAAGGCAAGGAATGGGTTGTCCCATGTATAAGCCAAAGACTAAAATCACTTCTAGACTGATATCGAAAGTAAAAAAGTTTATTGACAAAATTACCATAAATTTATACACTGCTCAAAAAAATTAGGGGAGCAGAAGTTATTTTGATGAAACTGTTTTATTGACGATGTGAAATATAGTTTTTATGTTTCTATAGCTTAGAATAAACAGTAATTCGTAAAAATTGGAAACAATACGACGGATGATTCCATAATTTGAATTTAATGAGCATGATGTCTCATTACATGGGAAAAAAGACACATTTTTTTCACATGAACCAATAGCATTTTGATCATTGTGAATGGAGTTTAATAGGGTATATGGTCTCCTCGAACAGCTAAGACCGCTGTGCATCTGTTTGGCAAGGAACATATGAGATTGTCAAGAAGATCTTGTGGAATTTGTGCCCACTCCTGAACAAGAGCAATCTGGAGTTCTTGAAGTGTCTGCGGAGGTGCAGGCCTAGCTGCAACACGTCTTCCAAGAGCATCCCAGGCATGCTCAATGGGATTCAGGTCCGGAGAATATGCGGGCCACTCCATACGCTCGATTCCCTCCTCTTCAAGCATGTCGTTCACAAGCCGGGCTCTGTGAGGTCGAGCATTATCATCCATTAGAATGAAATTTTCACCAACTGCTGCAGCATAAGGTAAGACAAAGGGTCGCAGAATCTCGTCCCTATACCTCAAGGCTGTCAAACCGCCGTTTACAATGTACAGGTCCGTACGTCCACCAATGCTTATGCCTGCCCACACCATGAGCCCACCGCCTCCATACGCTGACCTTTCCTGCACAAACGCCGGGTTATTTCGCGTTCCTGGTTCTCTCCAGATACGAATTCGTCGGTCGTCGGACTCCAGACTGTATCTGGACTCGTCTGTGAAGAGAACTGAACGCCATTCCACAAGCCCCCAAAGTCTATGCTCTTCAGCCCATTCTCTACGGGCCCTACGGTGAACCTGTGTTAATGGGATGCATACCATCGGTCGACGTGCATAAAGACGGACTTGGTGAAGCCGATTGCGGATGGTCTGTGTCGATACTCTGCATCCTGTTCCCGCTAGAAGCATTCGCTGAAGGTGGGTAGCATTCTGGCGTCTGTTACGACGAGCTGTTAAATGCAAATAACGGTCATCCCGTGCTGTAGTTGCCCGTGGACGACCTTGGCCAGGTCTTCTGCGAACACTTCCTGTCTCCTGGAAGCGGGTCCACAGTCGGGAAATGACACTTCGCGACACTCCAACTGCTTCGGCTACAACTCGCTGTGTCTGACCTGCTTCCAGCCTACCAATAGCTCTCCACGCCATGGATTCCGGTAAATCATGTTGCTCAGCCATATTTTGAACGGACTAAACTTCAAGAAATGACTCTTGCTGCTGTCTAAGCTCTAATAAAGCAACCACGGAGAACCCTGTCTTTTTAAGGATAATGGATATTATCGCCTTTTGACGTCACGGACGAAAATTTGCATACTGATAGGACTTATTGTCAACTGGAGGGGTTGCAGGAAGACTGCGTGTAAAGTTTTGTTGATTGTTATCCTGATTTGGTTACGAACTGCAATAAAACGCTTCTGCTCCCCTAATTTTTTTGAGCAGTGTACATTGAAAACAAAAAAAAATGTAAATGAGCCTTCAAAGCTCATCATTGTCATGATGAGACTCTCTGAACAGGTGAAGAAACTCATCCACAGTTGCCATTACTCCTTCATAAACGTCATCCAATTCACAGATTCCTGCATTGTCATTGTTTATACTCTATAGCAGTTAATTTGTTCTTTATATTTTCATTGGCACATGGATAATACTAATTCCATTTTTAAGCCTATATTTGGGAATAAATTTCTTGTTATACATGAATATACAGGGTGAATACAAAAGTCTGAACCCCCCTTTTATTTTTTGAACCGAAGCAGATATGTCAATTTTGATGAATCCAATGAATAGGAAGTTGTGGGTGGCGTATCCCATGGTGCACTTTTCTTCATCCCAAATATGCAAATTAGGACACATTCAAAATTTATCTCAAAAACCGTAAGGGATAGAAAAATAAATCCAATTGCAAACTTGTTCAGCATAAAAAAACAAACAAAACAAAAAAACATCATCCAAATCGGACCAACCAATCACCCACAATCACGTGGTGAACTGTTTGTAGCTTACAAACAGTCACACTGCACAAGGAAAACTGAATGATGATATGTCTACCATGTAAAGCATGCAAATAAAAAAATTAACATAAATTACCATACTCACATTCACTTTCATGCGGAAAAGCAAATAAAAAGAACGTTTCAGCACACAGAAGACAACAATTCCAGGATGGCAAGCTACACTGTTCCGGAAGTGGTCAACTTGATCTTCTGCTTGTGGGTGATTGGTTGGCCCGATTTGGATGATTTTTTTTGTCTTGTTTGTTTCTTTATGCTGAACAAGTTTGCAAGTGGATTTTTTTCTCTATCCCTTACGGTTTTTGAGATAAATTTTGAATGTGTCCTAATTTGCATATTTGGGGTGATGAAAAGTGCACCTTGGGATAGGCCGCCCACAACTTCCTATTCATTGGATTCATCAAAATTGACATATCTGCTTCGGTTCAAAAAATAAAGGGGGGTTCAGACTTTTGTATTCACCGTGTATACGGTAGTTCAAATTATTTTCATTTTAATTATATCCTAAATGTATTCAAAATTCAGTATAATCAAGCTTTTTCAATATTTTTAAGCAGGTAGAAAATTGAGTTAGCAATCAGGACATGTGTCGCAAATGATGTTTTTCTATTTTTGGCGCCGCAGCATTTTTCATGATACCATGCTCTATACGTCTGACACTTAATCCATGAGTCTCCAGGTTTGTCGGAAGAAAATTTATTGCACAAATTTTGCGTCCATTGGTCTCCATTTAGCGTCTTCTTTTTCACTCTTATCGCAAATGTAACTATCGAAGTCACTCTCACTACTTGAAATTTCTTGTTTGGATTTTTTAGTCTGTGGCTTACGTGGTCTGAACTTGATGCATCACATATTTTTTTTTTCTTAGGTGGAGCTTTTTTCTTAGCAGCAGCTTCCTCAATTTTTCTTTTGGGTGGCGAGCCAGTGGTGAGAGCAGCAGAACCTCGACGAATGGAAGTAGAGACTTGAATAACTGGAACTTTTCTGATGCTTTGAGAATAAATTGTCGTTGGATAGCCTGTTCCACTCGTTGAAAGTCGATCAGATGAATTTGGGTTATTTCCTGTAGCTTGTTCATCATTGGCTCAAACAATATTAGACGAACAGCACTTACGGAGAACAAAACAGCTGTGCGACCAGCAACCTTTAAATTCCATTACTGGCTGCTCTTATCTAAACAGTAAATGGCCAACTGATCTTCTACAGGGTGATTTTGAAAAAGTGTGTATAACTGTAAGCAATGACAGAGTGTCCAGAATGAACATTTCTTTTAATACAATGTGCATCCAAATTTGAACGCTAACTGAGATATGAACAGAAATAAAAATGCCGCCACCAAGATCAACAAGTTACTAACTCAGGTTCTGCAACGCCTAGAATAATGAATTTTGGAGGAATAATAGGGTACATAAAACTCTGTATACCCTAAACGTTTGATCGAATTCCAACGAGTAGTTTCCGAGTTACGCACTCAGCATCGTAACACCTGCTGGTTAGTATTCGCATGTGAGTACTGTTACAATTTTGAATGCATAACTCGGAAACTACTCGTTGGAATACGATCAAATTTTAACGGTATACACAGTTTTATGTACCCTATTATTCCTCCGAATTTTCATTATTATTCTAGGCTTTGCAGAACCTGAATTATTAACTTGTTGATCTTGGTGGCGGCATTTTTATTTCTGTTCATATCTCAGTTAGCGTTCAAATTTGGATCCACATTGTATTAAAAGAAATGTTCATTCTGGACACTCTGTCATTGCTTACAGTTATACACACTTTTTCAAAATCACCCTGTACGGGTCTGTCCAGTAATATCGATCGCAACTAAGATCGGTTGCGCCAAAAGCTATCCTAAAAGTCTCGACCGCAGCTTCCTCCAACTGACCGAGCCGTTCTAAAAGACTGAAAATCGCGACCGGAAATCAAAAATTCTTACCATAACTGTCCGAAAAATTTGCAAGGGCAGTGGCGGTCAGCAGAGCTTTTAACATGGCGGAGCAAGCACTCACGCTTTACAAACGCGGACACTGCAAAAGCCAATTTTGTAGCGAAGAAGAATGCAATGCACATATTATCGCAGTCTGTGGTCAAACGGGACCCCAAACAAAATGGTTCGTTTATATAGAAGATGACATCTGTATATTCGTGCTATATTCTTTTTTCAAGAAAAATATTTGCTTTTTTCTATCATCAGTGCCGACCGACTTCGCATGTTTAACGGTTGATCTATTGAGGTCTTGAGGGAGAACGTTCATTTACACAACACGAGTGATCATTTTAAAACGTTCGTTCACATATGATTAAAGATTATTTACATATAACCAGGTCGACAAATGCCGAATTGGCATGATTTAATCGAGTGGTTGTGGACGAGTTCAAATGAGACCATGTTGAAACAGATCACTTTGTTCTAAAAATCCTTTCGCGCGATAGTGACCTAAATTGATCGCACCATGTGACTCGATCAGTGGTGGTCAGCTGAGGTCGGTATTACTGGACAGGCCCTATATCGGATGGCAAAACTGGCTTCCAACCTATTCTCTTTTCCACCAAATTATCAGCACTACACCCTCCCCTTCCTTCATATAGTCCTTCCGTGTTGACCTTGGGACACTACCTCTTTCTGGCTGCTTTATAACCCAACTTCTGACCGCTTCAATTGCTTCCTTCATATTATCTTTATCCCACTGCTTTTTTCGGGTTGCACTCCATAACGATGCTGCATTTACCAGTTGTGTTGGTGACGACCTGACAAATCGTTCGATGACGTCCCACAAATTTTCAATGGGATTGCAATCTGGGGAACATGGAGGCCAAATCATTGTCTTGAAGTCAGTAGCATGTTCCTCCAGTAACTACTGTTATTTCTCGACGTAATCACCGTGAAGTCAAACACATTTTTCACAACGGCGGCGCCCTGATTCCATGGCTGCTGCGAACTCTTCTTTAGGGGTATGGGCAAAACAAAAGAAAAAATGTTCCAAATTGAAGACCAATAGGGCCACCAAAGGGGGTGGAATTGGGAACAACCCTGAAACTGACATGGCGGCGCATAACTTCTGGACAAATAATTTTAGACGAACAATACTTACGGACCCAACTATTCACTGTACTTCAAAGACAACAATATGCAGAAGATTCAAACAACTGTGCGACCTGGAACCTTTAAATTCCATTATTGGTTGCTTTTACCTCCCCATAGAGACACGTGCCCGTAGTAAGCTACATTTTAATTTCAACCTTCTACGTCAAGGGCACAGATGGACATGGTAAATCTAATAGCTGCATTCTTCCGCTACTTAATAAACACTTGTTTACACTGGTTAATTACTTTGTTTAGTAAGGCAAATACAGGCTCGTGAAAGCAAATTACTCGCTTCAAATCTGTCAACGAAAAGATAAAAAAAAAGGAACTCACATTTGGTGAAAGGGTTTTTATTGAAATCTTGAAAACATATCACAGAACGATGAGGTTCAACAATGATTTACACAAGAACTTTTTTATATAATGGAAAAATATGTTAAAATTTGCTTATATAGCCTGAGAAAAAAGAGATTGTAGTAGAATCTGAGTGTCATATTTACAATGGAATTTTAAAAAAAAATATTAAAAGTTAAAATATTGAGATGATATATTCAAATACTGGTGCATTATTTTTATACATTTGAGAAACAAGGAAGGCACGTGAAAACTTTAATTTGAATCGTAATTAATGCAAGAAAAGAAAAATAAGAAATGTTGCTGAAGTTAGAAAGATTTTTTAATTTAAAAAAAAAATCACATTATTATTTTATATGAATGATGGTTTGACGTCACTTTAAAATTTTTAACTATATTTCAATGCACTTGACCATAAACTTGGGTTTCATTTTGCACTTATTTAAATTCGATATTTTTAATAAATAAAAATAAGATCTAAGGTTAGCATAAGACCATTCAAGAATTTTTTAATCAGGTTTTAATCACTTATTTTTTTTCTTTTTTCATAAACCTACATGAAAATGAAAAAGATTTTGAAATATTCCCCTTTGTTTAGCTTACAAAAAACGTATGATTAAACATTCTTACCACAGAAAAGAAGTGAATTTAAAAAATATATATATTTTTAATACATGCTGAAGTAACGTGCACGTAACCATTAGAATTATGGAAAAAAGAAGCGAGATAAATGTTTTTTATGTTAATTTAAAATGCATATATTTTTCACTATTAATGAAACCCAAATTAATACTGGTTGTTTAAAGCAACATTTAATTCTTATTTGTTAGAAATTTCTAATATCATCCCTATTTTTGTTTAGTTTTGATTATTTTTTATTTATTTTTAAATTAAATACCATTTAAATAAAAAATGGTTTCAAATGAATGAAATTCTTTTTTCAATTTTATGGATTATTTAAAAATAAAATATTGAGAAGGGAAAAACATTTTTAAATAAAGAGAAAAATAAATTCAAAAACAAACGAGTTAACGATAATACCTGTTAAAAAAAAATCAAAAAAAAAAAACCCACTTAATTTTTTGTTTGTTATAACCTGTTTTTTAAGGGTTTCATGTTTTTTGAAGATGATTAATTTTTCAACCAACAAAATAATATTATGAAAGAAATGAAATTAAACTACACTTGATGCCTTATCTGGTGTTTTATCGAATGTATGCCAGAGATTATTTTTTGTGGCAGCGAAAAGGCACATGGTATTCGATATCTTCCTCATGGCTTGTTAATCACTGAAAAGAAAAGTGCACAAATTAACTTAATTGAGCACGTGATTGGTGATCGCACTAAATCCGTACGTTCTACATTGGAAATCACGCTTGATTTGCAGAAGGTAGTTGTCGTGCTGTCTTTCGTCTCTGGAGTTTAATAATATTTATCCGTTACATAACATATTTTCCTGCGATGCACAACATGCTGCAGGATCATATAATGCATGTTCATTGCTATACTGACGCTGTCTTTTATGCGCTATCAAACATGGACAGAGTCTCGAGAACCCGTATCGTACGGAGAGAGTTGTGCCCTACCGTTTGTGTCCCCAGGACGCCACTGTCCTTGCTCTATCCGAGGGGGAGTTGGTGTTCTAAGGAGGTTAATGGAATGGCTTCGGGAGTCGTTCTCTGAGGAGGAATTGAGCCTTCCCTCTATGCTGTCTGAAGGAGACGCATATTCCCCAGATTTGCTCTCCTCACTGTCACTTCTTTCCAATAGTACTGCCCGACCCGGAATTGGTTCCTTTCCTGAAGAACCGCTGCCATGCAAATTAGGCATACTGCGCGAGGCATTCGAACGCCCCGCGTGGTTAGCCTTTGTGCCAATCTCTTTATTACTTTCCTCATTCGTACTTTTCGCGCTCTCCTTTGTGTTGGAACTTCCCGCCGTTTTGGAAAACACTTCCGGCGATAAGCTACATGTCCGAGTCGGTGGGCCTCCCGGAGGGTCCGGGGGTTTTTTGACAATCGGTCTTGGAGGCGTGTCGTAAAAAGGGTGACGGTAATCGTGGTGAAGATCACTCATGCTAACATTGGGAGAAGGTACTCCTGAATCGGAACCTCGATCTTCAATCTCCCTCGGTGATGGGGACGGCGAAGGCGAATTGTCGGATTCTTGACTTCTGTTGCTCTCCTTTCGAGGCGGTGTTCGTTTAGACCGGGCGTTTCGTTTTCGCTTGCTTCTGCTTCCGGGACTTAAGGTTGCCTTATTGGTCACATCGGATTCAGATCCACTGTCGTTGGACTCGATAGTTTCAGGCGGTTTCAACGGAGGCTTTGTTGGAGATTTTGTCGGGTGTATTGGGGTATTCCGAGCTGGCGGCGTCGCCTTAGCAACTGTCTTCTCTTTCTTATTCTTCTTATCGTCAGCTCTTTCAGTTGTATTATTTTTCTGTTCCTGTTCGTTTTCTACTTGGACATCAGGTGTACTCACCGAATACTCCGAAAGAGACGTGTGAGACACTAGTTGTGCAGGATTTTCCACGTCAATACTATGAGATTTATTCCTCATAAATCGTTTTCGAACCATTTTCCACTTGGAACGGACAAGGCCCTCTCGACCCGATCCCGTGCTCCCTTCCTCCGATGCTGCCGACACGTTGCTTGGCGAACGCATCACTGGCCGCGGCGAACCACCTCGTTTCGTAAACTCTCCGAAGCGTCGAACGGGCAATTCCGGTGACGGTTCGGCACCACTTTCACTCATTTCAGAGGGAGCCAAACTCTCCGAAGAACAAGTTGGTGGGTGATGGTGATTAGGAAAATTAGGCCTATATTATCAAAAGACAGAGAAAAAAAAAAGTTTTTTAAATTCAAAACAATAAAAATCAAATAGCAAGTAAATTTTTGTTATTTCATTTGTGATATCAGGAGGGGAGCAGAATGAAATTATTAAAGCCAGTTTCTATATCAAAATTTTAAGGTTTTAAACTTGAAATCTTAGACGGTTTTAAATGATATTATAGTTTTTACATGACATCAGAAAGTCAGTACATGGAGAATTAAATACCGACATTCGTTTTTTAATTATTTCTTTCATTAAAATATTGTGATCTCTCAAGATGCTTAAAACAATATTATATTTGAATCGTTGTGATTTTATGTATTTTTTACTATAAGTGAATAAAAAAATACGTAGAGAAATAAAAACAGGGCGCTTCATAATAGTAAGCTACGGAATATTTCATGTATTAATATGTATCTTGGGTGATATACATTTGTGAATAACCAGTTTTTGCAATTTTAAGAATTTTAGCATGAATAGTTCTCATGGGGATTAATTTTTTTTATAGAAAGAAAGACAAAATCCCAATAGATGATAAGCTTATTTCATCATAGTCGTACCCGCTATAGTAGTAATAAAATGTACTAATAAATATTGTGTTGTCATAATATGCACCTACAGTAATTGATAGATTTCTTTTTAAATTTTTCACTTATGGAAAAATCTTCCTGATTCACCTAGGCCTCATCATTGCTACACTTGAGCCGCAAGTAAAACTATTTTTTATCTTATTCCTCTTTGTTTGAAATATCCTCTCCTCTCTTACTGTCTTCCGCGTGATTCACTTTCTTCGCTTTCTAGATTTTATCCGAAACGAAAGCCGCACTTTCATTTATATTTCCAGAAAGCAAGGAAACGGCGATACTCTGAGCGATGGCTTTATATTTATTAACGTTAATAAAATATTGTCTGCACCGAAGGGTGCGAAGTCATCTGTAAAAGTGTTATAAAAGTAAAAGAAAAAAATGAAAATGCAAATAGTGAAATAAGGATAATTTAGATAAACTACTATAATTGCGTATTTGTCTAATAGTATCTAGGACTAACTTGTGCGTAAATTTTGATGCAGTAGAGGTTATTTCTCGTTCCTTATTTGATATTTAAGCTTCGATGATGGCTTCTTTATTCAGCACATACATAATCATTTCAATAAAATATTAATCAAAAACAATTCGCTAATTAATCGATTTACCGATGTTTTTCAAATTACCTGAAAAATTCTATTGGACTGTTATTCTATTGCTTATTTACGTATTTCCTTACTTACTAGGCAGGCCCTTAAATTTGACCACAATCCTCCCATATTCCAGGGATATTCCCAATTAGTGTTTCTTATAGTTGCCTCATTTGTAAGGACGTCATCGAATACAGGGAAACGCGAAGTTTATCAAAGAACCTAACTCGTGAGAAAGCCACATTACCGTTGGTCGTGAGCGAAGGCAACATTCGGGATTAAATTGCAACGTTATTTATAAATGTCTGTCCCTTACTATTATTAAATGTTAATGTATATGCTAACTTTGTTGGGAACTTAATCATTCAAAAGTTATCAATTCTTCACAATTTATCAATTTTAACAGGTTAAAAAGCAATTGAAAAACAAGATTTGTCCCAAAATTAAATAATTAAAAGAAAATTTTTGATATACAGGGTGTAACGTAATTCAGGGACAATAAGTACCTAGCGTGATCTTTTGCATGATTATAAACTTAAAGTTCCTTATGCAAAATGTTCAAAACTCAAATGTTAATGGTCTAAACATCACGCGAAGTTTGCTGAAAACCTGTCGAAAACGTCATTTAATCTCAACAATTGCCGCCGATTGAATTGTAATCGCCCCTTTGAATGTAATGAACTGCTGGTGCGGAAAGTTCATAAATGAAGTAACAACGCAATTTAAATTTTGAGTTTTCGACAAGGAGTTTTTCGATATTTTTAAATGAGCGTTTACTACTTTTGCCACTAGGGGTCTGATATCGATTAGCATGTCAGTTTTTCTGCTGTATTTTGATTACAAGTGCACCACACCAATGACGTATATTAAAGATAGACTCCGAATCCTATTGTTGTAACTTGAAGCAAATTGGGAAGCTCCATGCCCATAACTGTCATGGCCGAAAGTAGTGAAGATGATGCAAAAGACATGGCTAAACAGAAGAGTAACTGATTAATAATTCTTTCACACGCCGATCACGGAGTGATAAGTTTATCTTTTCGTTTACTTTGTATTTGAAGTATTTTATTATATTTTCTAAACAATTTCAATTTCGTTTCGATTGTCTTTCACTTACGTATTTTCATTTTAGTTACGTATTTTTGATTTATTTTTGTGGAAAGTGATTCCTGATCCTTTTTCTTGTTTGTTTGTACAGTTGTACGCAGTTTAACTTTGAGGAATGGTTTTGAATTAATTATTCCTCAGGCCCAAAATCTTCAAAAACAAAGCAGCCAGACAGTTAATTACTCCACGGCTCACTCCTGCCCAGAACTATCATGGCTCAATTTGCTTCACTTTTTGCGGCTGTTAACAATAGAATTCGGAGTCTATCTTTAATATACGTCATTGCACCACACTGCAATCTAATGATAAAATTTAGATTTAATATTTCTTCTCAATTAACTTTTGGAAAATGATTGTGAACAATATTTATTGCTTTGTTATTGTTAACTTGGATGGATGGATTTCCAGCTCGCATCTCCCGCTTCCAGGAGACTAGCCGTATGGGATGAGAGGATGATGGTGAAAATAGACAAACATACATCCATGCCCTTGGCGGGATTCGAACCCGCAATTCGCTGGTTAGGAGAGCGACCAGACCTGCGCCTCAACGCTCTCGGCCACCGAGCCGGCTATTGTTAACTTTAAAATGTTTTAGAAAAATAGTCCGTACGGAAGAAAATAGGATGGTATGATTTTATTGGTTAAAAATTTAGATAATTTTCAGACTGAACTAAACGATATCAGACACCTAGTAGCAAAAATAGTAAACGATCATTTAAAATATAGAAGCATCGAGTGAGGGAGCGTTTCTTTGTCCATGATTGTCCATAGGATGTTTTTGAACTCGGTGCACAAACTTCACAGAGTGATAGGTGATAACATATTGAAAATTTTTACCAAAGAATGGATGGTCCAAAGTTCACCATCAATTGGTACAGGGAAAATCGTTGAAAATACTCAAACCATTAGCAGTTGAATTATGCATTACCTTAATACAACTTTTGGGGCCCAGTGGAATGGCAGATGCGGACCTGTTGCTTGGCCAACTAGGTCTCCTGATTTATCATCTCTGGATTACTTTTCCGGGGACACATAACAGCCATGTAACAATGTATGGCTTTTCAGTTATGAGGCTTTCTTTCTAGGAGGTGTTGCTCGTACTCTATCCGAGGCCAACGAGAGACAGGCCAGGGTACTCAATAATCACCTGACCATCAGGGTCCGGGCAACAATCTATCCTTCATTGTTTCCAACAAACGAAAAAATACTGCTTGTTAAAATCAAAGATGGAGACAATGAAGGATGATCATGTGACTTTTGAGTGCCCTGGCCTGTCTCTCGTTGGCCTCAACTCTATCCCAATAACTTATATTAAAGATAGACTCCGAAGCAATTGTTATTATTTGAAGCAAATTGGGAAGCTTCATGCCCAGAACTGTCATGGCCGAAAGTGAGTGAAGATGATGCAAAACACATGGCTAAACATGAGAGTAGCTGATCACGGACTGATAAGTTTATCCTTTCGATTACTTTGTATTTGAAGTATTTTTTTCTATTTTATAAACAATTTTTCGATCATGGTTTCAATTTCAAGTTCATTTCGATCGTCTTTCAGTTATGTATTTTCATTTTAGTTACGTATTTTTGATTTATTCTTGTGGAAAATGATTCCTGATCTTTTTTCGTGTCTGTTTGTACAGTTGTACGCAGAACAACTTTGAGGAATAGTTTTGAATTAATTATTCCTCGGGCCCAAAATCTTCAAAAACAAAGCAGCCAGGCAGCTAATTACTCCACGGCTCACTCCTGCTCAGAACTGTCATGGCTCAATTTGCTTCACTTTGGTGGCGATGTTAACAATAGGATTCGGAGTCTGTCTTTAATATACGTTATTGCTCTATCCAACGAAAGTTGGAGTGGGCGTGTCGAGTTAAACTTCCTATTTCAATTGTTAGACGTTGTTGATTCTACTTTGGCAACAATGTCTAACAATTGAAATAGGAAGTTTAACTCGACACGCCCACTCCAACTTTCGTTGGACAGAGTATAGTTATAAACAAGAAAAGTAACTTAGCTCAAGAATGAGTGGAAGGACCCGCGAAATATTAACATACTTTTAACATAATAATATTTTAAGGCTGGACATCATTCTACAAAAACTTGATGCAAAAAACGACACCAAAAAGCGTTACGGAAACAGTTTTGCATTGTTGTTACATATTTAAGCATTGTTGGTGCCGGCTTGAAGCACACGCCGGAACTGAAAAGTCACCTGACCGTTGTTGTCAGAGCAACAATTTTTATTTAACTTTTTACTACAGAGATATGAAATATATTGAAAGTGTGGTAACTGAAAGCGTCACTATACTTCGCTGCCTTACCTAGCAAATTCGTGTAATGGCCTAACGCTTTGCCTTCAGTGCTTTGAATGGAGACTAATGAATTCTAGCGTATTGGAATAAAATCTTTTCCATTACAATAAATATAGTTTATTACTCATAATTCAATTCATAATCTATTATTTTGAAACACTGAAAAACCAACTAAAATGTTCATTTAGATCTTTTGATGCTTTTTTTAAGTCTTCATCTTATTTATAATTTACGTACTTGTTGAAGTGCTTAATTTATTCTACTGATTCCTTCTCTGTAGTTAAGAATAATGTTCCCACCCAAAAAAGCTTTACGGGTGATGCAATAGTCATTACGAAGAATAATGTTCCTACCCAAAAACGCTTTACTCAATACTATCCGTTTCTACTCCTATTCTTGTGTCTAATTACGAAGTATATAGATAACCAACAAGGTCTGTTCGTGAATTAAATCTTCCGTTAACTAGGAAAAATTACCGTTGTCGGTGTTTATCCTATGTAGGTATAAGGTGCTGGATGCTTCTCCCGATTGAATTACGATCCGAGACCTCCTTCTGTGCATTTTATAAACATTTAAAGAATTATGTACTAACAAGGGAACCCCACATAGCCTAACCGCTTTAACAATGGAGTCTTTGTATGGCTATGTATGCTGAAATTTTTTCGTTTTCGCGGTTTATTTTGAAAGACACACAATTTCGCACTCTCTTATTTTGCAAGCATCTATAGTAGCTTCAGATGAGTAACATATTTCAATTTGGTGAAAATCTGTGACATACATGTTCAAGGGATTCCCTTGTAAGTTCACTCCCGAATATCCGTAAGATTTAAATAACAGATTAGTAGATGGACGCGTTTCTTACTTTTAACTTTTACTTTTATCTCTATTTCTCATTATTTTGGCTGGATGGGTTTTATCTCGTTATCTTGATTAGCACTGGCAATTATGAGCGTTGGCACTATGGGGCATGTTTGAAATATTTGGAAAGTTTTAGAAGATAAGTACACGGAGAGAAATGCTTTGGATGTAGCAACAATAAGGGAGTTGATGAATAATTTGATAGTGCTTGTTTGTTCATGAATAAACTTTTATCTTATTACACTATCAAATTGTTGCCATTACGATTCACAATAAATAGGTAGTTTTTTATGTAGCGTCAACTAAATATTGATGCAGCACCAATATCGGAAGAAGACTATTTCATATATTGTTCAGTCATCAATAAATGGATGCCCATCCAACAATATCGGAAGTTGCTGATCATAATCTGCTTGTTGATTGGTCGAGAAATTACATCACTCGCTCTGTCGACGAGGCCAACGAGAAAACAAGGTCTGGAAGCGGAAAAATCACCTAACCATCTTGGATGTTAACAATCTGTGTTTCGTTTGTTTAACAATGAAGGTGGGGTTGTTGAAGGTGTATCAAAATTATTATAATTCTTTCCATAAATCCGATTTCACATTTACTAGCAGACCACAGTTATGAATTTCACTCACTAGATGTCGCGAAAAGCGGTTTCATAACTTCGAGAATTTCCGTTTTTATCCTTTTTAGTTATATGATTCATGGGTTACTCGGATAGTCTCATAAATAGTTAATGAATTTCATAGGAAAAGTTTCCACTAATCGACTCCGATGAACAACATTTTGTATTCCTTACTGGTTATTTTTAATGTTAATCAATTTCAGAGAAGCGCAAGTAGAATGCTGTGCCTCCCCGAAAAGAGGTATACTGAAGGTATTTGTTTAAAAATAATTTTTCTCAATAGAAAAAAATGATCAATATATTTTCTTCTTCTCGAATCTTTTACTTAGGTAACGCAGCCTATTAAGGAGTGCTCGTTTCTTAAGGCTTGGGCGCCTGTGCGCTTTGATTACTGACCATCTGAAGAGCGTACGCTGGAGCATCACAACTAGTGATGAGCTAAGTCGTGATTCTACGTTCACAGGTATAACTGTGACTGCTACTTCTTGATATCAGTGACTTTTACCTGTGAACGTGAAATCACGACTTGTTTTTTTCCTGCTCCTTAGACAAACGGTGATGATGATTCACTACTATTAATCGTTAAAGGGAACGTGGTCGCGAAGTAAACATTGTTTGATTGGTATAAACAGGAGTTTATTTAAGTATTAAAGAGTATATAATCTATAATGACGCCTTGGTGAGAATAGTATATTATTTAGTTTTTGTAAACTTGTATTATCGTGATTAATTCACTCCCCTTTAAAAAATAAATTATAGTTGTTTACTTGTGAATCCCCCCCCCCCCCTCCTTTATCCGATAAGAAATATAAATACTCCACTAAGTTTGTTTATTCAAATTTTGAAAATTAAATAATATAATTCTCGAAAAATTTATGGCCCGTTTATTACTATTTAATTTAGCAAACAGGTGTTACTTCTTTGCCCTAAACAATATGTCACTATCAGTGGCATAGCAAAGGCAAATGACGCGCATTTTTTGACCTCGCCCATTGTTAAAGTCAAATAAGTAATATTGGTTGCTTAATAAAATAAAGGGATCATAATTTTTCCAAGAAATATACGGAGTGATCCAAAAGTCAGTTCACGCAGTAACTTGAAAAAAGTATCTTTGGGCGAAATGACTTTTGGATCACCCTGTAGTGCATGTAATTTTATTTTCAATTATTCTCAGTATAATTGAATACAAAATTTATTGGAGTAATACGGTAATTTCTTAGCGCGTGGATGATGATGTTCTAATAAACAAGTAATTTATATTTTTAAACGGAAGTGAACTTGTATACATAATTATACAATATTTTATTGTGAAAGTATACTCTTCCGTTCTGTTGATTTTTCCATTTCCCTGGCATAATATACCAAGTCAATGTAACCAATAGCATACCTAGAAATTCCTACGGGGAGGGGAGGGGGGGGCATATCATAGACAATTCTTTCATTGCAATTTTCGACCCGTAAAGCAATGAAAATGCGGGAGGAGTGCAGCTCTTTACTCCCCACCCTCCTCACTTTGACTACGCCACTGTTGTTAACTATATTATATCATATAATTATATAATTGTTGTTATACAGTTTTATATTCAGCTTTTTATCATTGTATTAACAAACTGCTTGTAGCTAGTATATATAGGGTGACGACTCGGTTTTGCGGGATTGTCCCGTTTTTCTTATTGGGATTTATTAATTACATGTAATTCAATTAAAAATTATCGATGACATCGATATTTGACCAAGTTCTCCCGGCCCCCCATATATATCGTTTCGTGTTTGATCACTGCATAATTAATGTATAGACAATAAAATTAGTTGCTATCCCTCTGAGTATACAAATATCTACAAGTAAAGAAATCACGGTATTCCGTGAAGATATCATTAGAATTAGATATCACATCTATTGTTTATCAATTGCAGATACAAATAAAATAATTATATCATGAGCCTTTAGGCCTACATGCTCTTCCTTATGTTTTTATGAAACGAAACTTTATGTACGAAATATTATCGATAAACTACATAGAAACAAGCACTAGTACGAAGTGCTTGGTCAATTAATCAACGATCGCTAGAAAACATCACGGAAAGAGCGAATGCTCTCTTTCCTGTGCATTCTGATTGGTTAAAAGAGTTGTAATCGTTAACGCACGCGTCAGTTTCCTCGATTGACCGTGAAACAGTGAAAATCACACGTAAAATCACTACTGGTAACGATAACATGTTCGAGAGTAGCGTTTGTGAAAATCACTGGTAACGGTTTCGAATGCTCGAGAGTAGCAGTGATTACCTGTGAAATATCACTATCAGTGAAAAAGTCACAGGTAGTGAAATCACGCTCATCACTAATCACAACCAGCTCCGGATCCAACAGCCTTTTTTTGAAACCATGGTGTGCACAAAAAAGGAAATACATGTGTATGTTACAGCTATTAATTCATGAAATGAACTTCATACTTCTAATATATATAAAATTTTATTTCCTTTTTTGTGTTTTCAAAAAACAGAAAATATACATTAATTTCAATAGGGTATCATGAAAATATAAACTGTAAAGATCCCATAACTATATTGCTATAGGAGCAGAAAACTATTTATGTCTCATCAATATCCATTATCCATGCATGGAAAAATCCTTGCTCTAGCAGTGCTGCATTAGTGTGGTAGCAAAAGAATATTGTTCTGACGACAATATTTACTGAATAAGTTTAATAAAGAGAATTGATCTCTGATCAAAACACACCTTACAAAAACTTTTGTCCACACAACAATAAATACTGATGGAACAGGAGTAACCATAAAATATTGTTACAGTGACCATAGATAAGGTTGACACAATAATTCTCTCCGTGTAGGGTTATTTATCCGATTTTCTTTGAATTATCAGAAATTTCACGGAGATAATTTTTTTCCTTTTATTTTAGCTTATTTTATTATTTGTGTTTTGTTTTAATTTAGGTTCTATCTATAAAATTTTATTTTATTTTGTTTATTTCTTTCCTCATAATTTTTTATTATTGTTTACAAGGACCCGTTTGGGTTTTATTAATATTACAGTTTTTTATTTTCTACTCAGGATGTTTGCATACAATTATTAATTAGTATACCAACTTGTTAATTATGTTACAATGTACCCAAATACAGGCTGTTTTGTATTTGTTTTGTATTGGCCTCGCGGGGGCCTACTTTTCGGTCAGTTTGACCATACAGGCCACCGAAAATACGTATCCGGTATTTCAAATCTCCCTGTGGATTAGGTTCCCTCCCCTTTTTGGTTGTTCCATTCCACAATTTTTGCTCATTTTTTGTTCTAGCGTAGCAATAATGCATTTCCGGACACATATTGATATGACCTTTACCCAATTTCCAGTCAGGAACCATTCCCTGTAGTTTTTCGGTGTACTTAAAATTCACCCTGTATACAAACTGACCTATCCTCAATACATACAAATTACAAAAGACGAATTAAAACTCCTTTGGGGAACCAATAAGTACTTATTGCTCCTGTCATTCTCGCTACCCCAGATTTTATTTTAGAATTATTCCACACTCACTTCAAAACAAATCTAGCAACACTGAATATGAAACAGCCTACAGAAAGCCACAATTTTAAACACATGCTATATTGTAAGGGAATTTTATAAAGAGAGATAGTTAGTTTCACTGACATAATCCCCCCCCCCCCCTATCCAATTGAGCCCTCGTGTTTGGTCTTATTTTGGATCCGCCTCTGAGACTTGGTTTCCGAGCTTGTTTTAAGCTTAGTCTATACAAATCATTAACGGTAATGATGGTATATTCTACAAAGCGTAGACATTTGTCTCGCAGCAGAAGGTGACTATTCCAGCACCAGTATATTTGATTTTTATATAGACAATTCAATGTACATGTCATGAAATTTTTATTAATTTTCGTCTGATCATTTATGACAATTTAAGTAGTTCAAGATTCGGGTTTTTATTTTTCGCCCGCTTATAATGTGCGAATACAAAATAAATAAAATACAGGGTGAATACGAAAGTCAGATACCCCCCTTTTATTTTTTGAACCGAAGCAGATATGTCAATTTGGATGAATCCAATGAATAGGAAGTTGTGGGTGGCCTATCCCATGGTGCACTTTTCATCATTCCAAATATGCAAATTAGGACACATTCAAAATTTATCTCAAAAACAGTAAGGGATAGAGAAAAAAACCCAATTGCAAACTTGTTCAGCATAAAAAAACAAACAAACCAAAAAATCATCCAAATCGGACCAACCAATCACCCACAATCACATGGTGAACTGTTTGTAGCTTACAAACAGTCACACTGCACAAACAAATTACTTCAACAGTTTAAAAAAAAGTTAATCAACAAAATGCTCGATGTGACGACCGTGGGCACCATAACACAATTGGGCACGGAACCTAACTGACGCCAAAACATCGGCAAGCATGGCTGGTGTAACTCCTCGGCACGCTTCCTGGATTCGTTGAACCAGATCCTCCAGTTAGGCGGGCTGCGTATCATAAACCTTGTCCTTTAGGTATCCCCACAAGAAAAAGTCAAGTGGTGTAAAATCAGGGGAGCGGGGTGGCCAGCGAACTGGTCCTCCTCGGCCTATCCATTGTTGTCCAAACATCTCACTTAGACGCTCGCGAACGACCAACCCGTAATATGGAGGAGCTCCATCATGCTGAAACCACGTGCGCTGATACGAGGCCAATGGCAAATTGTCAATGAAGTCTGTGACTACCACGTTGAGAATTTCAGCCCGGTAGCGTTCTGCAGTCAGTGTTCCATCGTAAAAATACGGTCCAACCACAGTGTCATTGTACAATCCACACCACACATTGATTCTCCAGTTCACTTGATGAGTTGCTTCTCGCAGAAATCGTGGGATTTCGTCTACCCAATGATGATGGTTGTGCCTGTTGATAACTCCATCCCAGGTGAACTGGGCTTCATCTGTCCACAACACCTCATGAATGAAGTTTGGATTGTCATACAGGCAGGTAAGTAACCAGTTGCAGAAGGCGGCCCTAGCAACATAATCCAATGGCAGTAACTCCTGGTGACAATGAATATGGTATGGGTGAAAATTATGTGCGTGTAGAATGTTGAGAACAGTTCTCTGATGGCACCCAACAACTGCAGCAATTGCTCTGCTGCTTGTGTGGGGATTTGCAGCAACTGCAGCTAGAACTAGTGTTGTTGTATCCTCGTCGCCTTGTGCCCTTGGTCGTCCTCGTTCTGCATTAACATTCCCTGTAGCCTCGAATCTTTGAATAATGTGACGCATTGTTTGACGAGATGGATGGCGTTCGTTAGGGTATCTGTCTCGATACAACCTAACTGCAGCATGTAGGTTTCTCCTTGCCTCTCCGAAGCAGAAGATCATGTGTATCTTGCCATCCTGGAATTGTTCTGTCTTCTGTGTGTTGAAACATGCCTTTTATTTGCTTTTTCGCATGAAAGTGAATGTGAGTATGGTAATTTATGTTAATTTTTTGATTTGCATGCTTTACATGGTGGAAATATCAACATTCAGTTTTCCTTGTGCAGTGTGACTGTTTGTAAGCTACAAACAGTTCAACCACGTGATTGTGGGTGATTGGTTGGTCCGATTTGGATGATTTTTATTTGATTTGTTTGTTTTTTTATGCTGAACAAGTTTGCAATTGGGTATTTTTCTCTATCCCTTACGGTTTTTGAGATAAATTTTGAATGTGTCCTAATTTGCATATTTGGGATGATGAAAAGTGCACCATGGGATAGGCCACCCACAACTTCTATTCATTGGATTCTTCAAAATTGACCTACCGTATCTGCTTCGGTTCAAAAAATAAAAGGGGAGTTCAGACTTTTGTATTCACCCTGTATAAAACAAAATCATCTAATGTCTAGTAAATAACAAGAAAATTACGTTTATAGATCTTAAGGAAATTTCTATAAAACATGATTCCATATTGCTCATCTTTTCATGCTACATTTTAGAAGATATATCCGTATTACTGAATTTTCTTTGATTAAGGTTGGTGATCTGTCTCTATAAACCATCCGTTAAACCATATTTTCTAAAGTAAAGTCGCATTTTTCGATTATATGCACAACTGACAATACTGCAGATAAATTTTTCTTATTTGTAGCTAAATCATTTGCAAAAAAAAGACTATTGTCTTTCAATTTTATGGCCATTCTTTGTACGCTTTTCTCCGCAATGTTCAGGCATTAAATGAAGAATTCGGAAGCGCCCATTTTTAATGTTATTCGGTGAATTAATCCGAATGAACTTCTTGATAACAGAAATCTCAGTAATGAGAAGAAATGTTTTCTTAAAGAAATGTTTACTTGTTTTTTTCTTTCGACTTCATTTATACACAGTACGATCAATAATTTGGAGACTGGCCTTCCTGACGGATATGATATATTGTTATCACGTGTTACACACAGCCACCTTCGAAATACTCCCCTTCTGCAATTATGCACTTCAGCCAACGCGAGTATAGTTGCTGATAACTTTCATGGAAGCCTTTGGAGATGGTCTTCAGGGCAACCGTCGCTGTTTCCTGAACCACAGAAGCATTCTTGAAACGGCGTCCTTTGAGTTTGTTTTTCAGACGAGAGAATAGGTAAAAGTTGCATGGGGCGAGATCGGGTGAGTAGGGAGGGTCTGGAAGAGTTGACGTTTCCATTTTGGCCAGTGCAGCCTGCACCATGAAAGATCGATGTGCGGAGGCATAGTCATGTTGCAGTACCCAATCCTTGCTTTTCCAGAGTTCTGGGTGTTTCCGGCGGACAGCATCATGGAGGCGAGCCAGAATCTTTGTGCATCTCTCCTTGTTCATTGTCGTCAAAATTTGATATTCACACGTTGTTCTTCAAACCCCATTTCTGCTTCCGACGTACACGAACAACTACAATTCAGTGATTCGCATTATTTGGAAAAACCCCGCACTACGGAGCTGTTTCCTACTTACCATGTCTCGCGTCATATGTGCCTCAAAGCCACGGTCAAATTGTTTCCCTCTCCAAGTATCAGCACAGTCTCCGAACTTATTGATCGTACTAATAAGCTAATTTTTAAATAATTCATAATTATTCAATAAATAAAAAAGTATTGCTGTATTATAATTGTGTGCGAATATATTAAGGTGGGTGGAGAAAGAGAGAGGAGGGGTATTGCCAGTGCATCGCAATCGTCATGTCTTACCCCCTGGTACCTGGAGGGTGAATGACTGGAAAAGTTCGTCTTCCGGTGCCAGCTGGTGCAGTCATCGATTCCGCAGGCATCGGAGTTAGCGGAGTGCTAAAGGCATGCAACCCAACCAAGGCTTCATCTGGCAGGCTCGTAGTCGACAGTCGACCCAAGTTTTGCTGCGACGACGACAAGCTCCCCGAAGCTGGCCGCCTTCCCGTTCTATGCTTATGGCCGCCACTCCAACTTTTTTCCGGATCGTCACAGCGAAAAAGAAAAAAAGGCAACTTCAAGCAAAAGTTAACATTAGAATATTGTATTAGTACTGAATATTTTAGCAGGCATTTGATTACGAATATAGGGCTATTCTATATTAATTATCTGAAAGTAACATTTAACAACTCGACATGTATACTGAACTTAAATAACACTGTTCTGCGTCGAAATCCTTCGTTCATAAAAATGGGATTTCATCTTATTTTAATGTGTTGAACACGAACCTGGAACCCAAATCGCCCATAGTTTTTCGGCAAAACTCATTTTATTGTCAATAAAAGAGTATTTTTTTAAAATTCAAGCATATCTAAAGCATATAGTTTTTAAATTTTGGATTTGTGAAAGCTATGGACAAGGAAAGAGAAGTTTTGCGTATCTAAAGGCAAACTTCCTTCAATTGAGTGACGCAAAAATAAAAGAGGGAATTTTTGTTAGTTCACAAAAAATCCACACTTTCGCTGCAGAAGTGAAGGCTTACACTTTCAGTGAAAAACTGATTAGAGTATGGAAAGAAGCGCATGGAAAGCATTTCGGGATGTATACAATAAACATCGCCCAACTACTGCCGGATTTTGGAAGAGTTCTGAACGCGTATAAAACCTTAGGATGGAGCATGTCTTTTAAATCCACTTTCTGCATTCTCATTAATAGAATGGACTGAAGTAAAACAGAAAGCAAAGATATCTGAAGTTCACACAAAAGCTCTTCATGGCGCAAATTTAGAAGATTGTTGAATATGTAACTGCTATTTTTGAAATTATGAAATATTTCTTTTAAGTACTAATTCAGTATAATTTTAGAATGACCCTGTATAACATTATAAGGTTAGATTATTAAAAGTGAACAGTTCACCAACATAATTTGAACTGTTGCACAAAACTTTTTGAAACAAATCACCAGTTTTTTTACGTCATTTTGCGTCATGATTCTTCTTATTCTAAAGTGTAATTTCTTCGTCAATTTGCACCTGAAGGTGAGCGCGTGATCTGCTAGAAAACCTTACCGTTGTCAACGTAATTTTTATTACTTTCAATTTCAGAAAGAGAGAAAATGCAGCGTAGCTCCTCTAGCAGTAGACGAGAAGACAGTAGATTTCAAATTCTTTCGAGAGACATACTAAAATTTCAAGCCTCTGCCATTGGACCTTTACGATTTCAAATTTTTCTAGTTGTGTTGGAGAACTGTTCATTTCTAATAAATTTAGTACAGAACGATAATTTATTCCTAAAGATTAAGGTATTTTTATTTTTTTCAAATATTGATATTTTCATTAGTCCATATACACGTATCATTGTTCAAGTTTAAAATGAAGTTATCAAAAGATAACGTTTGAAATGTAGGATGTGAAGTTTGATTCGTCTCAGCTGTAAAATGGCAATTATATTTGGTCTTAATTATATTTCTATATCAACTTTTTAATAATAAAATTCCATCTTAATTTTTTAGAAACAGATTTCTTAAAAGAGCGAAGAGATCTTATTAAATTTCTCAGATTAAAATAAACATCATATTTAATTAGATTTTTTTTTCACATTAAATGTAATGGTTTTCGTACATGATGTCATCATCGATATATATTTCCCGTATTTACGAGCATTTCCTTAATTCTTACTAGATAATAAGCCAAAAACTGTGGAGACATGAATACAAGAGCGGACAAAAGAGGAAATCACTAATCCACAAAATAAATGTATATCTGAGTCATTAAACGTTTGTTTTGTGGATTAGTGGTTTCCTCTTTTGTTCCTTCTAGTAATTCTTTCTGCTTATGCAGTATTTCTCGCATTACATTTACCCTAGCATTTATTCGCAAAATAAAATGCCTTATTTGATTATATTAATCATAAAAGAGAAACTATTAATCAATTACTTAGTGATAATGTTATAAGTTTTTAAACAGATTACGCATTAGCAAAGTAGTGGGGGGAAAAAAACTGGATTACTAAGTAAGTTAATGAAGGCGCTCGCCGATCTCCTTGGTGGAATCTCGACCGGATCAAGAGTGGACGCTTCCTCCTCTTCTGGAATGTCCGGAAGTACTAGCGTCTGTTGATCTTCAGGTACACTTAACAAGAAAATAAACTGCACTGTTGATAAACAACTTAGACAATAAAAGCGAGAATTCCTATAAAAAATCATAGGTGTTTCCCATAATGCATTATAAGAATTAATATCGCTAAAAATAATTGGAGATCATTTCCTTGTGAAAACGTCAAAAAAATTAAAGAATAAAGAAATAAATAAGAAGGAAAGGAGAAAAACACTGATAACAATATACTGAAAGATAGAAATTCATATTATAACATATATCAAGTTATTATTAAATATATTATATTGTTCAGAAAAAAAAAACATAAAAAATGTAATGTAAAAAAAATAAAAAAGAACAATAGAGACAAAAAATCAAAGACAAAAAAAAAAGAAAAGTCCAAACTGTTTAATATTTATTTCAAACTACATGAATTTTACACAGAAACAGACAATGATAAACATAAAGTGTAAGACTGACAAATTAGCCATGCTTTTGTTAAAATGGTTAAGACACATAAACACAAACAGAGAAGTGCACAACTGGACAGACACATTAAGATTCTGTTTCCTGCCAATTTCTACCTGACGTAGGCAACCGATCCCCTATACGTCTTTTTCTTATAAGCCATTGCAGCTTTTGTGTAGGCCAACACCGGAGTCGTTTCGTCGAAATAAGCATCCTTCACTAAAGGTGGATTCTTGTTGAAAAGAGAATCCACGACTAGGAATGATACCTGGGACAAAAAGGTAAAAGGAAATTCATTTAAAGAATTGCAACAAAAACTTTTACTGCTAAATCTAAAGATAATGCTAGTCAACAAGTATTTTGTGACTAAGACCACACATAGTGTTCTTAGTAGTAATTTGTATGTATAATCCGAATCTGCTTTTAGATTTTTTTCTATCACGTCACGTTTCCAAGTTATGCACTTCGAGACTTCTATGTTAAAGTAATGGGAGTGAAGAGAAGCGGCTACATTGTTAAACTATCCATATTTTGGGGCCGCAAGGAAATTTACCAGGCCCCAAACACTGAATGATTTAAAAATGTCTCATTGTAAAACAAGAAAGCTGTGGTGCTAGAGAAATTTAAAAATTATATTCGTAATCAGCAGAAAAAATACTACCAAAAATCACCCACTTTCATTTTGTCACAAGAAAAATCTTAAATTTTGTTGGCCAGTGTAATTTCTTATCCGCACAGATTTCTTAATTTACCAATTATTTAAAATACCCTTTGTACGGTTCCTCTGTTTTACAAGGTGTTTAAGAAATTATGGTGACAAAGTTTGGAGGGGTGATTGGTAACAAGTTTTTCTCCATAGTTTTTCAACACCCTATACAGCGTCAAAACAGTTTCTTTGCACTTTCAAAATTCATAGGAACGGGGAAAAACTGATAAACAGAGACTATCAAATTCAACAGGTTTAAATCAGTATTCACTAGCAGAGCTTTTGACATAACAAAAGAGTATCTTCTCCGATTGAACGAATCGAGTTTTCGATGGTGTTGAGCAGAGGCGGCGCCCCTATGCAAACCTCTAAAATATGCGCCCTTTCAAACTTGGTTGGCGCCCCATCCTACAATGCGCCCCTGTACGATGCTTACTTTGTTTACCACTTTGCGCCACTTCTGGTGTTGAGGATTCGGGAACTCTGATGCAATATCATGCATAAAGTGTTTTATTTTATGCTGTGTTTAGCATATGAGGTGCTACCCAAAATTTCCAGAAATGTACCTCTATAATATACGGAACTTACCCGAGCTTTTAATTTCCATCGTCACCTCCTAAGTAGTCTCATTGGGCATTTATACATCGCTTCCAGCGATGTTCCCACTTCTGGAAGCACTCCTGGAAGTTCCCAGGTTGGACCATGTTTAACACCTGCTGCGATTTCGCTTGGATCACTCCAATGGAGTCAAATCGCCGCCCTTTTAACCGCAATTTCAATTTTCGGAAGCAGTAGAAATCGCAGAGTGCCAGGGGTCAGCGGTCATGTTGTTTTTGTTGAGGAAGTCCCTACAGCGAGCGTTGTGTATGCCCGAGCATTGTTGTGATGGAGCAGCCAGTCTTCTTCCACATCTCTGACCTTTTGCATCTCATGTTATCCCTCAATCGTCTCAAAACGTCCTGTATGACAGTCCAAGGCGATCACAAACACCGTGGATGGTCTGACTTCGGTCCTCTCGGATAATGTCTTGCACTCGTGATCATTTCCAGAATTGTGCTTGTTGACGGTGAACCAGAATGCTTGTCGTCTTCCACATACTCCCGACCATCTTTGAAACGTTTAGACCACTCAAAAGTTTGGGTTTGGCCTAAAGCTTTTTCACCAAAAGCTTCCTTCAACAATCTGTGGGTTTCAGCCGCAGTTTTCTTCAGCTTTAATATCAAGAATCGCAACACGACCAATACAAAGAGTGACAAAAACAGCTCAAACTCAAAATCACGTGGAAAACAGGATGACACCGCTTGACACAATTACAGCTGAGACATACCCCCAACACTATCTATGGGCAAAACTTCGTACTTCTTCAGTCAGAATAAAACAATTTCGGGAAATTTTGAGTAGCACCTCGTAACCCTCGCAAATTTCTGTAAGAAGAGAATATTGAATAATTTGCCTTTTATTCTATTGATTATTGCAAAGGATAAGCCCCTATCGTTAAAATTATTATCCTACTCTGTGTTACTTTTTGAAAATGTAAAGAGGGGGGGGGCAGTCCTGGCGTTACGTAACGCTTCATTTGAGGTTAAATTTATCAAACAAAGAACCAATGCAGCTTACCGAGTGTCTCAAAAATGAGCGACTATTTTTTTATGAATTGGGATCCAATACATCCATCCAGGGCCTGTATGGCCAGGGGCCAACGAGTTGTGTCCTGAATGGACTTGGATTCACGACTGCTGTATGATGGTCGCAGCAGCCGGGGATGTGAAGATTGTCTATCACCCATCCAGTGACTAGCCGTGCCCGATGTAGCTTAACTTCACAGAGGTTGTGTTCTGTGAAAGCCCACCAGGCCACGGCCTCCCCCTATCATTTTTTGTGTTAATTGAAAAAATCAATTAACGAAAAACGAAAGGCGATAGAAATGTACGGTTTTGCTGCTTTCTGCTTAGGAAACCAAGGACTTTATTCGCACCAAGTTTCAAAATTAGTTACAAAGTTTGTCAAGAGATACAGATGGCGCTGCTATTCTCTACACATTAAAGCTCTAGATTAGGAGCTCCTAATCTAGAGCTTTACTACGCATTCCGTCCCGTCAGATCGGCATTCTATATCTCGCTCAGCATTCCTACTGCAACGTTTGCACGGGCGTGAGCAAATTTTGTCTTCACTCAGACCACACCACGTTGTTACCGCAAATGGTGGTTATTTTGAAAACATTGTTTTATAGTTTTCCCTAAAGCTCTAGATTAGGAAAGTACGGCAAACTTCGTCGTCTGCTACGAAATCCGCCATTGTTGGCCCAATTGGCCCTATCAAGTGAGTTACGCTTCCTCTAAAATTCCGCTTAAATGCATCCTTTTCGCAAATTTTCTTACTATTATCATCTGGAAATATAATTGACAATCAGTAAATTCTGTTATTTCTTTAAATTTTGTTTTCAATTAAAAAATTTTTACATATAAATAATGATAACGTTGAGGCAATTTATTGATATCCAGATTAAGTTTTTAGTTTTTTTCACTTTATTTATTTATCCTTAATAAACGATTTACATGTAATTAATAAATTTTAAAAAAACATTGTGTAGTTTTTGTAATTTTATTTATCAAAATATAATTTTATAAACTTTTATTAAAATATAACTTAATAAACTTTTATCAAATTAACTTTTATATTTATATCAAAAATTTCACTTTACCAATTTTAATTTTGTTAAATTATAAAAATTATTAAATTATTAAAAAAACTATAATTATAATTATAAAAAATATCAACTATAATTTAATAAAATAGGACTATTAAATTTAAGTTTTTGATTTAAATATAAAAATTACTGTGATAATTATATTTTGATAGAAAATTTGAAAAATTATAATTTGGAAAACCTATTCGTTTGATTAAAAAAAAAATTACAAAAAATAACTACACATGCAATGTATTTTGAAATGTATTCATTTATGGAGGTTTATAATATTGACATAAAAAATCTACCAAAAACTTATAGTTAAAAATTTTCTATATTTTTTTTTTTTTTCACCCAAATAGTAGATTTTCGTTATTCGATTTCATACGTTATATTCAAGTTTAATGATGAGTGATAATTAACTTCGCTAAAATAAGATGAAAATAACATAGACGTTTTATTTCAAGTTTTGCCTCACATTTCACAGACAGTTTAACCTTGTTATATTGAATTGTATTTGCTTAAAAAGAACTATATTTAACAAAAAATTATATTTTCTGATCGTCTGAGAATTGCACAATGCAACCTTTCTATAACATTCGGTAAAGTTATAATATAAACTTACTTGCTTCTTATTACTTCTTCGGATATTTTAACGAATTTATTAACCTCCAAGGAACATAGACTGAAGGATCCTGAAATTTTGCTTATTCGGATTAAAATTTAGGATCAATCAACGAATATTTCATTAAAAATATAATTTAAATTGCATCTTCCACATGCATTTCAATGGTATCTATCGCTGCGTTTGGGCCAACAATGGCTGACAAACTCACGTGACAGCCGTTCTACCAATCGGCAGCTGCGGGCGGCGCGGAAAAGGTTTGCCGTACTTTCCTAATTTAGAGCTTTAGTTTTCCCCCTTCAGCAGCGCCTTCTGTTTGTGAACTTTGTAGCTAATTTTGAAACTTGGTGCGAATAAAATCCCTGATTTCCTAAGCAGAACGCAGCAAACCGTACATTTCTATCGCCTTCCGTTTTTCGTTAATTAATTTTTCAAATCGTCGCTCATTTTTGAGACATCCGGTAAAAGTTTAAAGAATTTTCTTTGTTGGTTTATTTATTTCTTAAAAATCTAAATTATAGAATTATTGTTAGCATGATTCACAAAGTCTTTGTACAGTAATTCACATTACCTATACGAAACCTTTATCCGAAATTCTAAAAACTGAAAAGTTTTAAGAACATCTTTTGAGAAGGGTCAAATTAAATAAAAGGGTTGCTTAGGTTATTTTTTTTGTAGTGTAAGTAAAAATTTTCCAAATGCAGAAAAATAGTTGTGTACCTAGAACAGCCGGTTGCGTTCATGCTTTTAATTTTTTACTATAGCAGCTCTGTTTAAAACCGACTCCGAAAGGGTGGATTTTTTTTATTAATCATAGAATTACGATAAAGGACGTTTTATCCCATTTTTATGACTTACATATTTATTGAGACTTTCATATGGGAAAAAACACGAAAGCCGCATTAATTTAAAAAAAAATCTATTACGGCGACCATTTTTTAGAACAATGGTTCTTCATATAATAATAAAAAATGAAGTATTCCATATTTCTTTCTTGGAATTAAACAGTCATTAACCTTGTTAGGTCCGTCTTGCCTCACTTTCCCCTACACTGCAAGATTTGCTGATTATTGATGGCCTGGATTCTCTTCCCTCCAAGACGCACAGCTAACACCGTCTTCGAATGTTCTTAAGCCAATGGACGCCTCTTGGTGAAACCCTTATATCATTAGCTGCTTTGGAAGGTATATTTTTCTTTTCAAACCAGTGCTCTGAAGACTTTTGCATTTCTGTATTTTCCCATTCTTAATTAGATGATCATCTTTTAACCCATGGGAGGAAGAATAAATCATTGTAAAAAGCATTATTTCTATTTTGTCACATATCATTACGTGAATTTTTCTTTAATAAAAATAAAATTAAATACTGTATTTCTTCAATAGCTATTCAAAAGCTTAATTTGCTCTATAAACTTGCTTCTATAAACTTGTTTGTGTTTCTAATAAATTTAATTGAACAATTATACGGTTTTTTGAAAATCATTTGGGAGGAGAGGTCGAGTGCAGCGTTACGTAATTTTCGGGGGAGGTTCGAATGTGCGGCACAAGGGGGCTTATAAATGAACAGATTTTGCGTTACATAATTTATGGATGGGCGCCAACTGGTTCCAAATACCGGATATTCAGCAGGTGAATTCATTCCACTGGGTATCATCACCATCCTGTATTTACCAAAACATTTTTCTAACTGGTATTAAAAAGTCGTCTTTCTGCATCATATCTTCAATAATAAAGAGCTGTATGACATATAAAAAAAGAAGCATGTTAATAGCTTTCCACATTTTTAGCAAGGATGACAAAAAATGTATTATAATTCTTACAGTCTAACTATAGTTTTTTTCGTTTTTTGCTGAGCAGAAATTCTTAATCTCGTTCATTATCTATATTATAATTCTGCTTGCGTTTCTTCCATTCGTTCTTTCGCACTTTATGCTTGGATCTAAGTTTGTGAGGTGGATACAAGCTGCGCCAGCCAAAGCAACAAGGATGTCTTTGTTAGTAGGGAGCTTATTATTTAATATCGTAACTTGAAAACGAATTAACCTTTTCGCGTTCTGTTTACATCAATTCAGAAATATGGGACAAAGCACGTTCGAAAATGAGATAGTCGGGGTATGTACAATTGCACGTGCTCTAATGGTACTATTACGATGCCCCATATAAATTTTCAATGTAATATTTTGAAAAACTTGTAACGACGTGTCATGAATGAATATAATGAATAATTTGATATTTTGGTTTAGTTGTATCTATTGGTTTAGTTGTAACTATTCCAATGGTACCATTTGCACTTTTGGAAATTTTCAATGCTAAGATACGGCATTTAGTATATCAAACAGCTCGTGACGATGTGCCATCAATAAAAATAACGATTAATCAATGATACTGGGTAATAGTTTAGTAGTACGTATTCTAATGTACACATTGTACCATTCGGGAACTTCCGATGCTAAGATGTGGCATGTGATATATCAAACAACTCCAAACGATGTATCATGAATTAATATAATGATTAGTTAATGATACACGGCATTGGTTTAATATGTACGTATTCGAATGTTACCATATGGTACCATTGGAATCATTCAGTGCTAAGATATGGCATGTAATATATCAAACAATCGTAAAGACGTGTCATGAATGAATATATTATGTGCCGTTCGTTATTCAGCAAAACAGCCATCAGACGAGACTCCGTCCCGTTACAGTGATGTCTGTAAACTGATATCTGTTAAAGCTCTGGATGTAAAAGTACAGCCAACTGAACAAAATCAGCCCAAAATGGCTACAGCCTCTGATCTCTCCTGCACGTATTATGAGGAAAAGTTGCATACTTTTTAACGATCTTAGTAAAACAAGAAAAGGGGGAATAATCCCGGTATGCAACTGTTTCTCATAATACGTGCAGGAGAGATCAGAGGTTACAGCCCAAAATGGCTGCCGCGCTTGAATTGTCGGTACTTTTACATCCAGAGCTTTAGATATCTGTAACCTTACAACACCATCTGTTGGTCAAAAACCAAACAATTCTGGCATTAGTTTTTTTCCTGGAAAAAGATCCGACTTCAATGCTAAGATGTGGTATGTAATATAAAGCAACTCGTAACAACGTGTAATGAATGAATGTAATGAGTAATTAATGATACTCAGAATGGTCTAATTGTATAAGGGTCGTACAAATGAAAACGAAAATTATTTATTTTATCCAAAGTGTATACAAGGAATTAAAGCATAATCTCCAAATGCGTTAAGGCATTTAGCCCACTGTATAGAAACACCTTTGTTTCTATAGTTCAGGACAGGATAACTTTGGTATAAAGGAAAATACAGTTGCGAGAATATAATTATATTTTAAAAAAAGAATGATTTTACCGCAGCACATTTTCGTGTAATAGCAGCAAGACATCAGCAGCGTTATATTCATTCATAATACATCGTTACGGCAGATGTATATCGCAGATCACGGTCGGCCTTTGTTAGAGCACTAGAGATGTGCTCTATTTAGAGCCTTACCTTAGTGCAATCTATGCGGCACCTGGCGCGATCTGTTTTGCTTAGCTTCTCGAAACAATGGAAAATGGCCGAAGCTCGATGACCAGGTATATCTATAGACCAGTGTGGCCAATTTGGCATCTTTTTTCATGCGCTTGTTCTTTGTTGGTGTTTGTTATTAAAAATTAAACAATGCACAAAACAATGAAAACAAGGATAAGCGCTTTAAAAAATATGCCAAACTGGCCACACTGCTATAGACCAACACCTCCTAGAAAGAAAACCAAACAACTGAAACGTCATACATTGTTACAACATCATAAGTCGACCAAATTTAGGGCTTACTATCGGTAGAAATAAATTTAACAATGGTCGAAATATGATGTTGTAACAATGTATGACGTTTCAGTTGTTTGGCTTTCTTTCTAGGAGGTGTTGTATCGTGACCACCGAGAAAAAAGGCCTCCGCAATGAAATTGAATACATTGTTGCATCACATAGATAGTACATTGTTATTCGTATTTCTACCAATAATAAGCCCTGAATTTGCACTATCTATGATGATGTAACAATGTATTCAGTTTCATTGCGGAGGCCTTCTCTCTCGATGGTCACGGTTGTATAGACCGTGTTCAATCAACACCTCCTAGAAAAAAAGCCTGTGCACTGAAAAATCTTACATTGTTACATGATCATAAGAAGTCATAATTTAGGGCTTATCATTTGTAGAAATACGATTAACAATGCCTTTTTATGATGATGTAACAATGTATGAATTTTCAGTGCATAGGCTTTCTTTTTAGGAGGTGTTGGTTCAATCAACACCTCCTAGACAGACGGCCTGATAACGGAAACGTCATACATTGTTACATTATCAGTAGTCGACCAAATTTAGGGCTTATTATTGGTTGAAATAGGATTAACCATAGCCCACTAGATAAAGGCCTGAGTGCTGTTTTCAAAATGGCGGCGCTCGCAGGCGGACTGTCTGTGTGAAATAAACTGAAATAAAAGAATTATTTCATAAATTTGCTTTAATTTTCTTACAAAATCTAACCAAAATAATTAATCTATTACAGGAACTAATTTTTGCAGATTTCTAAAACCATCATATATGGTTTCGAAATTTTTTATAGAAAAGATGCTTTTTCTCTTCCTCCATAGATGGCTCTACTTTGAAAAAAATGAAACTATATTTATTTGCACGTATGTTGCCATTGTTTTGATTGAAACATAAAGCCATTTAAATAACAAGTTCAAAAACTTAGATTTCGTTAGAAGATTAAAGCAAATTTGTGAAATAATTCTTCTATTCCATCTTGTTTCACACAGATAATCCGCCTGCGAGCGCCGCCATTTTGAAAACAGCACTCAGGCCTTTATCTAGTGGGCTGTGGATTAACAGTGGTCGACCAATGATGATGCAACAATGTATGGCTCTTATCAGGCCTTATGTCTATAGTTGCCGTCACATAAGTTGAACGACAGGATGACGTCATTTCTAACGCCAGCCAATAGATGTTAGTGGGAAGTAAATCGCTTAGCTATTCCATGAAACTTTTGCTTTCGTTTTCGAAACATTGTTTTCGTATTTATATTTAGTTTCTGTTTTCGTTTTTTTTTAAATAGATAAATGAAATTAATAAATTAAAAAATGACGCAGAATAATCGACTCGAAGGCAATTTGTTTTATATTATGACTTTTAATGCTCGGTTCACATTGAGCCGGCAAGGCGGCAAAGCGGCGAAGCGGTAACCGTTGACGCATGCGCACTATGTCGAAGGCCAACTAGAAATAGGTCAAGTCAAGTGCCGCGGCCGGCAAATAAGCCAGGCGGCAAAGTTGAAATTTGTTCAACTTTTGCCGGTTGCCGCTTTTGCCGGTTGCAGGCTCATCCAATCACGTTCGACTACTGGAGCACATGATCAAAAGAATGATGGCGGATCACAATTTTATAGTGAAATAGAATAAAGAGAATGCACTTTATTTTGTAAATGTGAAATTATAAATTGCTATTGTCCTTCAACTTTTTACATCGTTAAATAGATACGTTTGGTTAAATTTTAATTAGATAATTCAGTTAAAAATTAGCAAGTTTTAGAACAGAAACGTGATCACGAATTTGGTTTTCGATCGCTTCGATTGAAAATATTGCCGATCGATGTTGGCGACAATCAAATTTAAAAATAATCTTGAAGACGTTTTATAAATACGAGAAAATATGCACACTGAAAAAATATAAATAAAACTAAGTTTATTTGTATATTCTGTTTTGTTATGTTTTAATTATGCTTTCTCAGCGACATATAACACAGTTGAACTTCTTTATAACGAACTCTGATATAAAAAAAAAACAAAACAAAACGAAACAATTCGGAATTCTCAACTGTGCCAATTGGCCTTTCAACAGTGATATAACAAATTCCGAATTGTCTCAGATATAGCAAATTTCGGATATTACAAATTTCTATGAATCGTGAATTTCGTCCAGTTTTACTTCAATAACTTAATCAGATCGAATATAATTTCTCTTCCCTTGCCGCTTCTCTCGTGCCGGTCAAGTGGGAACAACTCGCGCGGGCGGCAGAGGAGGCAGGAGGGGGGAGGCAGAAAAAGACGCTTTGCCGCCTTGCCGGTCCAATGTGTACGGGGCATAATAGGCTTTCCACGTTTCAACGATATCTCCGCCTTTACTATAGTAGAACAAGTGCATCATGGGTAAAATCGAGACAAAGCATATTGCTGAGAAGACTTACAGCGCATGTCAAAAATATCCTTCAACTTACGTGGCAACAACTATAGGTGGTGTTGTTTCAATACGCTTTGTTCCTTCTTTAATTATTATCATGATTGTTGTTAACAAAACGAACCGCTTGCGATACGTTCCTTCTTTATATTCATGGTCATAGAACTTCGGCCATTTTCCATTGTTTCGAGAAGCTAAATAAAACAGATCGCGCCAGGTGCCGCATAGATCGCACTAAGGCCGACCGCAACCTGCGACAGAGATTTTCATTGAAACTGAATATGAAAGTAATGTGTCTATCTGCCAATAGAGCGGCGCTGCAGGCGCAGTTGGGCTGATTGTACATGCAGTGCCACTTTTCAATAGAATTCGCGCCCTACCGGGAGCTAGAAACTTTAGCTTCAATGGAGCTCGATGACCATGAATATCTATAGACCGTGGTTAAACGAAACTGAAGCTTTGGCTAGGGACGAGTTTTAGCACCATTGTGGCATATAAGAGAAACCTATTTGCCTCCACTTCTTATCTTCGATTGGACAGGTCCTCTATAATCTAGTGGGCCATGGGCTTGCTCACACATAAAAGCGGCGCACATGACCTCATAAATAATTTAATATGATTGAACTGGTATCCGGACAATTGCCACCCGGACAACCGGCTTTACTTCCCTTCCGAAGGAAGTGCGTGATCTCAGGATTTTCCCCCTGAAAAAATCCTCGTCGTCCTCGGCCGGGATCGAACCCGCGTCCTCGGGCATCAGGGGCGATCACGCAACTACTGAGCCACCGAGGCCGATCTATATTTAATGAATGAATAGTGAATTCTGTATTTTAGTCTGTCCGCACTATTTTAAGATGATAAATGAAATTAATGCGTCTTTCATCGCTGATTACGAATATCGCATTCAATTTTCTGGGGAAAATTCGAATAGCCGAAATAGGAGGAATCGTTCGCCACTTGTATCATCATTCAGTGCGCATCTCTTCTGCGCACTGACCCCTCTGGCTAGAAGGGGTAAGGTTATAGCCACTATACCTCTGCTTATGGGTGCTAATTAAACCCCTTCCTCCCCCTCGACCTTCCTTCACTCTTTACTCCTGCCACACTCTCTTCACTCCACCCCCCCCCCCGCCTCACCCCTATGTTTCAAAACTTTAGATTTTGTTGAATTTCTCAAAACGTTCAATTTATCATCATTGTGAATATAAACGTTGGGTGGATATTATTTTGAACCGAACATAGAAACCAATTAAAAAAAAACAAGGAATTTATTCATGAATTTATATAAAATATAATTCATGTACATGAAAAAGTACAGACCAATTTTTTTTTAAATGCATAAATTAGCAGTAAGTTTTTTCATTTTTAAACGGGCAGTTAACGTTCATATTTGAAATGACTGACGTTTGGGTCAAAAATAAAACTATATTTTAAATATAAAAAAATATTAAGCACATTTAATTTACCAAATGCTTACAAAGATGTTTGTAGCACAAGATATATTTTATTTTTTTATCAGTTGTAAAAATGTACATGCAAGAATGTAATTGAAGAATAAGATTTTGGAATTTTAGACTTTGTGTAATAGAGGAAACTTTTGGGAATTATTTTTATCAAGATTTTGTTGAAGTATAAGTATGATCAAACTCTGTATGAACAGCAAGTATAGCTTGTGCTGGATTCTGAAGAGATGCTGTGATTTGATTTATCTCATTAACAGTAGGTCTGTTTAAGTCTACTTCCCTGAGGATTCTCTTTCTCTTGGTGGAAAAGAAATTTTTCTGGGGAGAGATTTTTTGACGTATGTTAATATTTTTCTTTTCTAAAAATTCTTTTCTTAACATTTTGTCACCGCCCCCCCCCCCCGGGGGTTTTATTGTCTTTATTAATTTTTTCTTTATTTATATTTACCTCAACATTTTCATCACTAAATCTCTCTACGTGAAAGAATTTTATTTTTCATATTTTGCATTGTAATTTGAAATTTCAAGTTTTCAGTTTAAAACTTCGCTCAAATTCTAAAATAAAACATTCGAATTAAATTAGAGCTCTTTTCTGGAGCATTTTGGGTGGCAATTGTCCTAGGTGGCAATTATCCTAGGTGGCGATTATCCTAGGTGGCAGTTTCCGTGTGGCAGTTGTCCGAGTGGCAGTTGTCCGGGTGGCGGTTGTCCGGGTGGCAGTTGTCCTAGAACCGATTAAACTATTTGGAATTCCATTTTGTAATTTCGTAGCGTTTTGCAATGGATATGAGGGAATTAAACTCTATTTTTTAATAATTTTAGACCATTGTTTTCAGGTTAATATATGATTTTATAAAATTAAAATGCATTTTCCCCCTCATATTTTATTTGTAATTAAATAAAGTAATTTAAAGAAAAAAGTGATTCATGTTAGCTTCAGTTTGACATACACTATACGACAATTCCCTACGACGAATATAACCAGAGATATGCTTCGTTTTAAATGATGAGATGCGCGAAATTTTGATAGCTTTGATAATTAATTATGACTAAAATTTATTTTTATCTGGAAAACGAAACTATGCACATCTTATATTTTATCCACTAAAATACACTGATAGAGTTTTAGAAAAACTGGAGACCCTAAGGTCAATTACCGCCCGATTTTATACGATTTGACATGGAATGACTGAAATACGGTAAATGACATCCTTGTCAAGTGGAAATCTCAAGGAACATCGCTAGTGAAGCCACCAAAGAAAATGACAGATCAGTGAGTGACGATGCATCGGAAGTCTCCAAATGAAACAATTGCTAAACTCATTAGTGTTCATCGGGAAGAATGGAAGAAAATTTCTGACGTTATTTACCAAAATATGGTGGAAGTTTTTCTCGGAAAGTAGAGGCCGTAACGAAAGCAAAGGTAAGGCAAGGCTCAACCATGGAGGTTCTTTCTTCATGGTTCAATGCCATATTAATTTTCATTAATTATTGATTAATAGTGAACTATAGAGCGTTGATTAATTGGGAATGTTACGTGAGCTTTAATAAATGAAGAAAGGTATATACTCACGGCAATTTCCAGATCATAGGACTCATTTTATTAGGTTATAGCTCTCTGAATCGATTATAAGAATACAGTACTAAGTAGATAAGTTGAAGCATCCATCTTCAAGTGTTTACAAACCCCCGACTCATCTAACAGCGCCATACACAACTTTACGAGCCAAGTCATAGGAAATGGGAATTATTTCCGGTAGAGATACGAAATCAAGTTACGAAAACATGGCGGATAGCGATACTGGGCGATTTCGCCGTTCTTGTTAGTAAGAAGATTAATACAAAATTATTAGAACTAATACTACTCTTTAATATGACTATGGATGGGACAAGTTATCTAGAGACTATCTATCAGTAGGGATAGTCTCTTCAACTCTGAATGCGAGAACAGGCTCCCTCAAAAACCCAACGTTGAATAAGCCATTCTCCAACGTTGTTCGTCTTGCTCCTTCAAATTTTACCAGTTCAAGAAAAATTGAACGAAAACAGGAATCTAAGAAAGTTACACTTTTTTCTAACGTAAATCGTACTTATTTAATAGTTCCAAATTTATTTGCTAGCCACTTATTCATTATTGTTACGATTATTTTTTTTACTCGTTCTGATCTGAAATGCATTTCCACTGAACAGCATTCATTATTATCGACTGCTAACACCATGGCTAGTTTCTCGCAGTAAGAATGGATCTAAACACCGGAAGCTGTGTATCGGAGCCTTATAGAAAGTAAGAAGGGTGGCCGACTTAATTTCAACACGGAGATCGAATATGATATTAACTAAAATAAAATGTCACTGTTTCCCTTTCCATTACTGTAGGGAGTGTAAATCATTGTTCTGAAACTCATCCTTTTTTCTGAATTTCAGATTGCCAAGGATACTAATATGAGCCTTCTTCTTCAGCAATACGTGATAGTTTCCATTTAGCCTACACAAAAGAATGGAAAAGGAATCTTGTAGACTTATAATGAGAACGATTGTAATGGTCACAACAAAAATAATCCCTTGATTCTTGTGCAAATCAATTCTGTTAGGTGATGGTGAATTTATTGCATTGTATATTATAAGTTCACTAGCAGAGGTACCCGGCGTTGCCCGGGATAATTACACTTGTAGGTAAACAGAACAATCTCAAAAAATTAAATTGTAACTCCCATTTGTTTAAATAATAACTGAATCAATACAACACAGAGCAAAGGGACTATCCATTCTTCGAAAAAGACGAGAAACAGGAATTCTAGGTGATATACCGGGACTTTATCTAAACTCTTCTTGACTTGCCTCGCCACTGCGGAGCATCACAAGATACTTTAGAATCAAGTTTTTCTTGCCCTTGGCGTAGAAGCTCTTGCTCTATTCGAAACTCCCGTTGTTCAAATGTTTCAAATGTCCGTATAGCTTTTTCTGTTTTAGTTGTAGAGTTTCTCTGACCAATACTCGTTCTTTCTCTTTCCTTTCCACACACATTAATTTTTGCCAGTCGTCTGGAAATTTGATAGGGAGCTCAAGGGAGACACGTGTGACTCCTTTGCCTCATCAATAGACGCTGCCTTATTAATGTTCTGTCACTGCATCATCACTTTATGCTCATTATCAATAATTCTTGGAAACGAACGTTCAGTCATCGCATTATCAGCATCTCAGTTTCCAAAATGTACACATTCCCACAGAATATAATCAAAATGTATTTTAGGAAATGTTTGGATCTAATGTGCTACCAAATAAGCTAGGTGATCACCCCGGCGTGGCTCGGACTTTTTTTTTGGATTAAATTTTGCAATATCTTAAAAATAACACACATGAGAAAGCTTAGAATTAATACAGTAAAAATTCTTAATGAAAATTCGAAATAAAATTTTTTAGAGTTCACAATGGATGGACCTCTCCAAGGATGACTCACGTAATCTTACTTTAGATGTACACTTGATGTTGTTGCAATTCCCACTCTTGTTTCGATGTCTTGAAGCAAAACTTGGCCATTCATCACTTTGTGTAGTCTAGTGGTCGCCGATTCTTCTATTTACTTGCTTACCATTTGCTCAATACAGCACGGAGCTAAAAGGGTGCTTTATCTGTCGTCTTTCCACTCTTTCTCAATAGTCTGCTAACTCTTCATTATCTCCAGTTACTGATGAGTTTTAAATATTTTCAAGAAATTGTTATATACTAAGAACTCTCTTTTCAAAGAAATGCCTGAACAACAGGAATTCTATGCATTGTTACAAATTGAAACTTATCTATATTGCAAAAACTTTTCCTTGCATTGTTGGTCATGAGATATATATTGTTGGTCCGTGCAGTATTTGTGAATTGCGTGTTGATACCATTGTTGATAAGTATTGTTGCACAAACTTTGTCTTGCATTGTTGGTCATTGTTGGTCTCATTAATATGCCCTGCCATAACCATGAATATCGATTTTTTATCCATAATTATTATTTTGTTTTGAAGGTCATGTATGCAAAATTTTATCAAGATCGGAATAAAACTTTAGATTTGTATAAAAAAACAAACCCACAAACAAACAAACCCACCCACAAACATCTTTCTTTATATATAGATAGATAGAAGATTGTATTGTTAAATCAATAAATGACTTTATAAAAAATTGATGTTTAAAAATTTTTAAAAGATGTCGTTTTTCTTTCCATTGTTGTTTACCGTTCAAGAGCTGTCAACTCTATGAACACGGCGATCGTTATTTTAGAATTTAGCAACAGATTTATCATTAAAATCCTTTTTTCTGCCTACAAGCTTGGAGTTCTCTCTTCTGCTGGCGAATTTTGACTATAAAGATGATAAAATACAAATGCAGGTCGGTATACAAATGTAAACTTGTGTAAATATCTGTAAATTTGTGTAAATAGGTATATCAGCCTGTGTAAATTGGTGTATAGACGTGTGTAAATTTGTGTAAATATGACTATATAAATGTGTAAGCAGCTGTGAAGGTATATAAATATGCATGTAAAAATGTGTAAATAGGTATATACGCATATAGTAAACATTCCGTTAATGAGTCTTAAGTCTTGCAGTCGAGTCAATTGACCCGAGAATGGCGACTCGGAAATTCGGGTTAAATAACTCTTACAGACATCTGTGCCCAATGACTCTCTTAAATGGGTCGCATTGGAAGAATCATAGGACTCTCACAAGCAGGTCATATTAACCGCATATTGCTGTGAGTATACCCTTTTTCGAAGTTAAAACAAATGAATTTCCGCGTTATGCCAACTCTCCCTCTGGCAATGATTGTTTTGGAATTAAAAGCTTCAGGAAGTATGGTTTTGAATTTGAATGAAAAAATGACTGCAGATGAAACAGGGATTGTATATTGCCTGACCAAAAAAAAAAAGTCGCCGTCGAACATTCAATATGTAAATACTAAGAAACCAATCACAGACTTACTACTAACGTGCGAAATTGCGCAGACAATACTTCCTTTAACTTGCCATACAATAGTTTATCTTTTCATTTGCTTGAAAAAGAAAGATGTCTGTGGAAGCAGCACCCGGTCGCGGAAAAGATTTCACCGTGCTTCAGATGGGACAAATTGTCGGCCTTTTAAATCTGGACTAAGAACAATTCAGCACATTATTAAAGCTTGAAGAGAAAAATCTGAAATATCAACCTCGAGGAGTAACTGTGGTCGACAAAAAATTCTGAATAATCGTGACCGGAGATCATTAAGACTCATGGTGAAAGCAAACCTAAGATATTCCGCATTAGAACTGACAGAGTTTAACGAGGGAGTCAAAACATGTCAACGCGCACAGTGCAACGGGAACTTAAAGGACTGGGACTTAGCAATTGCTTTGCCACAAGAAAACCGCTTGTCAATAAGACTGATAGGAAAAAACGATTACTGTTCGCGCAGGAGCATAAACATTGTAATGTGGTGCAGTGGGAAAAAATCATGTAGTGTGATGAATCTAGGTTATCCTATTCCAGAGTGATGGGCGCATCAGCGTAAGAAGAGAATCGCACGAAGCGATGGACCCGTCATCCATGGTACCCACTATCCAAGCCTGTGGATCCCGTCTGGTAATCTTATGTTGCTTCTATTGGTCTTATCTGGGTTTGGCAACGTTATGCAGCAATAAAATGATGTTAGCGGAGACGGGAACCTAAATAATAATTTTGTTGCTTTTATGGCTTTGACACCTTTTTTTCTAAAGCTATTCTACTGTTTCGGGAATTTCCTCACACCCTCTATATAGGTATTTAATGTGCCTATGAAATCTTTAAATATGAACCTTGGTATCAGACTGTACTGGATGACCAGGTTATTCCATCCATAAACGACTTCTTTCCTGATGGCATTGGAATATTCCAGGAGGACAACACCAGAATTCACCAAGCCCGCTTTGTAACTGACTGGTTGTGGTCTCATTTCAGTCATTTCATCACATCATCAGGCCCTACAAAGTCTGTTCTTAATCCTATAGAAAGCCTACGAAAAGCTCTGAGCGAAAACTTACTAGACTATTGGACAAAAAATGGACGTAGAGAAGACCCATGAACTTGTTGAATCCATGCTAAAGCGGATGCGCGCCGTCATCAAAGCGAAAGGCGGCTCAAATAAATATTAAAAAGTGCGACTTTTTTTTTTGACCAGGCAGGGTATATTGGGAAATTTAATAGGAAAAAATGAATTAGTCAAGAAAATTATTCTGACTAGTAGTAAAAGTAGTAAACGCTATTTATCCAATGCCTACATTTTTGAGGCTTTTTTTAAAATAAAACATTAAAGTAAATGGCAATAATATTTTGCGGGTTACATATTTTTCATATGATCCAAATCGACTGACCTTCGTATGTCGATCGATAATCCAATTCAACTCGAAATCTTCATCATCATCGCCAAAAGGATTGATAAGCGCTTCAGCCACCTATAGTTCATCATAAATGAAATATTAGTTCATATCAATAAATATAAGATCTAATTAAATAAGTTAGCAATAATTGTCGTAATATAGAAGTTTATTTATTCGGAGATTTCTCTAACACGTTTCGCCTGTTGTATTTCTCAAAGAGATGTATACATGGAAAGTAGGGGAAACATTTTTCAGGTTTCTAATTTTTACAATATAGTAGCAATAATAATTACGAGTGTCCCGTAACAATAACGCCAATCAGATTCCCCTGCACTAAGGTTTATCGACTGTCACATGCACATCAGAAGTAAACAAAGCCGAACTGTGACCGAATGCAAAAAGTAGCGACCATTACCGACCTGTAACCGGCCGGGTACGGGTCAACACTCTGCATGCAACAGCCTGGGGGTATGTTTCATTGCGTTAGAGCACGCGCAGGAGGTTTGCTTGATTTCTAACGTGCCGAGAGATGCGAAAGCCAATCAGGAAAATGGTATATTGGTCGTCCCCTCCTCCAAACGGTATTCATGGCATTATTATAAAATTTTCAGTGTACCACATGATGGAAGTGCCGCTCGAATTTAGTTCGTCTTAATAAGTTTTATTCAAATTAAACGGCTTTTCAAAAATGAAAGTAGGATTTTAAATGCGTGTAACTATAAATTGTTTCTTTTGTTACAGGTAAAATTGAATCGATCATTTCAAAAACCGCATAAGTCACACAATTAGAATTTTTCAGGCATCAATAAAAACTGTGTCATTCACAAGTAAACGAGTTTTGAAGGACGTTTTTGGACTGAATATAGTGGTTGAACTTTAAAAAATTGAAATATAGAATAATCTTTATAATTTATGAATTCTATACAATTCAACAATTCATATGTATATGCCAAATCCCGAAGCCTACTCTAAAGCTTGTATGGAATTATAGGGACAAAAAGTTTCATAATCAAGAACAAAAAACTTAATAATATAATAATATACAAAAACAATTTCAACTTTATACAAAATACAAATAAACTTCACAAATAACAACAATAATTATAATAATCACAAATAATTTTTCCAAATTAATAAACAATTTTTAATACTCTATATGTTAATACGTAATATCCATGTTTGGGAGTTTGTTAAAAATCTGTGGGATGTAATATTCTTTTTCTCTTGCATCATTAAAGTTAAAGGTTTTTGGTACTACATAATTGTATTGTCTTATTAAACCATATTGAGGTTTTCTTTTAACTAAATATTTTTTTGAAAAAAATTTTTCTATAATTATCAAATATTCTATCAAATCTGTAACTTTTTGTATTCCTAATTTTTTATAAGTATTTAATAAGCTGTTTTTTTCCAAATGTGTTCCAGCAACCATTGATTTTATAATTCTATCTTGCAAGTCTTTTACTTTTACTTTTCCATAGCGTATTCTTGATTCAATGTGTGTATGATATAATAATTATCTAACCTTTAGAGGACAATAAAATTTAACAAAAAACATCAAATATAAGATTTTGCGTAATTTTGACACCAAATTATTAATGTGAATATGCCATGATAGATTGGCATCGATATCTAATCCTAAATATTTTATGTTTTTAACCTCTTGGATTTTTGGACATTTACATAAGCAGTTATCTTTCCAATCCTCCATTTTCTCCATACATTCCATTTTATGAAGAAAAAAAAACGTTTGCGCCAAGAAATTATTATATTGTTTATGTGGAATTATAAATTTCATTAAATGTGTTTTATTCAGATTTAAACTCATCTTATTATTTTTTATCCATTTAATTGTTAGAGCTAAATTTTTCCGCGTATCTCTCAAACTTTTTCTTCATTTTTATGGATAGTTAGCAAAGCAACATCATCTGCATATAATAATAATAATAATAATAATAATAATAATAATAATAATATAAAAAAGTGAAAAACTGTTGTTGACTTCTGTTGTTTTAGCAAGAAACAGGGTTAGATGGTATATAATTTGAATATAACAATCATATTCATCATATTTGTAATCAATAGTATTGAAAATTTTACAATTAAATATTATCTTATCAACATTACTTCTACATGTTTTACTATCATTATGGTACGTAATCATATTCTCCATCATTCTCATCTGCATTATCTTCAACATTTGCAGTTGGCCAGTCAAATATGTTTTCATAGAATGGCACATTCTCTTCCAGAATGCTGTCCTGAACTCGCTTTAAATCATTTAATTTTTTACTATTAATTGGCATTCTCAAATCATAAGCTTTAGCTGATGGAAGTGACACAAGAGTTGAGATTTTTTTCATTAATATGAATGGATGTTTAATGAATCCATCAGTTCCTCGGCTATGATAGTAACTTTGTTATCTGAATCATAATGTAAACTCATATAAGTCGAAGGAGCAAATGTTCTTTTATGTTCTTTTGGAACACTTTTTTCGTTGTTTAAGCAATGAACGTCAATTAGGTGGTATTATTTGAAGAGGAAGGTATGGACCGATTTACGTGGTTTTTACCCAGAATATGCGTCTAACTTTAAGGAAGCGTTCGCAGCAAAAAAGTATGTTTGAGAAAGCGAACTTATGCGGTGTTTGAAATGACCGATTCAATTCTTACACACTACGTAATTGGAGTCCTCTACAAATCTAACTATAGCACATCTTTGGTGCTACGTGCCTCACAACATGAGATGTGAATTGGCTGTCAAGATTGCGTGACCTCACAACTTTAGATTTTTTTCTGTGTGGCTCTTTGAAAGACAGAGTGCATTCCAGACCTAAAAGAAAACATTTCAGTTGCCATAAGATTGAAGTCCTAATGTTTGAAAATACCATATGAAATTTCGATTTAAATAAAGTTTTATTGACCGTAAAGTTGTTTTTTGATTTAAAAAAATTTATAAATATTTGTTTATCATGTCTGCTGGAATAAGAAAAAGTTGCAATATTTTCGCCAAGAAATGAACAGTGTTTCATGAAGACATAATACAACATATCCAGTACTGAATATATCATTGCGAAATTGGACTTAATACAGTGTCCCAAATTGATGTATATACTCTTTGAAACGTTATAGCTCAGCAACGAAATGAGATAGAAATATAAGTTTATTGTGTATGATCCAGACGGTGCAAGAAAAGCATAGCAACACGTTCATTGTTATTCGTTTATTTATAAACCAAAATGGCGGTGAGACTTTCATTCGATGAACGTAAGTGGATACTGAAGTGTTATTGGAAAGTGGAGAATGTTGTTGAGGTTCAACGATGTTGGAGGGTTGATTTTGGTACACCACCTCCAACACGGTTAACAATAACAAAACTCCGAGACAAGTTTGAAGCCGAAAGAACGGTGAAAGATGTGTTGAAAGGTCAGTGCGGAAGAAAGAGAAGTTCCACTAATAACGAGAGTGTTGATGCCGTCATGGAGGTTTTTGCACGATCCCCAAAGAAGTCAGTGAGGCAATTCTCTCATGAAATTGGTACCGCCAAATCCAGTGTTATCGAATTTTGATATTCCATTAGCTACAATCCAGTCGGTATGTCGCTCTGTTCGACATCGGTGTTGGCAGTGTACTGTGGCAGAAGGTGTATATTTTCAACATGTACGGGCTTAGGGAAGTTTAAGGAATAAACAACAAACCTTATATTTCCAGCTCATTTCGTTGCTGAGTTATAACGTTTCAAAGCGTGTATACATCAATTTGGGACATTCTGTAGTCTCGCTCTTTTGGACAATTCGGCATTTGGACGGCAGGTAGAGATTACTAAATTTTGTGGATTAATTGACAGGGAACAATACTCATTTGTAAACCGAAATCATTTTTTAGCTGTCTTCAAAAAAGTATGCTTAGAAAAATATTGCTACGCATGGATGCCGGATATTCATTTGTCAACATAAAAATCAATTGCAAACTTTGAGAATTTTTGAGAGTTTGTAAGTAAACGTAAAAAAGGATTAAATGAAACATATGCGAAACATGACGAAATATAATTATTAAAGTTTACAAAAATCATACTTTCAACAGTCCCATGTAGAAAAAAAACTGCAGCAAGGTGAAGATGGGTATATAAAGATCCACCTTCGTCTTGGCAATGGACGGGTCTCCGCTCTCAATATATTGACGTCCGACGATGCACGCGATGAAGAACGAATATGTGGCCAATGTCACGACCTGAAAAACAAAACAAAGTACATTAATCGTCTCGTTTTTCGGAAGGGAAAATATTTTCTGCTTACTGAAATGCATCTTGAAGAGCTCAATATGCAAATTTTGAAAGTCAATTTGTACAGTCACGCTCATTTACTTTTGGGTTACCACCAATTTTACTTGAAACGGTCAATTTGATTCGAAGCGATAGCAGATTTCTCATCTGAAATGAATTTCGACCCAAATATGTTGCGGCATAACGGATTCTGATGGCCTGCAACTGGGAATGTTATTTGTTTTTCAGCTTAGCGAGATAGGTAATGATGGAAGAAATAAGAAATACGACATCCCCCAAAAAAGATCCGACAGATCAGAACTCGGGACCGAGATGGCTGAGCTATCGACTTTGATAACCAATTCACTGATTAGGGAAACTCGTAGCGAAGTAATCCCGGACTTCCGATAAATAGTGAGGGGGTGCACTGTATTTTGTGAAGGGCAGGAGTATTTTGTAGTCATCTTACTGAAATTGTGAATTGAAATTATGTGTAGTACGAGGGGTGATCAAAAAATAATGTCGCGTAATTTTTTTCTCGAAAATGACGGCAGAAATGAGAAAATTGCGATACATAAAAGTTAGTTTGGTCCATTGTTAAAGTTTCCTGTTAGTGTCCTGTGCATCCGCCAAGCACTAGTGACGTGACAGTCCAAGCAAGATGGCGGCTCTATTTCATCTCCAGTGCTTTTCAGCGGCGTAGTGTTATGCGTTTTCTTTGTGCAAAAGGACTGAAACCAGTCGATATCCATAAGGAAATTATGTCGGTGTACGGAGGTGATAGCGTACAGCTCCGAACAGTACAACGTTGGTGCAAGGCTTTTAAAGAAGGACGAAAGGACCTGCTGGACGAACCTCGCTCCGGCCGGCTGCGAGAATCCCAGACTGACAGCAGCATTGTCGCTGTGGAAGCGCATGTGCGGGAGAACCGGCGGATTACCGTGAGAGAAATTGCTACAACGTTGGACATTTCATATGGGACGGCGTACGACATTCTTCATGAGCAGCTCGGCTTTCGCAAAGTATCATGCAGATGGGTGCCACGACAGTTGACGGCGGAACATCAAGGTCCTCGTTTCGATGCTTGCTTTCTGCATCTCACCCGATACCAGGAGGAGGATCGGGATTTTTTGGATCGAATCATTACAGGCGATGAATCATGGGTCCACCATTTCACGCCCGAAACCAAGATGCAATCGACGGTTTGGAAACACACCTAATCTCCCACAACGAAAAAGTTCAAAAATGTTGCCATCAGCCGGCAAGGTCATGTTGGCATGTTTTGGGGATTGCCATGGTCCGATACTGCTTGAGTTGCTTCCACCGCCTACCATTATCAATTCCGAACGCTACAGAGGCACATTGAGGAATCTTCGAGCGGTCATACGCAGGAAAAGGCCTGACTTGGCAATGGAGGACATCGTGCTGCACCACAACGCAGGTCCCCACACAGCGAAACGGGTCACTGACCTGTTGCAGCGATGGAACTGGGAAACACTGCTTCATCCTCCTTACAGTCCAGATCTCGCTTCCAGTGATTACCATATCTTCGGACCGTTAAATAAGTCACTGGCCGGTCAACATTTCCGTGACGACGACGAGGTGAAATCGGCAGTTCGCAACTGGTTCCATACCCAACCGGATGACTTTTATCGACAGGGCGTGGAAAAACTTGTCCACCGTTGCCTCAATGGGGAAATTGTCCACCGTTGCTTGGAGATTATGTGGAAAAATAAAGGTTGAATTGTTATACATGTGTTTATTTTTTTCCCGGTCATGATTTTAGAGAAAAAAAAATACGCGACATTAGTTTTTGATCACCCCTCGTATATCCATAGGCAGAAATATCCTTTTTCCATTTTTAATATAGGAGATATGCTCCTTCATTCTAGTTTTTACCCCTCTTTATTGAATGTCCCAGATAAACTTATTGCAAGAGGAACATTCAAACTTATAAACACCCGAACAGAATTCTCTTTAAGATATTAAGCTTTTTCTTCAGAATTTCGAACTTCTGACGGCCACTTTATAATTGAACTTTTTGCAAATTCTTTTAAGATGGTAGCTCAATGGGAGTTGTGTAAGCCCCTTTTTGGCCAACCTTTATATCATGAAATTGGAAAAATATTCCCTGAAATACCTTCTCTTATTTTCCACTGTGTTGGTATCGATATGCTGATAACATTTTCGTCGTTTTTGTTACTGGTAAACATGATATTAAACAGTCCTTGAAAAGATAAACGCTTCATGCCGCTGTATTCATTTTATAATGGAAGTTGATCTTAATATGGCATTTTTAAATATTGTTATTGAAAAATCTGGAAATTCGTTATCTTTTGACATCCGCCGGAAGAAGTACTTTATCCCAGCATACAGTTTATTAAGAATGACTCCAAACATAGTCATTCATAAAAAATGGCAACTTTCCACCATCTCTTCCGTAAACGTGTTTGATCCCGCTTCATTCTAATGCAAGAAAAACGGAATTAGAACTTTGGAAGACCAGACAGTGATGCTACGTAGATATAACGGTTTGAACGCAGAACAGTGGAAAAATTACTGAAGACGATCAAGAGACAAGTGACGTTAGAAGAAGTCACCTTGAAAAACGTCAAAAATGATTATTGTAAACTGTTGGCATTCCGTCCAATGTAAACTTGAACAGATGTCTTAAAAGGATCTCAAAAAAGTGGCCTTCAGAAGTTCAAATACTCTGAAGAAAAAACTTAACATGGTAAAAAACAGGATTCTCAGAGAATCTTGTTTGAGTTTTTACAAGTTTGAATGTTTCTCTTGCAACATGTTTTATCTGGGACGTTCAAAAAAGAGGGGTAAAAACTATACTACGAGGGGAGTTCAATAAGTAATGCAACACATTTTTTTCTGAAAAAGGGGGTTGTTTTATTCAGCATTCAAATACACCATGTTATACCCCAATCTTTTAGCTACACAACACTATTTTTCAACGTAATTTCCATTCAATGCTACGGCATTACGCCACCTTAAATGAGGGCCTGTACACCTGCACGGTACCATTCCACTGGTTGATGTCGGAGCCAACGTCGTGCTGCATCAATAACTGCGTCCCACGGATTGCGTTCTTCATTGCGCCAAACAGATGAAAATCCGTCGATCTGCTCGAATGAGAGTGTTCGCATGTTCTGACATTGCAGGAGTCAGAGCTATGCACGGCCGGCCAGCTCGCGGGAGATCAGACAGTTTTGCTTGACCTTGCGGCGATGATGACACACGCTTTGCCCAACGACTCACCGTGCTTTTGTCCACTGCCAGATCACCGTAGACATTCTGCAAGCGCCTATGAATATCTGAGATTGCCTGGTTTTCCGCCAAAAGAAACTCAATCACTGCCCATTGTTTGGAACGCACCTCCATTGTAATGCCACTTTAACAGCTCACTATAGCGCTGTCACATATCGGACGTCAATGAAACTTTACGAGACGAAGCGGAAATGTTTGAAAATGTTCCACAAGAAATGTCCAGTTTTTTCAACTAAAATTGGCCGAGAAAAAAAATGTGTTGCATTACTTATTGAACTCCCCTCGTATTTTTCAACCTAACATGGCAGCGTTAAAAGTGTTAAGCGAATACGAGGCTGACTACTCACTACAGGTACCGTTGTGTATTCCGCACCCGCTCTAGACTTATTCTGCTATCAGTGATGGTGACTGCATGGAGTAATAGACCTGGGTCTATTACTCCATTGGTGACCGATTGAAAACACGTGTAAACTGGAAACTAATCAGGAAATGCGCGTCGCCAAATAGCGCATGCGCGAGTCCAATTATCTTTAAAATTTCATATTTCTCATTAATTATAAAATTTCATAAGTACTTGAAGTTGAATAAAAATAATAATTTGATTCTTGGTTTCAAAATAATTATTTAGGAAATCCCATTTCATCCTAGGAACTTATTCTTTTAGCGAGCTAACACAATCTCAAAGAGGGAGTGATTAAACCTTGTAACACTCCCAACGCTGCCAAGATAGGTTGAAAAATTGTGTAGAATGAAGGAGCATATCTCCTATATTAAAAATGGAAAACGGGCTATTTCTGCTTTTACAGATCATATTTTACAGAAAGCCCATAATTTCTCGACAGATGGCTTTAAAATTATCTACTCTTATTAAAGATGAGAAATTGCTACCTCTCTCTTATAACTAATTAAAACTGTTAGTTGAAAATTTTAACTTTCAATTACCTGCGTGTAAACAAGAGGTATGCTGACCCAATCGTAACTCCACAGAAGGCCACAGCGAGCTCGATATTCGTTAAATTCCTGCAATTTAATCAAAAGAAAAATAGGAAATTTCTTAAAAGGATGGTTTATTTTTAAATACTAGATTTAGAAAAACAGTATTTATCTTTAATTCATACAATATTAGTAAAAAGATTGAATTGGAAGTAACATTATTCGTTTTACCCTTTATATCACAAAATTATTAACTAATATTTTGATACAGTCGAACTCCGTTATTACGAATCCGGTTAATACGCATTATCGCTTCATACGTTTTCTTTCTCCGGTCCCGACCCCGTGCCTTCAATTTTTATACAAAATTAGTCGTTTAATACGAATTTTATTTTTAAACTAATTGCGGATAATACGAATAAAATGAAGAAATTTATACAAAAATAAGATCTTTATTACAAAATGAACATTGAGCATGGTGCAGACGATGAAGAGCCATGACAATGATCTGGTGGCTGGAATACTGAATAACCGGATGGAAATGAAGTGGCATACAAAGTATAGAAAACCGAGGTATATTTTTGATGTCAGCTTCGAAGACATTGGCAACGTTTCCTTCCCGGATTACTGGAAGATGTAATACCACCCTCCACCTCCCCCTCTCCCACTCTTTTGACAATCGTCAATCTTATTATTTTGTTTTTTTATAACGTGGAAGACCACTTTGGGTTAGTCAGGCTTCTTGCCTATTTCAGTGTATTTCATGTGGAATTTATTCCAGAAAGGTGAGAATCGTGTAAGCACTGCTTACGTCCCACCTGAACAAATATAAATTTCACTGTTCGAGTGTCGTCATTACATTGATCAGATAATACTTCTAAATATTGATAATAAACTCCTACTCATTGTTCGGACTATCTTGACGTATGGTATGCCCGTCTGGACCACAATATGTAACACTAGGGGGAAAGAACTACATACGTTTCCAAACGTTACCTTCAGGACTATTGTGCAAAAAGATCGGAAAATTGTTCGCAATTCCTCCATTTTTAATAACTTCAACATGACTCATGTTGGCAAATACGTTCAAGGGCTCATGGTTGAACTCATATGAAAGTATAATGCCCAATATTGAAAATCATAGCAATGAGCTAGTCTCGGGCATTTTAAATCCCACACACAGAAAGAGATACCGTGATCCAAAACATATACTTGACGTTAATTTTGATGACATTGATAATGCCATATTTCCAGATTACTGGACTTCATAGGTCGTGCTCTATTTACTATAGCGATCTGCTTCTAGTCTAGAATGTCGTCAATCAAAATTATCACCTACTAGGAGGGGGTATTTTTTTCTTTCATATTATGGATGATCTTTATGGCGCTTCTTAACTACTTCTGTGTAATTCCTCTTGGCATTTATTTAGGTAGAGTGAGATTACGAAAACTTAGTTTCAAGTGCCTGCCACTCGAATACTGTTTCACTACACTGCTCGATTGTCGATGCGTTGATCAAAATACGCACTATTCACAGCCTATTCACTGCAGTCAAGCTTTCTTTTCTTTTGTCAAGAATCCAGTGAAGAAATGTAAAGCTCCTCTCAACATTGAGTGATGTCAATGGAACATACACTGCTTTGCAATGAAATTGCCCCACCCACAAGGAGTTATCCGAATGAGCCAAAAGTCGGTACACAGCAAGAGATATATCTGAACACACCTTTATTACGTTATGGAGCCAAGACGTGCACTCGTTTGTACAGGATGTCCCAACGGAAACCAGCATCAGTAATTTACGGCACCACCTCTAGCGGCGATGCATTGTTCCAGCCGCAGGTGTAGGTGATCATACTGGTGGCGAATGTCATCTTGGGGTACGTCTGCCCAGGCCTGGTGAACCTGCTGTGTCAGTTCATGGAAATTTCGGGGTGATCGCAAACGACGTCCCACCATGTCCCACACGTGCTTAATTGGCGATAGGTCTGGGGACCTCGCGGGCCAAGGCAGGCAGTTGACATCATGCAGACATGCCATGCTCGTGTTTGCCGTGTGCGGTCTGGTGTTATCCTGCTGAAAGACAGAGCAGTAATACGGGCTACGGAATCTCTGTGATGTACCGTGCTTCTGTCAGGGTGCCTTGGATGGTGAAAGGCGTTCTGGTATCGTAGCCGATGGCACCTCAGACCATGATCCCGGGTGTTGGTCCACGATGGCGATACCGGATGCATTGTTCATTGGCACGTTCCAATGGTCTGCGCCACACATGTCCGCGTCTGTCGTCGGTGTCCAAACAAAAGCGGGATTCGTCGCTGAAGACCACCGGGCGCCATTCCATTCGCCAGCCCACTCGTTCACGACACCATTGCAGTCGTATCGCGCGGTGCCCAGGTGGCAAAGGAAGACACAACAATGGACGCCTAGCAGACATTGTCACGGCGTGTTACCGGCGCGCTATTGTCGCTATTCACACTGGAGCAGTACCGGGAATAGTGATGTTGTCGCGCAGTTGCCGCAGCATGATGGTTCTATCCGCTAGCGCTGTTCGCATATCCGGCCATCGGTACGAGCTGACGTGCTTCCCCGGGCCCCAGAGCCTGGTCTTCTGGCATGTGTGCCTTCCTCTCGCCATTGCCTCCAACATCGGCCTACGTCCGTGCGTCCCGCGACACATGGATAGCAATCCGTCTGGTTGACCATCCAGCCTCTGATAGGCCAATAACCCGACCTCGTTCAAAGTCCGTTAATTGCGTGAACGGTTGTCGTTGTCTTCGTCGCGGCATTGAGACCGTTGTGCGGATTACAGTACTGTAAGTTCACGAGTCAGTTGCTTCCTCCATACTGCATGGAACGTCTCGCACAGGTGTCAACTGATGAGCCTATACAGGCATCCGGACACCCTGTATCAACCTAAATGGTCATGTCCCGTGAGCACGCATCTAATCGTTTACTAATCGGAGGTAGACGAACCTCCCCTCCCAATAAATATGGATAAGGTCGGATAACTCCTTGTTAGTGGGACAATTTCATTGCAAAGCAGTGTATTTTTGGTTTGCAACTATAAGTGGATCTGTATATAGATCCGCCAGTACGTTATTTTCACGTTCATTGCATTATTTCATTACATTATTGACATGGCTACATCTCAGAAAAGGAAACCCAACGATCTTACACTGGATTAGAAATTATCAATTCTAAATTCTGTAGAGAAATCAACACCAAACAGAAAAGATTTGGCCAAGGAACTTAATATTCCACCGTTAAGCTTAGCAAAAATAGTGAAGAATACCGATAAGAGTAGACAGCAAGCGGAAGCAACTGGAACATCGAGAATGTAGCACACGAGCATGTGATTTATTATTATTATTATTATTATTATTATTATTATTATTATTATTATTATTATT
>JAHWFO010054683.1:1860185-1930937 GCA_023313115.1 Rhysida immarginata
TCGCATACATGACCTTCAAAGCATGAGGAAGGTCACTGTCTACCTCAGATTTTGGAAAAATAATAAATATCGATAAAAAATCGATATTCATGGTTATGGCAAGGCATATTAATGAGAAATATCTCATGGCCAACAATGCAAGGCAAAGTTTGTACAACAATAGGTATCAACAATGGTATCAACACGCAATTCACAAACGCTCTGCATGGACCAACAATCAATATCTCATGACTAACAATGAAAGGAAAAGTTTGTGCAAGTGTAATTATCCCGGGCAACGCCGGGTACCTCTTCTAGTAAATAAATAAATAAATAAATATATCAATTCTTCTTGTGGATTAGAGGGATCGTCTTTTTGATTCTTTTGATTGGGGTCGGCCTCTTGGACGGAAGGTTTTAAAAATGCGCTACCTCTACACTACAGACGAGGTCTGTTCAAAAAATACGTAGACTGACGTCATAAAACAAAATATACTTTATTCAGAAGTTACACATCTGGGTCCCCTTCAAAGTACTCTCCTCCCCGACGCACACACTTATCCCAATGGTGTTTCCACTTTTGGAAACAGTCCTGGAACGCTTCTTTTGTGATGTCCTTCAGCGCCTTCGTCGCATTTGCCTTTATGTCGGGAATCGTCTCAAATCTCCTTCCTTTCAAAGGTCTTTTGAGTTTGGGAAACAAGAAGAAGTCACAAGGAGCGAGGTCAGGTGAGTAGGGTGGGTGAGGAAGAACAGTGATCGAGTGTTTGGCCAAAAACTCTCGAGTTCTGAGGGCTGAATGGGCTGGAGCGTTGTCGTGATGAAACAACCAGTCACCACTCGTCCACATTTCTGGCCTTTTCCGCCGGATAGCATCCCGCAGACTCAAATTTCCCACAAAATTTCACAGCAACTCTTTGCTCGTTCAAGTCACTCATTCTAAAAATCCGCCAAACGAAAAAAACACACTTCACAAACAACCGCGTAGCTAATCAACCAATACTGATATTTGCAATCAAAAAACTGCCTTGTAATCAGCGGATCTGTCAGAAGATGGCGACACCAAGCGATTTTGATTGGGACCAACAGGGCCCGCGCAATTCAAACAGTCTACGTATTTTTTGAACAGACCTCGTATACGTAATATTGAATTTTCTTCCTTTCCTTCCTCAACAGGAGAATAAAACGTTCGCTCCCTCCATCTTTTCATTGCTGGCTTTTCATTGACACATCATCCACGCGCATAAGACACTGGTTTCGTTAAGAAGTGATTATAATAACATATATTATTTAGCCCGTAGCGCCATGACCGGTGGGCGAGATAGCTTCAATGTCGGTTGGGGAGCGATACAATATTATTATCAACATCTCTTTCCCATGCCCTGAATAGCATACCCTCCAACTTTGAAGGCATTCGGCTCGCCGATTACCCCGTTACAAGACTCTGAATAGGGATACTTTAGTTTGAATCACTTGTATATTACAAAGTACAAGGTGTGGCAATTAAAAATTAACATATAAAGACACGGTTTGTAGACTACGGGTCCCTATCCCACTCCAGCGTAAAAGATGCGTAAAAGATAGATTGTTTTAGTAGCGTAAAAGATTCATGTTCAGACACGTAATATAGCGATGTATGTGAACAAGTATCGTCGAGAAAAAAATTTGGAACAACAGGCTTGATCAAATTCTGCCTAAAGTTGAGTAAACTGGCTACGGAAACACACCAAGTGTTGAAAACTGCGTACGGGAACGATGCCTTATCCCGAGCGAGTACATTCGGCTGGCTTGGTTGCTTTCGTGATGGCCGTGAAGACCTTTCAGATGATCTGCTCCCTGAAATACCGTTTCCGTCCGAACGCCAGAAACAACCGAGAAAGTCAGGAAACTCGTCACTGCTGACGCCGAATCTCAATTCGTATGCTTGCGGATGAAATGGGCTGCAACAAGTTGGGTTCTTCTTCATGATAATGCCTGGCTGCATACCGCCATGTGTGTGAAGCGATTTCTGGCCTAACACAGCATCACAGAGCTCAGCCACCCATCCTATTCTCCGCATTTGCCCCCTCCAGACTTTTTCCTGTTCACACAGATGAAAGACGCTATGAAAGGAACCTGATTTCAATACGTTTACGGTAACGTCGGAAATCGAGAGGATTCCGTCCGAGGACTTGTACAAACGCGCTCAAAAGTGTATTATTTCCGGTTGAGATTACTTTGAATTATATTAAATAGAATTTTCATTTGGACTTCCCGTTTATGAGTATTTATTACATTTGCCACACATTGTATGAGGGTCAGTCAAATGAAAACGAGATTATAGAAATGACAGCAGGAATATGCGCGTGGAGGTGCGTTGTAGCATACGGGCGCATGCGTACACATGTTAGGTGATTACGCGAGTCATTAGTGTTCATAGAAACTTGGTTGTATGCGGTTCATAAAGCAAGACGTGAGATAGAGCAATGGCATTCGTCATCCAAAACGCGAGGAAGGAAGAACAGCGCGCAGGTTGAAAGGGCCTCTTCTCATTAATTTCACACTTAAAGGCAATACTGTTAATGCAGGGCGAAACCGATGCAACGTTTGCGAGTGGCCATCAAGACAAACGGCCGGGAATGCTGACCGCTGGAGTAACCCTGTTCCACGACAACGCCACGCCTCATACGGCCAACAGGACAACGGAGCAACTGATGGAGACGCGATAGAATGTCCTAGAGCGTCCTTCCTACAGTCCTAACATGGCACCGTGCGATTTCAGTGTTTCGGACCGTTAAAACAACATTTGAAAGGACGACATTTCACATCGGACGCTGAGGTCCAACAGGAGATCACGGCTTTTCTACTTCAGCAGCCAAGGGAATTTTATGAGAAGGGAATCCGTCATCTCGTGGATAGATGGGATGCTTGCCTTAACGCCCACGATGTTTATTTCTAAATTTGTTCAGGTATGTACCAACGCCTTTAAAAATCTCGTTTTCATTTGACTGGCCCTAAGATAATGCATCTATCTCAGTTAACAGCCGCATCAAAGTCTCAATGCTAACTGCCATATCCGAGTTTACTCTGGGACATGAATTTTCAAAATGCTGGGTGCCCCGCCCATTACACCAGGAGAGTGAGAGAACGAATTTTGAAATTGGTAAATCTTTTCTAAAATAGTCTAATAAGCATCTACATGCGAAAGAAAATGGTTGGTTAGTTGGTTTATTAGAATTTTTGGCGTCGGCTACTAAGGTCATTTTGCGCCTTTTACACAAGTTATATCTGTAGCAGCCCGGGACAAACACAAACATCCATGTTCACGACGGGATTCGAACCCACGACCAGGAGGATTCGAAAACTAGAAAATCTACGCCCTAGCCCTCTCGGCCACCTGGCCGGCGAAAGAAAATGGGGATTAACCTGTATGCAACCAACAACGAAAACGAAAGTAGCACTCCCCTCCTCCCTCAAAGGAATTTCTGTCTACGCCACTGATAGTCCATTTCTAATGGCTACATCAGATTTTCGAAATGTGAAGGTAAAGACATAATGATGTGCAAATAGGTAAAAACTTCTTTTCTGAGTTATAGCATAGAAAAAAAGTTTATCAAGAAGTGCGTCATTTGCAAATAGGCTTTATGAATATATTATGCAATTGAGGAAAAGCCCGCCAATTCAGTGTGAGTGACTCCATTGAATGAAAACCCCGTCAGACTTAACATAATTGAATGATAAGCAATAGAAATATAATAGGGTACATGAAAAAAAAATTATTACAGAAGAAATTTGAACGGATCAAAGTCATACAAATACATTCATAAATTGGTGGACGTATAGATTTCCACAACTGCGAGCTCAAGGAATCACTTATCAATAAATTTCAAAAAATAAAACCAACGTCTGAACAACAAAAACAAAAGAAATTTAAAGTTATCATTTGTATTAACTAGGTTATAAAAATTAGCTTATTGTCATCCAGTAAAAAAAAAAATCTGCATAGTAACTAGAACACAGGAAAAACTATCTGCTCCAACACGTAACTGACTTCGCCTGACTAAAGATAAAATGGCGATCGAAGAGCGCTGTATCCAGTCTGAAGCCACCGTAGCCGACGAAAAAGACAGGCCTGGGACATGTTGCGTTACAACACGTTTCTTTTGCAGAAATACCACGATATAGGCAAAAACATGGGATAGTCTTATTTTTTGCTGGAGGTTGAAATTAGTCTTTTTTTTTTTGGTTTAGAACTATTTTCATACGATGTATTCTAGTTTCGCAAATAAAGTTTCTAATTATGAAAACAAAAGTATAAATTCCCATCTACGTATATCCCGTGCATTGCTGTGCTTCCAAAGAAAGCTATGCAATGACAAACAATTGTATTACGAGTCTATGTGTACAAAAGTTGTTCTTGATTTTATGGAAAGAGGTTGAATGCTAACTCATTGTTAAAATAAAGTTGCACACATAGAAAGAAAAACATCTATGGATGCTATGGGAATTTCTGTTAAGACTCCACCGCTGGCAAGATCTGCAAGAGCTACAAGCCAAAGTTGGTCTGCATGGGATGAGCTGAGTCAAGACTACATTAAGAACTTGTACGATTCCATGCCACGACGTGCGGCATAATGCCTTAGAAAATAGCGGCCCAACATCATCTTGAGAGTTGTAATGATTTTGGTATTTTGACCAATAAATTTTGTCATAGCCACGCTCATTGTTAAATCATTTGTTCTTATTTAGTACTAACTGCTTTTCAAATATCTTTTCAATCCGACGATTCCTTCTGGGTCCAATTTTTTTGAGAATGAGTATATTATAATCCAGTATTAAAACAGAAGAATATGGAATTCATTGCAATTACGAAATCATTAATTTTATAGCTAACCTCCATGATGAGTTTTAGGCCCTGACTGTCGTTTATCATGTTAGTCTTTCGAGCATCCTTCAAAAGACTAATAAACCAAGTACAAGGGATCCAGTATGTATTAAACTCGACTGAAGGAACAGCTTGGTATAAATCTAATTCGATCTTCGTCATGAAGCCTAAAGTAAGAAAAGAAATAATTATATTTAGAGATACTTTCCTGGAAAAAAGTAATTAAATTTATAAAGTTAAGATATCTTACATATTATTTGCGTTATAAAAATTTCAGAAATCGAAAAATTGATGATTTTAATTAATCTCTTCAGTTTCTTTCACGTTTGGTTAGTTTAGTTTATCCATTCGAATAACTATGCTAAACTCTCTGAACATATGAAATGTTAACTTGCAACATCCTCCGTGAATGGGGAGATAAGCATTAAGCAATTAACAAGTACACTACCTTATCAAAATTCATGGGACAACCCTGATTTGAATGAAAATGAGACATTCCTTTGCAATTTCACTGTTGGCATTGTTCCCAGCACTACATAACAGAGAGTACTCAGTATGCTATTATGAGATGATGCTTGCGTGAATGCTGTAAGAATGTCTCAAAGAAAAGAGCTTTCAGGCTTCCAAAGAGGTACCATTTGGTGGGTGCCATCTCGCAGGCAAAACTGTTAGAGCGACGACATTGGACTTTGGATCAATGGCGAATGGTTAAATGGAGTGATCAGTCCCGCTATACCATCTGGCAATCGGATGGACGGGTTTGGGTATGGCGAACGTTGTCTGCCAAGCTGTGTTGTGTCCATGGTGAAGTTCGGCGGAGGGTCAGTGATGGTGTAGGGGTGCTTTTCATGGTATGAGTTGGGTGCAATCGTTTCTGTGGACGGACATCTAAACGCAGAGCGTTACCAAGACATTCTGGACAAAGCAGCACTCCCATCTCTCTGGCAGTACTTTGGCAATGGCCCTTTTCGGTTTCAGTACGATAACGCACCTTGCCATAAAGCAAGGGCTGTAGGTATATGGTTTGATGAAAAGAGGGTTCGAGAACTTGACTGGCCTGCCCAGAGCCCCGATCTGAACCCCATCGAACATCTGTGGGACGTGTTGGAACGTCGATTGCGCGCTTGTGCGGAACGCCCGAAATCCGTGACCGAACTGTCCAAGACACTTTGGCAGAATGGCAAAAATTACCTGTCGAAACGTATCAAAAACTTGTGGACAGTATGCCCAGAGAGTAGAAGCTGTGATAGTAGCAAAAGGTGGACCAACAAGATACTAAAATATGTATATTTTTGAGTGTTTCTATTAACGTGATGGTGTCCCATGAGTTTTGATAGGGTAGTGTATGTGATGCAATAGACTGTCAAAATTTCCATCCACAAAGAAGAAAAAAGGGCAAGACCTAGTCAATATAAGAAGCAGAAAAAAAATTTCTGAGAATATCCATTAGTTGAAAATAGAGAGCGATGGCAAAAAATTCGACCACGATTCGCGAGGCTTCCAGCAAGAAAAGGTTTGATCCGAATAGTTGCATACTATGATCCCAAAGATCAGAGGTCAAAGACGGAGATTCTTCCATGAATCACTAAATGTGGGAAAAATTCTGCAAGAAGGAAAAAAATAATTTGTGACCGCATGGAAGCAGAGTATGATCCTAACTGATATGAAGTCGTGTTTTGGTATTTGTGGGATCGATTTTTGCGGATTATTGCTTTCACACATGAAGTTTAGGAGCCAAAAATATATTAATGTTCTCGTATTTACACCTACAGTTCTTCTAGAAACTCTTTATCCCGTTATATCAGTTATGAAGGTTAACCAGGCCGTTATTTTCGTAGATTGACTCCTTTCCCTCGTACAGAACATGTGTTTATATGACATCTTACTATCACTGTACATTAGAAAATCTATTAATTCGATGAACATGAGGCTGCATTTTAGCTTTTACAATAGCCTGTTCGTATCGCGGCATGTTTTTATTATAGTAGATTCCATGCCTATTTGCTAGATGGGACCTGTTTCATTGTTTATGTGATAAAATTAATGGTATAGCGTTCAGCTTATGCTGTTTTTTCTTTTCTGAAATTTTTAATCAAAATAGTCAAACATTTCACGTGCTTGTCATAGGTCTTTATGAAATTTAATAAATACAAGTTCATCATGCAAAAATTTAATAAATGAAATAAAAACTTGTGATACTGTAAAACTAGTTAATTCGATATTCATATGTACAGGGTGCGGCAGGTTCATAGCGTAATATTAATAGCACACCATAAGGAAGTAAATACTTTTTATTTATTACTCTTTATGTCAAATAGTAGTTACAAGTATGCCATTTGTTAATTTGTAAGTCAATGTTTGATTGGGTTAATTAATGTTTGAATATGATTCCTATCAAATGATGTCCCCGCTGCACAATACATTCATCTAAGCGGCGTTGGAAGCTGTCCATAATTCGTCTGAAATATTGCCGACAGGAGTTCAACTCAGGAATAGTGGCACAACGTGTTCGGAATACACTTCTTGCTTGAGGTACTCCCAAAGGAAAAAATCAACACATGAGAGGTCGGGTGACCGTGGCGGCCAGGAGATGTCACAATTACGAGAAATTACTGTACTCTCCCCGGAAATGTCTGTCGCAAGAAAGCCATGCAAATTTTGGCTGTATGAGAGGTCGAGATCGCTCCATCTTGTTGGAACCACAATTAGTCCATTTCCATATTCAACATTTATTCCAATAATCTATGTGTAACGCCGCTTAGATGAATGTGTTGTGCAGCGGGACATCATTTGACAGGAGTCATATTTAAACATTAATTAACCGAATCAAACATTGATTTACAAATTAACAAATGGCGTACTTGTAACTACTATTTTACATAAAGAGTAATAAATAAAAATCATTTACTTCCCTTATGGTGTACTATTAATATTACGCTATGAACGCTGCCGCTCCCTGTATAAGTTAATAAGAAATATCACATACAGCTTAATTTTGTTGAATTGTATAAAACTATTATTATAAATTAATTTTCACATTTTTTTTTCTTTCGAAATAACTAGTTTTCCCCTCCTTTTTCCAGACAAAATTTTATTTCCAAACCCGTGCCCATTTTCGAAAATAGTAAATCCGCCAATTCCTTTCCCTCACCCTCGCACCTGCCTCCACGACGTGTTGTAACGTGGGAAACCGTTTCTTCACGGCCATGCTGATGGACCTGAGCACAAGGATAAGTGACAGGTTCAGATAGCGCATCAGCGTTCGACGAATCATCCGACTGTGTTCGTCCGATCCTGAGACGTACAATGCAATGCAGTGAAGAATTCTGTCAAAAAGTTGAAAGAAAAAAGAAAAACGGAAGGAACATGAAAATAGCATTTGCTGAATGATTTATAGGTACTAATTATAACAGGATAATTTTTACCTCATTTATCAAAGACATTTTGAAAGTTCAACATACTTTTTATAGGGTTCTAACTCCCTACAGAAAGTCTATAATTTAATAAATAATTCAGTAGAAAGAAAATTATTATATTCGCGTGTGAAATTATACTGTAGAAGGTGGCCACAAAATTTGTGAAATTTAATCATGTCAGAAAAACTTCTCAATTGAAACTAATTTTATACTGCAATCACTCGATGATATCTTTAAATGTTTTGGGGAAAATATCAAATTAGAGATAAATGATGTTTATCAGAAAAGTTCATTTCCGAGTCTATTCATGTTGATTTTTATAGCCTTTATATTTGAATTTGATAAAAGTTTCTTAAAATTTTTTATTTCACTTGGTTTCTGAATGAATTTTCCTTTTGCTATCATCTGTACATCTTGAGAAATATTTCTTTTGTAATAAGTAGCTACGTCGTGAAAAAAATACACTGACCTTTACATATGCATTATATGATCAAAAGTGTCCGGATTTCGTGGGGAAGAAGTTCATTTTGCCAAGAATGTCACAATGCGAATACATACAGATATAAAAGGATGGCAGGCGAGTTCACAAACATTAATGCTAACTTGAAATTAATTAACGCAACCAGTACCAAGTGTCGCTTCAGTATTGAACGAAAAAAATGGACCTTTGAGTAACGGCGACGTGTCTTATGAATCATTTGCGCTATCTGACGGTTCGAAGAATGCGTGCGGGTGTGGAGAATGCCAAATGAATGGTAAATACCCAACTGTAATGCGCCAGAAGTAAAATTTGGTTGTGAGGATATAACTGGATTGGCCTCTTCGTTACGAGAACTATGAACACGGAAGCTTATCTCCAAGTTAAACCTAAGTCCGTGCTTTCAACATTTTGGCAACAGTTTGTAAGGACCTATTTTGGTTTCAGTTTTCCTTTTCCTGTAAAAAGTAGAAAATGAATATGGCTTGGTATATAATTTGCTGCGGCAGCAATTGCCACTCTGTCAGGAAACTATCCATAAATTTTTGAAAAGTTCAGTTGGAAGTGTACGCCATTCTATCAACGGATCAATGATCAGTTCTACCACCGGTATAAGGTGACTTGGCGTAGCTCGCAGTCGATGTTCCAATTCATCTCAAAAATGCTTATGGGATTGATATTCGATGTTTATCACCAATGTTTATTTCCGGTCCAAAGCAGTCAGGTAAACAACAATAATTATCCGCAGAGAGTTGCAGTCTGGGTTTTTATGTTACAGAAGTTCCACTCATCACTATCGACCGCAAAGTACCGTTTGGCTTGTTTCCCCTTCGTTCTTGTACTCCATACGACTTAAAAGTTGTACTTTGGAAAACTGAGTGAACTTTTCACTATTCCAAGCTGATGGGCATGTTTGTTTTTTGTGACATTCTGTCGAAGGAATTTCCTCAGGTAGTTTTCCAACTGTTAGCTCGGCAGAGGTTCCATGAGAGTATGGAGTTGTTTTTGATAGATTGAACTCCGGTCAGTGGCAATTCTACCATATATAATTCACAACAATTTATTAGATAACTAGTACACGTCAAAGTAGAATCTACGTGGATCACCGGTCTTACCATTTTACTAATTCTCAATCAGCTTATTTTTTCTTCCCATAATTCAGGCTGATCCCATCTCTTCCAAGTATGAAAACAATCCTGATACTGTAGAAAACGAGATTCATCAGATCAAGAAACCAATCATCATATGTGCAGTTCTGACGGTCGTGTGCCTATTGTTGGCTATTTCGGATGCAGCAGGTGAAGAAGGGTAAACACGAACGGTTAAGGTTCGAGGAACTGTTCCGTGATATATGCTCCCATCATCATTCGCATTAAAGCTATCTGTAATTTATGCCATAGTGGTTCTCCGATTTTTTTCGTATCTCATGGTTTAGTTTTCGTTGACATCAACTCTAGGGCGCCCAAAACCGTCACTGGATCGTCGTTTATTTCCTTCTTTGGATCACCGTCGAAAAATATTCGTCACGGCTGACCACAAAGGCATTTCAGATCTTTCGGCTTACCCTTATTTTCTCCATAAAATACGTATTTAACCCTCTATGAGCTCCAATCTGTTATTACGTGACGACGGAAGTCATTCGCTTCGAACTAGAACTATAAACACGTTTATATATTCAGTATAGAACAGCGATTCGCAATTATTTTAAGAAAAAAAAACAAAAAAGTTGACAATAATTAAAGGGAGAAATAAGGAGAGAAATCTGAAAAAGTCTAAATATAACACCGACGTATAGTTATCCATCCACTGGTCATTCTTTTAAATTTTTCAAAGATCAGAGGAGTGCTTCATCAAACTTTTTTTTATGTTAAGCATTCATTGTCAATAAGGAATGTAAAGTGTATGGTCCGTTACTTTAACATTAAGCTCAGAATATAGAAAATGATCTTCCCGATTTAAAACACGTTTAACTCACGCGAAAATAATAAATTCAAACAGGAGTCAATGCTCCAAATAAAAGGAAAGGATATTAATGAAATCCAGATACATAAATTTTGTGCAATGAAGAGAGAAATTTTTTTTTATAGAAAAATGGAAAAAAAAATCATTACCTGATGCGTTTGGAGATTCACCTCCAGTATTTAATTATTATTATTATTATTATTATTATTATTTATCTGTGAGTACATCACACTTTCTGATGGTTGGATAGGAGAAATTGTCGATCTGTGAGCCGGGTGCCCGCCTCCCATTTGGGCTTTCAACCATGACAACTTGGTTGTCTTTAAGACACCTTGTGGCAGCATGACTGTCCGGGTGTCTGCGATAGCCCAATTGATAGAGGCATCGACCATTATAGTCCAGGTTCCTGCTTCGAATCCAGGTCGCAGAATTTTTCCTGATGTGTTTGGAGATTCATCTCCAGTATTTAATTATTATTATTTATCTCAGAAACTTGTTTTAAAGAAAGAGAAAACATTTGCATTTCCTGCATATTTCCTCATTCAAATACTTGAATAAAGTTTGGTAAATACAACCCTAGCATTTACAGTACTTCTGACTTTGCCAAAGTAAAAAGTTTATAATCCGATGCGATTATGTTGAGAAATAAGCGCAGGCTTACGAACTATTTTGGTCTATCAATAATTTGAGATTATAAACTAAGCATGTTTTAATTCCATAACTATTTGATTCCATGCATTAATTAGAAAAACATTTTATTCAGTTATTTTCCGTACAGCGAAAGCTTAAAATGATTGTATCAAATTTCAGATCTTACAGCTTTTTGCAATTGGTAAAATGTAGTTTTCAATTGAAAAAATAAACTTTTCAGTTGAAAAAATAATCTTTTCAAATGAAAAAATTATCTTTAAAATTGAAAAAATGTAATTTTCAAAATAAAAAATGTGGTTTTCAAAATAGAAAATGCAGATTTCAAATGAGAAAGTAAATAGACAAAAATTCATAAAATTTAAAACAAAGACAAAAAATAACTTACATAATATAATTAAAAAAGCGTTCCTGTTACCCCCACTCTCCCTTACCCTCTAGTGGCAATTATTAAGTACCGAAAGGTGCTTTATGCTATCAGTGTGGAGAAACGTATCTGTCTGTCTGTCTGTCCGTCTGTCTGTCTGTCTGTCTGTCTGTCTGTCTGTAACTCAAACTCCTCCGAGGCTATGAAAGATTTTCAAAATCTGTTTTCGTCAGTCGATGAATACGGTTCATGGCACGAACCAGTTAGAAATATTATCTAAATCGGTTCATTGGCATGTGCACAAATGGTACCTCTATTTTCCCGCCAAGCAATTTTCAATGGGAAGACATATAAAGCAATATATCAAACAAATCGTAATGACGAGATAGAAGCGGTTATTCATTGCCCTTTTCGTCAGTCCATGGCACGAACCAATCACATATATTATCTAAATCTGTTCAATAGCACGTGCAAAAATGGTACTTTCACGACCCCATCTAGCAATTTTCAATGGAGAAATATATTAAGTAATATATCAAACAAATCGTAATGACGGGATAGAAACAGATATATATTATTATTTTCGCCAATTAATAAATCTGGTTCCGGGAATGAACCTTTTAGAAAATGGTTGAAATCGAAACAATGGTACGTGCTCTAATCGTAGCCTTATGACACCCTCAATTGTTTTCTATGATAAGATATGGCGTGTAATATATCAAACAATTTGTTATGATGTGTAACGAATGAATATAACGTAAAATTAATGATAGTCGATATTGGTTTCAACGATCCTGTTTTAGCGGAACCATTATGGTTCATTGGAACTTTCAAGGTTAAAGTATGGTATGTAATATATCAAACAACTTCGAATAATCTGTCATGAATGAATATAATGTTAAATTAATGATAGTCGAAATTGGTTCCAAAGAACCTGGTTTAGTGGAACCATTATGCTTCATTGGAACTTTCAATGCTAAAATATGGCATGCAAAATATCAAACGACTTGGAATGACGTGTCATGAATGAATACAACGTAAAATAATTGATAGTCCAAATTGTGGTAAGGAACATGGTTTACAGGAACCATTATGTTTCATTGGAAATTTCAATGCTAAAATATGGCATGTAATATATCAAAAGACTAAGAATGACGTGTCATGAATGAATATAACGTAAAATTGATGATAGTCGTAATTGGTTCCAAGGAACCTGGTTTAGTGGAACCAGTATGGTTCACTGGAACTTTCAGTGCTAAGAAATGGCATGTAATGTATAAAACTATTTGAAATGAAGTATCATAAATGAATATAAGGTAAAATTAATAATAATCCAAATTGGTTCAAAGATACGTGGTTTAATGTATCGTTATGGTCCATTAGAAACTTACATTATTAACATAGGGCGATTCAAAATTTGGTTCCGCGATGGTTGAGTTTAACCTTTCTGTACATAGTTATGTTATTAAGTACCTAAAAGTGCTTTATGCTATCATTGTGAAGAAACGTGTCTGTCTCTGTCTGTCCGTCTATCTGTAACTCTAACTTCTCCGAGGCTATGAAAGATTTTCAAAATCTGATTTCTTCAGTCGATGAATATAGTTCATGGCACGAACCAGTTACAAATATTATCTAAATCGGTTCATTGGTACGTGCACAAATGGTACCTCTATTTTCCCGCCTAGGAATTTTAAATAGGAAGATATATTGAGTAATATATCAAACAAATCGTAATGACGAGATAGATGCGGTTATTCATTATTATTTTCGTCAGTCGATGAACAAGGTATATGGCACGAATCAATCACAAATATTATCTATATCTGTTCAATAGCACGTGCACAAATGGTACCTTTACGACCCCACCTAGCAATTTTCAATGGAGAGATATATTAAGTGATATATCATACAAATCGTAATGACGAGATAGAAGCGGAAAATGGTTGAAATCGAAACAATGACACGTGCTCTAATAGTACCCTTATGACACTCTCAAAAATTTTCAATGCTAAAATATGGAATGTAATATATCAAGCGACTTGGAATGATGTATCATGAATGAATATAACGAAAAATTAATGAAAGTCGAAATTGGTTTCAAGGAACCTGGTTTAGTGGAACCATTATGGTTCATTGGAACTTTCAATGCTAAAATATAGCATGTAATATATCAAACGACTTGGAATGGGTGCGTCATAAATGAATATAACGTAAATTAATGATAGTCCAAACTGGTTTCAAGGAACCTGGTTTGGTGGAACCATTCTGATTTAGTGGAACCATTATGGCTGATTGGAACTTTCATTGATAAAATATGGCATGTAATATAATAAACGACTTGGAAGGAGGTGTCATGAATGAATATTCAGTAAAATTAATGATAGTACAAATTGGTTTCAAGGAACCTAGTTTAGTGGGATCATGATGGTTCACTGGAAATTTCAATGCTAAAATATGGCATGTAATATAGCAAACGACTTAGAAGGATATGTCATAAATGAATATAACGTAAAATTAACAATAGTCCAAATTGGTTTCAAAGACACCTGGTTTAATAGAACCATTATGGTTTAGTGGTACTATTATGGTACATTGGAACTTACATTGCTAAAATATGGCATATAATATATCAAACGACTTGGAATGATGTGGCATGAATGAATATAACGTAAAATTAATGATGGTCCAAATTGGCTTTAAGGAACCTGGTTTACTGGAACCTTATGGTTCATTGAATCATTCCATGCTAAAATATGGCATGTAATATATCAAACGAACTCGGAATGATGTGTCATGTATGAATATAACGTAAAATTAATGATAGTCCAAATTGGCTTTGTGGAACATGGTTTAGTGGAACCATTCTGCTTTAGTGGAACAATTATGGGTCATTGGAAATTTCATTGCCAAAATATATCATGTAATATGTCAAACGATTTGGAATGAGGTGTCATGAATGAATATAACGTTAAATTAATGATAGTCCAAATTGGCTTCAAGGAACCTTGTTTAGTGGAACCATTATGATATCCTGGAACCATTATGGTTAATTGAAAATTTCATTGCCAAAATATGGCATGTAATATATCAAACGATATGGAATGAGGTGTGATGAATGAATTTAACGTAAAATTAATGATAGTCCAAATTGGTTTCAAGGAAGATGGTTTAGTGGAAGCATTATGATTCTTTGGAACTTTCAGTGCTAAAATATGGCGTGTAATATATCAATCAACTTGGAATGATATGTCATGAATGACTATAACGTAAAATTAATGGTAGTCGAAATTGGTTCCAAGGAACCTGGTTTAGTGGAACCATTATGGTTCATTGGAACTTTCAATGCTAAAATATGGCATGTAATATATCAAACAACTTGGAATTGTGTGTCATGAATGAATATAACGTAATATTAATGATAGTTGAAATTATTTCAAAGGTACGTGGTTTAATGGTATCATTATGGTCCATTAAAAACTTCCAATGTTAACATAGGGCGGTTTAAAAATATTGTTCCGCGAATGGTTTAGTTTAACCTTTCGGTACTTGGTTACGTCATTCCTTAATGGTTTATTAAGTACCGAAAGGTGCTTTATGCTATCAGTGTTTTGAATTACAGTATTTACAAAATGGTTGTTATTGATACAATGGCACGTGCTCTAATGGTACCCATATGATGCTTTCAAAAATTTTCAAAGATATGGTATGTTATATATCAAACAACTTGGAATGATGTGTCATGAATGAATATAACATAAATTTATTGATAGTCGAAATTGGTACAAAGGCACCTGATTTAGTGAAACCATTATGGTTCATTGGAACTTTCAATGCTGAGATATGGCATGTAATATATCAAACGACTTGGAATGATGTGCCATGAATAAATTTATCGTAGAATTAATGGATAAACTGGTTCAGTGATTATCCACGTAGCTTTGAACCTGTTTGGATAATCATTAATTCTACGCTATATTCATTCATGGCCCATCATTTCAAGTTGTTTTCATATATCACATGCCATATTTTAGCATTGAAAGTTCCAATGAGCCATAGTGGTTCCAATAAACCAGGTTACTTTGAACCAATTTCGACTATCATTAATTTTATGTTATATTCATTCATCACACATCGTTATAAGTTTGAAAATATAACATGCCATATCTTTGAAAATTTTTGAGGTTGTCATATGGGTAACATTAGAGCACGTACCATTTTATCAATTACAACCATTTTGTAAATAATTCAAAACACTAATAGCATAAAGCACCTTTCGGTACTTAATAATTGTCACTAGAGGGTAGGGGGGAGTGGGGATAACAGGAACGCCTTTTGAATTTTATTATGTAAAGTATTTTGTTTCTTTGATTTAAATTTTATGAATTTTTGTCTATTTTTTTTCTAATTTGAAAACTGCATTTTCTATTATGAAAACCACATTTTTTATTTTGAAAATTACATTTTTTCATTTGAAAAGATCATTTTTTCAATTGAAAAGATTATTTTCCTCATTATGTTTTCATAGCGAGATTTCTGCCGATTTAAAATTTCAATGGGAAATCTATTATCGCAATTAGGCATGTGCTGTAATACAGTTATCAAATCTACGAGAATACGTTCTTTAATTTCACAGAAGATAATGCATGTTTTAATGTGTACTAATTTTAATATAGACCTCCGCTCATAAGGGATAAAGTGTCATGTCGTAAATATAACTGGACAATTAACGGCTTTATTCGTTTATTCAGAATGATATTATTTTAATCTACAGATCCATCAAAGATTAATTGGCGCCAGATTTACTAAGTAACTAAATATATAATGATAAATAATTTTCACTTCTTGCTTCTGTCGATTCCAAATAAGTTCATTTATTCATTTTTTAATTTAAGTAAGTTATTTTTTATGGATTATTTTTAAATTATCATAATTTTAATTTACGGTTAATTACAAAGAGGGGACAAGTATGAAAATTTTTTTATAATAAATAATCCAATGTTTTGTATATTTAAAATATACATAATTACATAAATGAAAAATACAGCTATATGTGCTTTAATGCTCTGAAAATTTTGTTTATTGGAATTAATGTGCTAATGTATATTCGTAGTTGAATGGAGCGATCATTCTGTGGAAAATTCGGTCAATTTATGTATTTGCTGTACAAAGACTGCACCATGTCGTGTGTGTTCGCTTATTTCAGACGGAGAACGCCTGTTGACAAAAAGTGCTGAAGAATTGGGAGTTAAAATTAGATTTCAAGTGAGTTGGAAGACATTCCCAGTCGTTGGAAGACAAAACGTTGGTTGAGTTCTGGAGTGCATTTAATTCTCTAATCGGAAAAGAAAAGCTGTCTTGAATAGTGGCCCAATAGGACGACCGTCACCCTTCCGCTTTGGTCTCGTGCCAAACGACATCTTGTGGCGGCGACGAGGCAGGGAAAGGGGAGAGAGGAAGGAAAGGGGAAAACTACACAATGCCTGACTCCTTTCGTTTGTCAAACACCGAAATAGGCAAACAAACGGATGGCACGAGGCAGAGACCTTGTCCTTTGACCTGATCATCACGGAAGGAAGTCTTGCGTTTGTCTTGCGGATGCCATATATAGGTAAAATATTGCTAGATACCGAAAAGGGACGAAGATGCGCCCTTGAGTCTGATGGTGTTTTACCTTGTCTGGGCCTATCCTATGATCGAAGCAAATGTGATAAAAACATCCCTTCCCACTGGTTGAAGAGATTCTTTTGCAATAGTTTTGATTTTTGGAATCAGGCGCGAAACGGTTTTAAGAAATTTTAAAACAACCTGTCACCATCTCAATAAAATCTCAATAAAAAGTTTAATAAATGAAGAATTATACATAGTATTTATAATATAATCTGCTAATATGTTTATATTTTGTTTTCTTTATAATAATTAATCTGCTGATAGAATCGGTTAGTAAATACATAAAAATGAATAATTTGTGTTAAACTATGAATTTCAATTTTTATGTTCTTTTATTAATAAATAAAATTAGAAGTTTATAATTGATTAATGTAAATTTATTAAAGTAAATTTTTTTAACTCATTAATGATAGATAATATCACTATGTAAAAAATAGGTTAAAATGCACTATTAACATGCCATTTAAAAAAAGAAACTCATGCTTTAACTGCGAGAAATACGTGTTTATAAAATAGCGATTCATCAATTATTATAAATAGAGAGTTCTTATTTATTGAGGCTGTATAACATTTGAGATGAATTTCTGCTTAAATCGAAAATCGCGGTCCTTAAAATGTCTTATAAAATTTTTGCGCACCGTAGTTTTCGTTTGCATATAAATACGACATTTGTATTTTCGTAGTTTTTTTTAATACAGTAAATCATCGATTTTATATCTCAGACTTCATGGCTCAATGTATGATGCCTGAATACAGAGTTTGTGCCTATATTAATCATAGGCTTTGGATAAAACTTGACCAACTTCACAGGTCATGGAGAATTTTCCTGTAGAACGAAATTACATAGCCTAATCTAGACTGCGTGGCAATTCAATCCTGTGTTTACTAGATGATGTAGTTTAAAATTCTCTTAAATGCATTTCTATGTGATTACAGTATTATGTCACACAGTCAGTAAAAAGGCAGGCTATTTAAAAATATGGAGCAGGCTTCAAGTATTTCTTTCCAACAAATTGTAAAAACAAACACATTTTGTACATCATTGAACACAGGAAGATTCTAAGTTTTAAACAATGATATCAACTACAATAAAGACTGGATCGATCCATCTATGAGCGCTTCGCTATTCAAACATGTCTACAAGAAAATGATAAGCACCAAAAATTATTTAAAAAATTATTTTCAGACCATGAGAGGTTAAAAAATTATTTTCAGCTTTTTTATAATGTTCAAAATTTTTTTTCCTATGCTTTACTGAATGGCTACCAGACATAGATGCACCATAATATTCGTTAACTTTTCCAGGCAATTCTTTAGATATGTGCCTGTGTTAACGCGCTCATAGAAGGCTCGATTCAGTCTTTATTGTTGTTGATATCATTGGTTTTAAAAGCTCGCCTAGAATGGTGAGGATAAATAAGGTCTAGAATTAGAAATACAGCTGTAATTTAGTTTATTACTGCCGACATGTTTCGTTTAAAATGCCATTTTCATGGACAAAATTTACCAGGTGAGAAGACAAACTTAAAATTTTAAGATTCAAATTTAAATACTGGAGGAAATATCATTTTCAGGTAACAAAAGATTCTTGTTTTGTTGCATCATTAACAACAGGGCCGTGACTTGGCATGATGCAGAGATGCAGCCGCATCAGGCAGCACGTTAAGGGGGCGGCATAAGCGTAAGCGGCATTAGAGTGCCTTTATAACCTGGTTATAAAGGCACTCTAAAGCGGCATAAGACACGCACCCTGTGCTGGTTCCCATAGGCGCGATTTGCAATCACGAACCAACACTGTGCATGCACGGATTGGAACGAGAGCCTCTTGTCGAGAGAGAATAAACATAGCATCTAGTTTATCGATAGAGCTTTTTACTACGCGTCATCGTGTCGTCATTGTGATGTCATTGACACGACGCCGCCATATTGGATAACAAGCAAACAGGTACTCGCTTTCTTCGCTATCAGTTCGCTACTCGCACATGCTCTGGAATTCAATATACAATGTCTTTTTGCTGCATCTTAGGATGTTCTAATTTCTAGAGATAGATTAAAATATTTTTACAGAATACTTGTAGTTCAGAGGCACTAAGATAAGCTAATCTTTGAAATAACAACGGAGAAGAAGAGCTTGGCTCGCCGCGATTAAAAAGTTGTACTCCACGAAAAAAGAGTTGTACTCCACAACTGCGACAGTATAAAATACTCCAATCATTTCTTAGAATGAAATTCAATCTGGATACTACATACAGAAAACGCTTGTTTAATTAATGGGACTTTTATCCTGAAATTTTACTTGCGGTGTCTCATTTATTACATACCTTGCTATAAACGAGTGTATTAACGTTAATTTGTTTGTAGCCAACTTCGAGGACCCAGCCACACAAAAAATTCTTGTATGCATCGAGTGATTTGTTTGCGTGTGATCCGGCTGTGCTTGTGGACGACGTAGGTTGAAATTAAGATGAGATCCAACGAAGGCAAACTTCTTTTCTCTAAAGTAAACTCCTGATTTAATAGGGTATACGGATCAATATTATCAATATCAGCAAGTTTTTGTTATATCTCAGTTGTGCATGGATTGGGAGATTCGTGTAATATGCTATCTTGCCATACCGACTAGCGTGTGCGAAGCGTGCTTGTTATCCAAGATGGCTGACCTAGTTCTGCGTTCTGAGTTGCTAAGCAACCTAAACCCAGAATGCCTTACGCGGTCACGTGCTGTAAAAGCGCTATACGTAGGCGAGCGTGTTTTCTTACGTTGTATACAGCTTTAAAAAAGCCCTAAACCCCTTAAAAATGATCAAATAATAAAGAGGGGAATAGTTATACATTCATCTGTGATAATTTATTTGACATTCCTCAACTCACAAAGACAAGAGCATGGGAAATCACACCGAAGATTCCATGAATTTCCCTCCTCCCCCCTTTGCTGGAGCACGTGGCTAACGAGAGAGCTGGAACAGAGCTGACAAAGCCTCCGACTAGCTGGCTTTGGCGCTGATAAAATTGAATATTTAAAAGTTCATTTATTTCACAAATTAAAATGAATTAAGCCTTTCTAATGTTTTATTTTATATACTAGCTGAGATGCCCGTCTTCGCTTAGCTTTTCAAGGCAAAACGAAGGCGGGTATCAGTATCAATCTACTCTAGGTATATGTCAATGTCGTTTAAGGTTTGATCCTGGGACTTGTTAATTGTTATTGCATAAGCTGGGCGAACGGAAAATTGTCGACATCTGAGCTCCACAAAATTATCCGTCGCCTGTAACGGTATTTTTGGTAATAAAATGAAATGACGCACCCATCGACGTAAAGGCAAAAACGCTATTATACGCCCTGATACAGTTCATGAATCTGGGATTCGACCACAGTAGAGCCAGTTCATGCGGTACTTCATTTGGAGGAGCAATAATGAGTTTTGCCGAAGTTTCGCCTGTAAACTTGAGAGAGCGGGAGTGAGAACATACAGCAACCAAGTGACCAATCGAGTTCAAGGCTGGATATTTTCGATACTTGCAACAGCTTCGTGTACCTGGGCTCTTCTGCTTCGTTGTTGAAGCAAATTGCGTTGACAATCAGAAACACGTTCATCTTCCGATATTTGCTGTCTTCGAGTAGCATGAGCCGCAGCGTCTTGTGCACGTTGAAGATTTACTTCAACTTCCGTCATGCGCTCTCGATGAGCGACTTCAAAGACGTTAAGAAAGGCTAGGCTGCATTGCGTATATGCGCTTCATGCCGGCCCCTTTGTTCCTCTGGAGTTTTGATACTATAGTGTTTTGGCTTCCTCTTGCGCCTTCTGTAGACGTCGTATTGCCGCTCGACGCATAACCAGACGCCTTTTTCGGTCCTGTCGATTTTCTTACTCCGTTGGACTCGCATAGGCTTCTTCGACCTCCGCGGCGGAGGCTCCGCGATTGTTTGAAATTTTCGCTTCGTCGGCGCTATAACCCTGTTCATTAAGAACCATTCTTAATAGATATTCATTTACAAATAATTATTACATGCATCAAACAATTATTGAGCTATTTTTCGAATCTCCCACACGTAGAACTGACATAGATAACGACTGACTATTGGTCACTGGTCTGAAGAGCCAATGAAAACTCCGAATTTGAAACTTTGAAAATTTTAACGAAATTCGTGATAAAGCAGTTTAATTTTAACGACATTGCGTGATAAAGTATTTTAATTAATATTAATTAACACTGTGTTATGTGTTATATTATTATTGTTAAAAAGAAAAGAGATTTTTAATTGTTTACTTTGTTGCATCACTCGCGTCACTTGTTTCACTTGCCAATGAAAAGTCCGGATTTGCGTAATATGACAGACTGACGAAGCACTTTATATATTAAGATTTACCTTGTTGAGATAATTAAAAAGGTCACCCAAAATGAATAATTATAAAGGTTCACAAGTTTAAAATTCAATATTCTACACGGCAAAAAAAAAAAATCAAAATAGATACCGCAAATTGGGGTTACTTGAACCCAAATAACAAGCATTTTTAAACAATTCTTCCTATTGATAAGACTTAATAACACTAATTCTGCTGTTAACTTAATTTATATTAAATTTGTGAAATTTTCTTTTAACTTATATGTTTATTGACTCAATATTTTAACTTAGAATATATGTAATAAATTATGGAAATTTGGGTTCAAGTAAACCCTGGCTGGGGTAACTTGAACACACGCTACATTTACAATGGATTAAGCAATTATAATGGACAGTGGGTTCATGTTCGACCTACGTTTTGGAGATGAAACTTTTATTTGAAATTTTTTTTATTTTTAACCATTTATCTTGAAAATAAAATCATAAATTCGGTAAATTTGAATGAATTGCATTTAATCTTTATTTGCTAACAAATAATTCAGCTTGCACAGATCATTGATAACTTTTTTTTGATTTGGGTCCAAGTAGACCACCAGGTTTCAAGTAACCCCAATTTACGGTAACAATTTTTTTTTTTATAAAATAAAATATTTAAAATAGAATCTTCTATGGAATCAAGAAAAGGATTCAAACTACAAATATTTTCAAATTATATAATTAATTAATCCTTAAAATGTGTAATTAAAAATTTAATTTTCAAATTGCATCAATTTTTTTTATTGAAAATCGTGGAATTACAGTCATAGAATAAATATAAATTTTTATACGCTGGGGTGTTCCTCTAGCTTACTATATCATTTAGATTTATTATGAACTTATTTTTGATAAAAACATTTTGATGAAATTTAAATAAAGATTTTAGTTGCACATTTTAGATTCATTGTTTTACTCACGTTGTATTGCATGCATATATTTAGTTATTTAAAATCCTCTTTACAATAAAAAGTCTTTTTAATTCCATTAAACTAAGTTAACTTTTGTCCTAATACAAAAACCCTTGTGAGGCGGACTTTTTTTAAATAACTAAACATTTACACATTTTAATTATATATTTCGAAAATATTTGTATTGTTTTCTAAACATTTATAAATATTTTAATATTTTGTAAAAAATATCAGTTTTATTATTTCTTAAAAATTTAGAATATTGATTAGTAAAATAATGCATTTAAAAACCTCAACTGGTGCTATATTTTTCTAATATTTATAACAAATACTATCTCAATAACTCTTTTTGATTAATTGAATTTTAAATTTGTAATTCTGAATAATGTTCGATCGATTATGGGTAAATAAACTTTGTTCATTTCGATAATTTTTATATGCATAAAAACAATTCTTTTATATAAATTTTATGACTTAAATTTTTCCTCTAGATTCATTGATTATTAACATTTTGCGAGTTACGAAAATCACATTTTTAGCGTGGAAACACATTTTTATCGTCATGTAAGCATTCACAGATGGGTTCCCTTCACAGTTCCAAATACATCGATCCAATACAGTGATCCGCGTGACCGAAATTGTAGGATCGGAGCTTGAAAAGTTTGAACGATTCAAACTACTGCAACTGACGATTCGGAGCTAAAAATCGGAGGACTAAGAAAATCGGTTTCCATGGGCTTGACTCAGTCGGATACGATTATCGTCGGATCGCACTTAAAATCGTTGCTATGGGAACCAGCCTCTAAGGGGGGCCGGTATTTGCATAGACTTGCATCATACAGGAGAAATTCTACACACGCCCCTGATAAACAAATGTCTAATAGAATGTCATTGTCAAAGCTGACTTGATTGTTTAGCAGTTTCAATGTTGTTGTTTTTTGTTGTTTTTTTTTAATGTCTAAGGTTTCAGAAGTTAAAATCTTTTATAATCCTTTTCAAATCTCAAACGCAGCCAATCTCAAAATGGGCATTATTTGTTCAATCGTTGCATTCGGTATTGCACTGCGAATTATTTCCTACCATTATTTACCCAATATCTTCTGTGTACGTTAAAGCGTCCTCTTTCATAATCTATACACGTGAGTTTATAAACACAACTGGCCTTGTACTCGTTATCTCAACTTTTCCTTTTGGATTTCAAGGCGTATTTGCACTTATTTGATGTTCTAAATGCAACTTGTAATTCACAGTCACGAAATAGGTTTGCTACCATATTTGTTTCAAGACCGTGTAGGTGAGAGTGACGAAATCTTTTTGGCCATGTTCTTTCTGATTGTTGTTATAGGCAATTCGTCATTTGGTTTTGTTAAACATTGATCTAATGATTTGATCGGAAATAGAATTCCTCCTGGCAGTATCATAAGTGAGGGCAATTGCTATTTTCCTGCCTTTCGTAGTGATACTATAAGTGAAAGTAGGGAGAAAAAATAACAAATTAAATACTATAAAATAGTAGCTTAAATTTTATTTTGAGAGGGGTGATTAGACGTAAAGCCTATGACATTAGATATAGCTATTGGTTATCACAATATCTTAAATTCAAGTAGTTTTTTTGTGAAGGTATTTAATTATAATATAATTATTTTCAAGTCCATAAAGTTTATACATAATTCATGGTATAAAATTATGTTTTATGGAATCCATTAAATATTTCTAAGAGCTTGTCAGCGATGATGACGTCATTGTTAAATGCTAACTTCGTGCCATCTACGTTATCTTGAGTAAAACCCTATAACTTTGCAGGGAAGTTGCCTAAATAATAAAGCTGATAGGGGATCCCATCATCACATTATTTAAAGTTGAAGCAATTCTGGTCACACAAGATCCTTAAGATGGTGACACAAGTTTTGAATTTTTATCGCATTATTCTTGGACAACCATTCATCTATAATGATGATTGTATCATAGATTGGACCGTTCATATATATAAATTTACGATATCTAGGAAAAGTGTATTGCCAATTTAACATTTTTATTTTGTCAATACAAGCACATCATTGCCAATTATCATGCGCTTGTCCTTTGTTGGACATAAATAAAATTATGCTGTAGTCCATCCAGCTTTAGTTTGCGCGAAATATGATGGATAAGACAATAAATCGGCTTTTGCATATTTCACCTTTGATATCTTCAACCTTGGTAAAGGATATACACGGTTACTCTATCAGGCAAAAGTTTAGTATATATTTACCTAAAGCAAAGAATAAGTACGCAAGTAATCGTGTTTTCCATGCTGGTATTTTGGAATGGTCTTAGCTCCCATGTGAACTTCGCTCATTAATCTGCTACTCAGTTTTTTATCGTGCGTTAAAACAGTACGTTCTTCAGAATATACTTCCCAACTCTTATTGAAGATAACGGTTGTTGATTTGTCCTGTCAACGGTGGCTTGAATTGGCGCCTGACTAAAAATTGGTTTATTATTCTTTTTATTAATATTAGGTTAGTTATTACTAAATCTACTAATATTTATGTTAATTTGTCTAATTTAAGTTTTAATTGATACTGCAATAATACATGATTTATAATTAAATTTCTTTGATTCTGTACGGTGCCCACGGGAGCCTACTTGTCGGTCTTGTACCATACAAGTTCCCCTTGGGTATCTTTTGTACTTTTTGTATTAACAATTCAAATAAATAAATAAATAAATAAATAAATAAATAACTTTCATCATTATTCATTGGTCAGCTTTGTTATTATTTATTATTATTTACTATTTTATCTTTTTCATTTATAAATCAGTATAAAATCATTCATTAATAAACAACACATTACTTCATTAATTCTTCATTAATTAATGTATAGTGCACAGAATATGAAAATAAGCTTTTAAATTGGACACATCCCTGCTAAAATGGCAACAACGCGACTCAAGATGTGTTTTTCCTCTTCGCAATCTCTGGAGGCATCAGAAAAGCATGGATATATAAAAATTAATAATTAGGCCGACGAAATGGTCTCGAGTCAAGCTTTCTATCAATTTAAGCTGAATTTTCGTTTGTATCGTGCTAGAGCGTAACCACCGACAGAGAAGGCCTCCACAATGAAACGTAATACATTGTTACATCATCATTGTATTCAATCATCACAAAAGCAATCATCAAAAAAGCAATCATCACATTTTGCTTTGGGCATTGAAATTTAAACTTAAATATTAATGATATACAAGCTCTTTAATTAAGAATAATCTAAAAAAAATTAATCTAAAAAAATTATTTAACTTCATGTTTTACATTCCTCCATTATTTAACTCCATACAGTTTCCTCGTATTTTACATCCCCGAACTTTAATTTTTTGATTATGTAAATTGAAATAATAATTTTTCTTTCAATTTTTCAAAAAATTTACACCAATACGAGGGGATATAAGAATGTAACGCCATTAATTTTTTAACGGATGAAGTATAGTCGATGTTAACATAGCCAAAAAGAAGGTTGAGTAAATGCACAGACATTGTATAGCAAGAATTGTTCCTGCGCACGCGCACCAGTCGTTTTACAAATGGCCGCTACTATCACATCGTCTACAGTGGAAGAAGAGCGAGGTGTTATAAGGTTTCTTTTCGCAAAAGATAAGAAACCCGCTGAAATTCATGGGAAAATGGTAGAAGGTTTCGGTGCCGAATGTCTGGACTATTCCAATGTGTGGAAATGGTATAAAATGTTTCGGGAAGAAAGAGTTAGCCTTGCAGATAAACAGCGTTCTGGGGCCCTATTCTCGAAATTTTCGTGTTGACAACTCACATTAGTTGGGAGTGTCACGTGGTACAAACACGAATGATCAGACAGAATTGGTATTCTCGAAAATCAACTCCCGTGCTTTTCCTTCTCCTCATGTGAGTTGTCAAATAATTCGCTATTCTGCATTCTATCGGAGCATTGGAATCAACGGAAAGGCGTTGTGTGAGGAGGCAACGAGCTTTACGAACGCGTATTGATGCATTCGAACTCCATGAGGAACATTTTCGTCACTTATTTCGACTATCAAAGGATTTGGCAAAAATTTTGATAGACAACCTTCGACCGATTTTAGGGGATCAAACTCGAAGAGCAGCATTAAGCCTACAAAACAGAGGAATAATTTGCACTATCTACACAAGCGCGCGATGACTAATCACGCGACCAAGGTAAATGACATTTTTATTAATTTAGCCTTTTACTCGTAACCAAATAGAAAAGGGGTTATATATCAGCTGGTTAGAGGGGGGGGGGGGGCCCAATGGCTTTATAACATCATTTCACTTACCTTGGTCGCGCGTTTGCGTGTGGATTGTGCAAATTAACCCTATTTTCCATTCCTATTTGATTTCTTTGCTCTGACGCAAGAATTCAATTTCCTTCCTAAGTTATCCCATAGTTCTTCGTAAACTCGTTATCAAATTTTCCTTTATACATTCGTATATTATTTTCAATAAAATAAAATTGCTCATCGTTTCATTGCTTCATTTTTCGTTTTGCTCATCTGTGATTCTTTTCTTTTCTTTTCCTTCCATACTGAGCGATCGTTTGGGAACAGTTTCCGCTTATTTGATTGGTTCTTGATGAATAGTCTCGATTCCAGACGCTTAGAAATGTCGAAACTCGTGTGAGTGTGACGTACGTACTCACAAGTCGTGTTCGTTTTGTAGTTTGAACTGCAGAATAGCAATTGTGTGAGTCGAAATCTCACAAGTGAGATAGTGTATGTAAGATGGATTGCAACACGAAAATTTCGAGAATAGGGCCCCTGGGCGGCCTGCGTCAGCGGCAACACCAGCCCTTAACAATACAATCAGAGAAAAACCTTCGCATTTCCTTGAAAGAAGTGAGTGAAATGTTTCACGTATCCTATGGATCTGCATGGGATATAGTGCATGAGAAGCTTGGATACCGCAATGTCTGTGCAAAAAGTCTGACACGAGAACACATCGGCAATGGAATGGCGTGCAGTGTTACAACCAGGAGGAAAATGCGTTTCTATGGGATTGTCACAGAAGATGAGTCCTGGGTCTTGCACTTCACACATGAGCCTAAATCTGTAAGCATAGTTGGAAATGCCCACTTTCTCCGGTTCGCAAAAAGTTTTTTGGGACATACAAGGCATCCTACTCGAAGAGTTCCTCGTCGACCGTCAACGCCGCTATCTATTGTCATATGTTGGCTAAACTGCGGCGTGCTATTCGGAATAAGCGACCAGGAAGAGGAAACGATGTTCGACTTCTTCATGACCACGCACGCTCTCATATAGCCAACGTCGTCAAAGCAAAACTGGCGCATTTCGGTTTGGAGGTTCTGGACCATTCAGCCTACAATCCGGACTTCACGCCCTCGGACTAACACCTCTTTGGTCCCATTTCTGGGTGGTCAGAGTTTGAGACTGACGAGAAACTCGAATCACAGCCGACGGATTTCTATGAGCGGGGTATTATGAAACTGGTGCAGCGTTGGGATAAATGCCTAAATCGTTAAAGTGCCTATGTGGAAAAGTAAATAAAGACGTGTAGTTTCAGTTGAACTTAGTTGTTTCCCTGTTTTTTTTTTGTAATTTCCTTTGAAAAATAAATGGCGTTACTTTCTGATATCTCCTCGTAAATAAAAAATAGACTACTTTGTCAATAAGCCTTAGACGGTAATAGTCTTTCAGGCGGGGTTGACCAACCACTAACTTCTAATAACCATGCTAGTATGCTAGTAGACACTTTAAAGAAAAAAAATAGTGAATCTGCTAAAGAATGATGTCAGCTTTAACAATGACACTCTATTAGACACTATCAACGATGTAACAAAACAAGAAACTTTTGTTACTTGATAATGATATGTCCTCAATTATTAAATTTTGAATCTTAAAAAGTTAAGGTTGTATTCTCACCTGGTAGTGTTTTCCCGTTAGAAGATGGTATTTAATCGAAATGCGTCGGCATAATAACTATATTATATTGGTAATTCCAGACTTTATTTATCCTCACTATCTGAAGCAATATCGATCTCGTAAACAATTAATTTAACATCAAATTCAATTGTTACCACATCTCAGCCTCCTCCAAATATCTTATGGGTGTTAACATTTCTTCAATACTTCTGGCTCAAAAGGTATCTCGAAATTTATAATATTAACTATCCATTAACGTTTGCAAAAAAATCACAACCAACCTGTCATAAAGAAAGAAAATACAAGATGGCGATGTACTGTAGTGTTTGTTCCTGTGAGATAAGACGAAGCAAGAATGCACCGGCTGAATGTGCTGGATGTGTTGGTAAGTCTGTAAATGCGCCCACTGACATGGTGTCAAACAGAGTTATAACGAAGAAGACAAGTGTCATTTCAGACATGGATAATTCCAATTTCAAATATGATTCATCAAAGTCAACTGCCTCTGCTACGATGGAATTAGTGGATGATAATGAATCTAGTGATGGCTCCAATTCTATTACTTGGACCCAAGTGGTAAAAAGAGATAAAAAACGTACACATAATTTACGTTTTAAAAGCAAATATCCACTAATACATTGATCGGCTGACGCAACAAAAACGTCAATGCCAGCAGCCAAATCTTGGCACAGAAAGATCTACATTGGAAGATGTGCCCAATCGGTGGAAAGTGAAGACTTGAAGGATTATTTGCATTCTCTTGGCGTAGAAACTATTGGTTGCTCTAAATTGATATCTACAAGACAATCATCCTCAAATGCTTTTTGTGTTGAAATATTATGGAATTCTGCCACCGAGAAGATTGTCTTTAGTCCAGACAACTGGTCAGCTGGTACCCTGGTGCGCCAATTCGTCCATATCGGAAAAATGAATCATAGTAAAGAGAAGTCTTCAGTAAACGTGGAGGAGGACAATAGGAATAATTATGTACATAATGGATAATGATTTTATTCGTAATTTAATTCCTAACGGCGATGGTACATCAAGACTTAGTGTTTATTACCAAAACTTTCGAGGTCTCCGAACTAAATATCATAAGTTATACTTGAAAACTATCAATTGTGATTTTGATCTTATTGTTTTCACTGAATCTTGGCTCTCTACAGATATTAAATCTTCATCTATTTTTCCGGATACATTCCAGGTCTTCCGTAATGATAGATTTACACTTCGAACTGAAGGCTGGGGTGGAGGAACGCTTATTGCCTGTAAAAGCGCCTTCAATCCTATTCATCGCACGGATCTTGAACTGGATCAGGATTGTGTTTGGATGCAGATACCATCTATGAGGGGATCTTCACTTCTCATCGGCTGTTTTTATGCACCACCACCTGCTGAGACCAATAAATTTGTTATCTATTTTAAGACTTTAGCAGAGATGCTTATAAAAGAACAGTGTAAAATTATCCTTTTAGGTGACTTTAACATGCCTCAAATTGATTGGTCGACAAAGAGATACATTGGATCATCCTGTCAAATTAAGCAGTGTTGGGATGCTATTATGGATTTTAACGCATTTCTGGGCTTGGCTCAATTTAATGTGCATGGCAATTGTAAAAATTATATGCTGGATCTTATCTTCGCCAATGTACAAATTTTTGACGTCCAGGTTAATGATGCGTTGGCTCTTCGGGTCGATCCTTATCACCCACCTCTCTCTTTTGAAGTGAATCCACCAGGTAAATCAAAAAGATCATATCTGGAAGGTTGGGCCTATCAGAATGCTGACTACATAGGGCTTTACAATTTTTTACGTAAGGCTGACTGGTCATCGATCTCTGCAGAATCCGATATTGACAATGATGTTAAAGTGATAACTGAGCTTTTCCTTGAAGCTAGGCAGACTTTCATTCCAAAATTTAGGATCTCTATTGGGCGGCAAACTTATCCCAAGTGGTTTAGTAAAGCCACCATTCAACTTTTTAGGAAGAAAAGAAAATACCACACGTTATGGAAGAAATCACGCAAAGAGAAATATTATCGTAAATTTTCAGAACTAAGAATCGACTCAAAAATTAAAGTTCAAGAAGATTATGCTGTCTATCTGAGTCAACTTGAAATGGAGTTTAAACATAACGTAAATGGATTCTGGGACTGCCTTCGTTGACAGAATGTTAAGAACTCAAGTCATTTTGTCTTGCGTAGCGGTGATCTTTGTCTCTCTGATCCTGAGGATATTGCTAAGGAATTTTGTAATCAGTTTTCATCTGTTCAATCAACTGTTACGCTTGAGTCTAACGACTTTAACATCATGTCTTACGGTTATCCTTTTAACCTTAATAAAATTGTTTTTCAGGTCGACGAAGTCAGGCGTACGATCTAAGGTATGAAATTGACGCGCTCGTATGGCAGTGATACTTTGCCTCTTTTTCTCATAAAGGGTTGTTCTGAAATTATTGATGACCCTCTTTGCTGTATTTTCAATAAAAGTCTTAATAAGGGTATTTTTCCCGTCAGTTGGAAAACCCCATTGATCTGTCCTATTTTCAAATCTGGGGATCCATTAGCTTGTTCTCATTATAGACCTGTGTCTTTATTAACTCACTTTTCCAAGATTTTAGAGCGTCTTGTTTTTGACCGTATTTATTTCTATTTTCAACAAATGATTGATGTTGAGCAGCATGGGTTCGTACGAAGGCGATCTAACCTGACTAATCTTGTTCCATTTGTCACTAAAATTACAGAATGCTTCGACAAGCACGAGCAACTTGATACTATTTATTTTGATTTATCAAAGGCTTTCGATATGGTGCCCATGCCAGATTGATCTCTAAGTTAAGATGGTATGGGATTGGGGGTTCCTTGCTTGCTTAGTTTTTCTCTTATTTATCTGATCGCTCAGCATGTATTAAAATGGGAAATTTTATTTCTCGTTCTTGTTTTCGCATTTTAAGAGGGGTTCCTCAGGGTAGCTGCCTGGGCCCAATGCTGTTCGACATCTATGTTAATGATGTCCTGGCGATGCTGGGGCCAGGAGCCTCCATGTTTACAGATGATTTAAAGCTATTCCAGCAGGTTATCACTCGGTCTGATTGTGATATTTTACAGGTCAAGATTGATATTCTTTCTAAGTGGTGTCTAGATAATGGACTGATTATTAAGTACTGAAAGGTGCTTTATGCTATCAGTGTGGGGAAACGTGTCTTAATTAATAAATTAATAAATATGGTTCCGGGAATGAACCATTTAGAGAATGGTTGAAATCGATACAATGGCACTTGCTCTAATGGTACCCTTATGACACCCTCAAATGTTTTCAATGATAAGATATGGCATGTAAAAGTATAAAAAGACTTGGAATGATGTGTCATGAATGAATATAAAATAAAATTAATGATAGTCGAAATTGGTTTCAATGAACCTGGTTTAGTGGAACCTTTATGGTTCATTGGAACATTCAATGCTAAAATATGGCATGTAATATATCAAACTACTTGGAATAATGTGTCATGAATGATTATAACGTAAAATTAATGATAATCCAAATTGGTTCAAAGGAACGTGTTTAATGGATCATTATGGTCCATTAGAAACTTACAATATTAACATAGTGCAGTCTAAAAAATGTTCCGCGAATTGTTTAGTTTAACCTTTCGGTACTTGGTTATGTCATTCCTTAATGGTTTATTAAGTACCTAAAGATGCTTTATGCTATCATTGTGAAGAAACGTGTCTGTCTGTCTATCTGTCCGTCTGTCTGCAACTCAAACTCCTCCGAGGCTATGAAATATATTCAAAATCTGTTTTCGTCAGTCGATGAATATGGTTCATGGCACGAACCAGTTACAAATATTATCTAAATCGGTTCATTGGCACGTGCACAAATGGTACCTCTATTTTCCCGCCTAGCAATTTTCAATGGGAAGATATACTGAGTAATATATCAAACAAATCGTAATGACGAGATAGAAGCGGATATAAATTACTATTTTCGCCAATTAATAAATAAGGTTCCGGGAATGAACCATTTTTAAATGGTTGAAATGGAAACAATGGCACGTGCTCTAATAGTACCCTTATGGCACCCTCAAAAATTTTCAGTGCTAAAATATGCAATGTAATATATCAAACGACTTGGAATGATGTGTCAAGAATGCATATAGAGTAAACTTAATGGTAGTCGAAATTGTTTTCAAGGAACCTGGTTTAGTGGAACCATTATAGTTCATTGGAACTTTCAATGCTAAAATATAGCATGTAATATATCAAACGAACAGGAATGAGGTGTCATGAATGAATATAACGTAAAATTAACGATAGTCGAAATTGGTTTCATGGAACCTGGTTTAGTGGAATCATTATGGTGTATTGGAATTTTCAGTGCTATATTATTGTATGAAATATATCAAACAACTTGGAATGATGTGTCATGAATGAATATAATGTAATATTAATGAGAGTTGAAATTATTTCAAAAGTACGTGGTTTAATGGTATCCTTATGGTCCATTAGAAACTTCCAATGTTATCATAGGGCGGTTTAAAAATATAATTCGGCGAATGGTTTAGTTTAACCTTTCGGTACTTGGTTATGTCATTTCTTAATGGTTTATTATATATCGAAAGGTGCTTTAGGCTATCAGTGTGGGGAAACGTGTCTGTCTCTCCGTCTGTCCGTCTGTCTGTCTGTCTGTCTGTCTGTAACTCAAACTCCTCCGAGGCTATGAAAGATTTTCAAAATGTTTTCGTCAGTCGATGAATATTGTTAATGGCACGAACAAGTTACAAAGATTATCTAAATCGGTTCATTGGCACGTGCACAAATGGTACCTCTATTATCCCGCCTAGCAATTTTCAATGAGAAGATATATTGAGTAATATATCAAACAAATCGTAATGACGAGATAGATGCAGTTATTCATTATTATTTTCGTCAGTCGATGAACATGGTACATGGCACGAATAAATCACAAATATTATCTAATTCTGTTCAATAGCACGTGCACAAATAATACCTTTACGACCCCATCTAGCAATTTTCAATGGGAAGATATATTAAGTAATATATCAAACAAATGGTAATGACGAGATAGAAGCGGATATAAATTACTATTTTCGCCAATTAATAAATAAGGTTCCAAGAATGAACCGTTTTGAAAATAGTTGAAATCGAAATAATGACATGTGCTCTAATATACTCTTATGACACCCTCAAAAATTTTCAGTGCTAAAATATGGCATGTAATATATCAAACGACTTGGAATGATGTGTCAAGAATGCATATAGAGTAAACTTAATGGTAGTCGAAATTGTTTTCAAGGAACCTGGTTTAGTGGAACCATTATAGTTCATTGGAACTTTCAATGCTAAAATATAGCATGTAATATATCAAACGAACAGGAATGAGGTGTCATGAATGAATATAACGTAAAATTAACGATAGTCGAAATTGGTTTCAAGGAAACTGGTTTAGTGGAACCATTATGGTTCATTGGAACTTTCAATGCTAAAATATATCATGTAATATATCAAACGACTTGGAATGAGGTGTCATGAATGAATATAACGTAAAATTAACGATAGTCGAAATTGGTTCCAAGGAACCTGGTTTAGTCTAACCATTATGGCTCATTGGAACTTTCAATTCTAAAATATGGCATGCAATATATCAAACGACTTAGAATGAGGTGTCATGAATGAATATAATGTAAAATTAATGATAGTCGAAATTGGTTTCAAGGAATCTGGTTTAGTGGAACCATTATGGTTCATTGGAACTCTCAATGCTAAAATATTGCATGTGATATATCAAACGACTTGGAATTATGTGTCATGAATGAATATAACGTACTATTTATGATAGTTGAAATTATTTCAAAGGTACGTGGTTTAATGGTATCATTATGGTCCATTAGAAACTTCCAATGTTAACATAGGGCGGTTTGAAAATATACTTCCGCGAATGGTTTATTTTAACCTTTCGGTACTTGGTTATGTGATTCCTTAATGGTTTATTAATCATGGTAAGACTAAGTTATTACCTTTACTAAGAAAATTAAACCTATTTTATTTTCTTATACTGTCAATGAGATTTTGATTGAAAGGGTTGAAAGTATTCGAGATTTAGAGGTATTCCTTGACCGTAAGCTAATCTTTGGTGACTATTTGGACAGATTGTGCAAGAACGTACTATTTAAATTAGGCGTGATTCGTAACCTGACCTCACGCTTTAGTGTGGCAATTTTTTTTATTAAATTATTTATTACCCTTATTATACCGGTCATTCGGTATGGAATAGTAATTTGGGGGTTTGCATCAAACCATGTCAAGAATAGACTTCATAGAGTGTATAGTCTATTCGTAAAACTTTATTTTTACCGCTATATTAGAATTGGTATTTACTCCTTTTCTCAGATCATGCAAGATTTGAACATTTGTGATTGTGTTGACATCTTTCATGCGGAGATTTTAAAATTTGTTGTTAATATCATTAATGGAAAGATTGATAGTCTTTTTGGTTTGGCTTACTTAAACTTTAATTGTAATACACGGTTTAGAAATCGAGAATTGTTTTATATTCCTTGCTTTAATTTTAATTTATTATTCAAAATTTTATCTTGTTTTAATCAAATGCGTAATGCTAAGAGTAATTTTGATTGTTTTTATAATATTGTCTTTTATATAATTATATAATTTTATCAATAACTTCATTTATATATACTTATTGTTTTTTTTGTTTTTTTTATCTGTCTTTTTGTCTTTGTTCTCGGTGCCTTGGTGGGGATTCCTGTGTGGCACCGAGCTACCTTTATTCTTATCTTTGGTAGCAATAAATTAATCAATCAATCAATAATACAGGGTGAATACAAAAGTCTGAACCCCCCTTTCATTTTTAGAACCGAAGCAGATATGTCAATTTTGATGAATCCAATGAATAGGAAGTTGTGGGTGGCCTATCCCATGGTGCACTTTTCATCATCCCAAATATGCAAATTAGGACACATTCAAACTTTATCTCAAAAACCGTAAGGGATAGAGGAAAAAACCCAATTGCAAACTTGTTCAGCATAAAAAAACAAACAAAACAAAAAAAAATCATCCAAATCGGACCAACCAATCACCCACAATCACATGGTGAACTGTTTGTAGCTTACAAACAGTCACACTGCACAAGGAAAACTGAATGTTGATATTTCCACCATGTAAAGCATGCAAATCAAAAAATTAACATAAATTACCTTACTCACATTCGCTTTCATGCGGAAAAGCAAATAAAAGGCATGTTTCAGCACACAGAAGACAGAACAATTCCAGCATGGCAAGCTACACTGTGCCGGAAATGGTCAACATGATCTTCTGCTACGGAGAGGCAAGTAGAAGCCTACATGCTGCAGTTAGGTTGTATCGAGACAGATACCCTAACGAACACCATCCATCTCGTCAAACAATGCGTCACATTATTCAAAGATTCGAGGCTACAGGGAATGTTAATGCAGAACGTGGACGACCAAGGGCACAAGGCGACGAGGATACAACAACACTACTAGTTCTGGCTGCAGTTGCTGCAAATCCCCACACAAGCAGCAGAGCAATTGCTGCAGATGTTAGGTGCCATGAGAGAACTGTTCTCAACATTCTACACGCACATCATTTTCACCCATACTATATTCATTGTCACCAGGAGTTACTGCCATTGCATTATGTTGCTAGGGCCGCCTTCTGCAACTGGTTACTTACCTGCCTGGATGACAATCCAAACTGCATTCATGAAGTTTTGTGGACAGATGAAGCCCAGTTCACCAGGGATGGAGTTATCAACAGGCACAGCCATCATTATTGGGCAAACGAAAACTCATCAAGTGAACTGGAGAATCAATGTGTGGTGTGGATTGTACAATGTCACTGTGGTTGGACCGTATTTTTACGATGGAATACTGACTGCAGAACGCTACCGGGCTGAAATTCTCAACGTGGTAGTCACAGACTTCATTGACAATTTGCCATTGGCCTCGTATCAGCGCACGTGGTTTCAGCATGATGGAACTCCTCCACATTACGGGTTGGTCGTTCGCGAGCGTCTAAGTGAGATGTTTGGACAACAATGGATTGGCCGAGAAGGACCAGTTCGTTGGCCACCCCGCTCCCCTGATTTTACACCACTTGACTTTTTCTTGTGGGGATACCTGAAGGACAAGGTTTATGATACGCAGCCCGCCTCACTGGAAGATCTGGTTCAACGAATCCAGGAAGCGTGCCGAGGAGTGACACCAGCCATGCTTGCCGATGTTTTGGCGTCAGTTAGGTTCCATGCCCAATTGTGTTATGGTGCCCACAGTCGTCACATCGAGCATTTTGTTGATTAACTTTTTTTTAAACTGTTTGAAGTAACGTTTTTGTGCAGTGTGACTGTAAGCTACAAACAGTTCACCACGTGATTGTGGGTGATTGGTTGGTCCGATTTGGATGATTTTTTTTTGTTTTGTTTGTATTTTTATGCTGAACAAGTTTGCAATTGGGTTTTTTCTCTATCCCTTACGGTTTTTGAGATAAATTTTGAATGTGTCCTAATTTACATATTTGGGATGATGAAAAGTGCACCACGGGATAGGCCACCCACAACTTCCTATTCATTGGATTCATCAAAATTGACATATCTGCTTCGGTTCAAAAAATAAAAAGGGGGTTCAGACCTTTGTATTCACCCTGTATAATTATTGGATCGCATATTATTTCCATTCAATGCCGTACACTGGCGCTGTTTCTTGTTTATGGGAAAACGGCGACATTGTCACAAGAGAAGAAGTTTTACATTTTTCCGTTTGCATAAGCAACCATTTTTATCCTGTTTCGTTATCTAAAGGGGTTCCTCTGCAGCCTGCACATCATGCACGATGAAGAAACGAAAAATGCGGTCCTTCCTCATGCAGAAGATCATGGAGCGCTATGACAAGTGTTTAAATAAACTTCGGATCTCTGTGGAAAACTAGTTAAATGTATAATCCGATAAATAAGAAATTTTGAAAAAATATACAGAGGGTATCTAAACCCGTGTCACAAACGTCTGGTGGTGATTCCCCACAGCGAGATGAAAACAAAAGTTCTTATAAACATGGTTCGGATTACGAACCATTTATGAGGTTTCTGCAGTTAAAAGTGAATTTTCAGCAACTGGTGATGTACTTTGTGGATGGCAGGTGATATGCGGAGATGCTAACCTAACCATATCATCTTGGAAATGTATGAAATATAAATCATTTCATCCTTTGCCTACAAAATTTAGTCATTCTATATATCCCTAGGCATTTCATACAATGCCGGATTTAACACATTACCGGCAACATATACAGGATGGATACAAAAATGACCCCCCCCCCCTTTTATTTTCGTAACCAAAGCAGATATGTCAATTTTGATGAATCCAATGAATAGGAAGCTGTAAGTGGCCTATCCAATGGTGCATTTTTCATCGTCCCAAATATGCAAATTAGGATACATTCAAATCCTATCTTAAAAACCGTAACCGATACACGAAAAATTCCAGCAAGGAAGTCCGAACAAAACAAAAAAAATAATTTCCAAAATCCGATGAACAGATCAGCAACAATCACATGTTGAATTTATTAGTTACCTCAATATGTGATTTTAAATAATTTTAAATTAAAAAAATATTCATGGATGCTTACCTCATCTTATAAATTACTTCGAGACGAATAATTAAAGCAAAATTAAAGATTTTTTGATTGAAGAGCATCTCCAGTTAATAATAATAATAATAAAAATTAAAGTTTTGGCGCTTAATATTACGGCTGTAATGCAGTTCAGTAAACGATTTCTCACCGCCATCCCTCCTTCTGTATAATTGCGCACAAACAAAGAGTTCGGTTTCATTTTCGGTCGCATTTAAAAAAATAAACTGGGGCGATTTCTTATTTGCGAAAGGAAATTAGTAGCTTTAGGTGAGGAAAATATGTTCAATTTGATTTGAAACTCGGATACAGGTTCGCATGGTTCCCATGTAAGTTACTGCAAAATTGGAGTTTCATATAAGAAATTACACAAATAAAATAATTATGATCATTCTTTATTGAACAGTCCTCGTATAATCGTAGACATCAAACCAAGCGCTTAAAATTAACATCATTTGCATAAACTTCCTTTCATCACTTTATTAAATGGCTTTCTTTCTTGCTAATTGGAGGCTCAATCTAAACGTTGACAAATGCAAGGATATGTTCATTACGAAGAAACTTCGAAAACCCCAGAGTCCTCTCTTCCATTCTGGTAAAGAGCTCGAATGAGTGAAAAATTACAAATACCTCGGACTGGTGATAGATGCCAAGCAAAATTGGGATGACCATGTCTCCTATGCGATCAGTAAGACTAAGAAGGCAGAGTTCAGTCTGGTTGCGAAACAGCACGCTTGGAATGGATAGCAAACTTTTGCCTTATAAAATGGTAATCCAAATCATTCTTCTCTATGGTATGGTAATATGCAAGTCCAGATGGAAGGACCTTCAAACTTTCCAAAACGTTAACTTGAGGACCATTGCAGAAGAGTTGCAACCAATGCTTCCATTGCTGACGATTTCGATATACTTCCCATTGAAAACCACGTTCAGGAATCGATGAATTATCTGCTTTCAAAGATTAAGGACAATCCCAATCCTCTGGTTGCAGATTCTGGATCACCCGCTCAACTTTAGAAGTTTCCTGAGGCATCGCAGACCTAGTCACATCCTCGACGTCAACTTCGATGGCATCCAAAAGGCCATCTTCCCAGTCTACTGGATCTCCTAGTTCCTCCGTGTCCCTCAGCTTATCAACAATCAGCTTATCATCCTGATAGGAAAGGACTCCATTTTATCCTCTGGATGACTTAACTTGGTTTCATCTGGCTTCTTGCCTAGTTCAGTGTACTTCCCCTGGTAACTTCCTAGACGAATATGGCAGTGAAAGCATTGCTTCTGGACCGCTCGTTTCCTTTTTCCCTGCGCTGTTCGATATCCATTTAGTATTAATCCATTCTCCACAATCCTATTCACTGCATCTTTATATCGCTCTTGTTAGCATTTAGCATTTTTATTTCGTTAAGTTTCATTTTATTATTGACATGTCTGCATCTCAGAATAAGAAACGCAACGATCTTATGCTGGATTAGAAATTAGACATCTTGTATACTGCAAGGAAATCAATCATAAAGAGGACGAAGTTAACAAAGACGCTTAATATATCCTATACAACTCTGTTAAGAATGTAATTTCTAAAAATTGTATACAACCATGTAAAAACAAACTTCAATAACAGAGTTCTTTTCAGAAATAAATAAATATAAAGATCCGTGTGCCTCAAGCTTAATTTATAACAACAATTTTGAGGTTTTTAGCGAATGGACAACAAAATTATTAATCATTTGAGATTTTTCAATCCCAGATAATACGTGATCCCGAATTATACGCGGTGTTTGCCCGGTCCCTTGAAACACGTAATAACAAGGTTCGACTGTATTTCTTAAATATCATATAAACGGCCACATTTTAATTTTGATAGGCTACAAGAATTACTGATACGTCTTATTTCAATCGCAACGAAATCGTATATTTGATTTATAGTGCTTCTTTACTTTTCGATACAGTAAGCCATATGCAAAAAATATATCTTGTAATCCTAACGATTATCTTTAAAACGCTATATCTGTTTCATTTGGGCACCATAAAATTAGGTTCTTCCGTATAAAATATCATTATTAGTAACACTTATAATGGGTATTTGGTTTCGGGTTATAGAAGACCGTTTAAGGAATCTTATCTATTCTTACACTCCGTTATAAAACCAGCTCGATATTTGTTAAGTGCTTTCGGCTAGATAACGGCATAGTGCGCGAGAAAATTGTGGCAAAGGGCATATTGCTATCGGCCTCTTTACATGACATCACACAAGAGGCCCTATAACAATATGTCTTTTGCCACCCTTTTATCTAGCGCACCGATCTTTCCTATGCGCTTGCAATTGTTAAAGAGCAGTATTTTATTTAACAATTAACATGGCACCTTTTATGGCACTTTTTATAGCTTTTCATCACAGTGGACACATTATATTTCGTCGCCATTTGGTTCGTACGTCTGTATGCAGCGTTCACATAACCGATTTTAATCAAATTTAAACTTAACACTTAATTATTCTTTAGTTCAACGTTAACTATTTTATCATAACGCATTTAATTATGAAGAATTTTTCTCTTTCAAAACTAGAAGCGTATGTTTCATTAAAAATTATTTCTTATTAAAGATGCAGCATTAAAAATGTTTAATTTTAAGTTTTTACAATATTTCGATAATACATGTAACCACGCAGAAGTTATCTGAAGAAAGCATTTTGCAATTAATTATAAATGCCATTTAAATGAATTAAACAGATAAAATGGGCTCTGAACAGCAAAATCTTGATATAACATACCATTATATCTTGAATCACATAAGTCTAAATCTGACTAACTGCGTGTAGATAATGATCATCAGCGTTGATAATCTCGGCCAGTCTCCATTAAATGAATATATCGTAGTGTTTTATGGTCTTCCTTAATATGGTAATTATCCAGCAATACAAGATAATGTTTACATAATGTTTTCAATAAATTTTTTAAGTCGTTGTAATGTTTCTAGATTCTTTTAGATCTTTTAGGTCCTCTCAGTCTTTACATTTTTACAATTTATGCTATTTGTTATAACATTTACTTTAGAAACGTGGGCATTTGGAGACGCAAGGGGGGCTACCCGCTAAAGTTTAAAAATTATTATTTGGATGGAAATTCAAATGACTCATGTATAAACACCATCAAAAGTAATGCAACCCCCAGGAAAAGCCGTACAAATTGTAAGATATGCATAGAGAAGAAATATACAATTCACATGATTTTATTTGCTTGCGCTTGAAATAACAGTTCTCACAGTATGGCATACCCTAGAGAATAACGGCTGCTCACACGATGCAGCATACTGTCTTTACAGAGTGTGCATGAAGTCTTGTTATGTAACACTATCCGTTTGCATAGAGTGGCAACATCCTTGGTGCTCTAGAAGGCGACAGAGCTGTTTCCCCAAATGGTACCACACGTACGATTGGAAACAAATGCCAAGCCGACCAGTGAAAGGCATACACGTTCTGTAGAGCAGCCGCACGGATTATGTGTCATCCCACACTATCCTACTGGAACAGTCCATCTTGTATGGTAGCCATGAAGGTAATGACGATGGGCATAACCACCTCACCTGCATATCGTTGACCCACTATGAAGACTAGAGCAATCCAAGTGCCATAGGATATGGCGGGTCATATCATAACACAACGTGAAGACCATCCATCACTAAAGACTACATTTATCCCTTCATGTTCCCAATGGTGTCTGGCTTGGCATCAGTGGAGTCTACTCTGGCATGCTTCTGCAATGAGCGATTTACATAATCTTGGACGTCGAACACGAAACCCAGCTGCGTATATATGACGAAGAGTAGTGCTGTTGCGCACAGTTCTATGCAAAGAAACTCACCATGTCCCTTAGGATGTCCATAGAGGTGGCACAAGGGATTACATTTGCTACACGAGTAATGTTCTGCATGTTCTTCGCGCCACTGACGAAACGTACCTTGAAAACTGTGCGGATATCACGCCTCACGTCAGTGGCTTTATGATGATATGACCAACCAGCCCTGGAAAGACCATTAGTGAACCCTCTCTCCTAGCGGGATCAGCTGATGAAGCATCCTACGCTTTCCTACGGAACTAATAAATCTTATCCTATGCTGACACTGTCGAGGCACTATGATGGAAGTGGTCACGATGGACTGGCGAAATATAGAAATTTTCATCCAACTGCAAGGAGAGTCCAAGCATTAGGAGTGTACTGTATTTGACAATGCCTGTCATGCAACTTTTAAAATTGTTTGCATTTATTGATCATTTGTAGCTTGTTATATATTATTTGCTTTACGTGACAGCAGTTTGGCTTTGCTAATTTGCGTTACGCGTGCGGGGGGGGGGTGCCCTACTTTGACAGCGCATGTAGTTTCATTTGTTGGATGGATAATTTAAAATTCAAATGATTTGAAAATTCACGCAGCCGCACTATTTAGCCTTGTGAAATGAAATTTGGTTATGAGAAATATGCACATCTTTAAGTTTTGTTTGATGCTCGCCATCTCAAATTTAATATTTATTATCAGTTTGCGAAAGAAGTAGTGGCAGGGTACACTATTTGGATATGCTTGAAAATAGGTTTATGCCACAGATGTAAACTGGCACCACCTTTTATAGATTGGCTACACCACATATCCACCGACAAGTCCGTGATCCTTGAATAACAACCTGTAAAACCACTGCAATCATTTGTAAAAAAACCCTCTTCATTTCGTAGTTTCCACATCCTTCAGGCCTCGATGATCTTACATGCACACTGATGGGCACACTGATTGCAAAGCCATTTGCAATAGCCATATAATAAGTTCAACCCCAATGGGTTCAAATTTTACAATGAGAGCTTTTAAAAAGCGCTTAATACAAGAGCTTAACATTTCAATTTGGGAATACCTTAATTACAAGATGGGAAATTTTTCAAAAGTAAAAAAAAAAAAATATTAGTTCCAAAAACCACCAATTTCGCATTTCAAGATGACATATAGGCAGATGCTAATTTTGGTTATGTAAAAGTGCTAATGCAGAACCAAAGTCATAACTGTTTAGAATGTCGACCATTATGACTGACTCCGCCAGAAGGTGCTTTGCTGGTAAAATTGTTTTACCAAAATGGTGAAATCTGCTACTGAAGTTGTGCGAAAATTTCGTTCTTTGAAGCAACTATGAAAAGGTCCATTCTCTGGCAACAGACTAAGAAGAATAATTGTGAAACGGGCTCATTGGTTGTTCAGCCAGGAAGAGGACGAAAGCTTGTTGAATAGATAGAGGACAGGAGTCAATTTCATGGAAAGCACTAGTGTTCAGCGTATTGCAGGAGTTGTAGACTAACATCATGCAACTGTCCACAAGATTCTTCAAATAATTTTACGCTACAATTGTGTAGTTCATTGTTACGTTCTCTATAAAGCTACAGTACGCCCTCTATTAGTAGTTTTTGGAACTGACATTTTTTTGCTCTGGAAAAAATTTCTTTCATGTAATTAATACATTCCCAAAATTGAATGATTTTCTGATGAATAGGTTTTGCTGTAGCGAGCACCGAAACGTTAACTTTAATTTAACACACCCTTAAATGGATGAGATGGAAAACTTTCGTAAAAGGGAAATTATTGTACAGGGCTAGTAAAAAAGAATAGGACAAAAAGAAAACAATTCTAAGACGACTTTATTTAAAATATATATAAACTACAGGTACGTATTGATAGATCAGCTCTCCAAGTTTTAGTTGGCAAGCCTGTGAAGTCCATTTTCGTTTGCCCGCTAGGGGCGCTGATTCCAAAATGGCGGCATCAGGCGCGGATAAAGCATTTTGTGTGACGGAGTTTGCTAAAACTTCCTCGATAATGACTGTCCAGCGACATTTTCGAGCCAAATATGGCAAGGAAACACCTCACCGACATTCCATTACGAGGTGGGTAAAGCTATTTGAGGAGATGGGCTGCTTATGCAAGAGCAAAAGCACAGGACGACCGTCTGTTTCCAACGAAACTGTGGAAACCATTCGTGCAACTTTTGAACGCAGTCCCAGAAAGTCAACGATTCGAGCAAGCGGAGAATTGAACTTGCCACAAAATCTGTGTGGCGCGTGTTACGCAGGCGTTTGCAGTTCAAGCCGTATAAATTCCATATGGTACAAATGCTGATACCTGATGTCTATCCAAAACGTCGAGCATTTTGCGAAGAAATGCAAGAACGATTAGAGGAGGAAGGCTTCGGCAACAGACTGGTCTTCAGTGACGTTTCACCTATGTAGGAAGGTTAACAGGCATAATCTGAGATTTTGGGGCTCACAAAATCCACATGCAATTTTGGAACATGAACGGGATTCCCCCAAGATTAACGTCATCTGTGCGATAACCAACCGTCAAGTGTTTGAACCTTTCTTATTCTCTGAGCAAGCATAAGGTACCTCGACAGGCTCTCAGCATGGTTGTTTCCCCAGTTAGAAGAAGAAGTGCCGAATTTCGTATTTGAGTAAGACGGTGCTCCTCCTCATTGGCACACAAGGGTCCGCGAGTACCTCAACGAACACCTTCCAGGACGTTGGATTGGCCGTGGGATTGAATGATGTTCCATTGATGTTATGGCCCCACGGTCATCCGGCCTAACACCCTGCGACGTTTTCGTCTGGGGGTATGTGAAGGACACTGTCTTCGTACCTCCATTGCCGCAGAACTTAGACGAGTTAAAAGAGCGAATACGTGATGCATTCGCTTCCATTACAGAGGATTTGCTGGAACGGGTATGGAATGAACCAGAGACAAATGAAAGAAAGAGACTGGCAGTGCCCTATTTGTTTCGCTGAGCTCTAATGGCGCCACCGGAAGTGCAGCATTCGCCATGTTGCTATTGACAAAAACCTAAGGCGGCGTATATTCTCAATGTAATTTCAGCTGTTTTTATAGATGATTTCTGGAAGTATTAGTAAGCATAACCTGGTTTCTGATATTTTTAAAATAAACTTTACTGCATTAACTAACGATAACGTATACTTTTAATGACTTCAAATAGCTGATTCAATGCCTAACGAATTTTTAAAAGACAAATATTTTAAAATTTTAAATTAAAAGAAAAGGAAGAAATAATTCTCAGTTTAATAAAATAATCAATTTATTAATCCACATATTGTAATACTATAATTACTTGTGAACTGAAGTATTGGATCTTTTTAAAAAACGATTTGACTAATATGTATGAGAATGTAGTCTAGTTAGTTATTAGAAGGAAAGATTATAATTAATACATCTCGTACAAATCAACAATAATTTGGATTATAATTGGTGAACTGTATAGTTTATTTTATTTACTTTCAAATTATAATTTATAAAGGAGAATTTTCCTAGTTAATTGTAATCTCTTCCTCCTTTTCCATTTAAACTATTTTTTTTAATTTATGTTTAAGAATAACTTTATTTATCATCAAATGACTTTTTATCAGATGGACCGAATTGGATGAATATTTTTTTTTTGTTTAATAGAGCAAGTTTTTCTGGTGGTCCCCCAATAAATTCATCCAGATATCTTAGGTAGATATTAGAAAAAATAATTGCTTGCGATTGAGTCACATCGATTGCGTAGCCGCCTCTGATGCCCGAGGACGCGGGTTCGATCCCGGCCGTGGACGATGAAGATTTTTTTTAGGGGGGGGGAAATTCTGAAATCAGTCACTTCCTTCGGAAGGGAAGTAAAACTGTTAGTCCGATGTAGTCGTTTGCCGGCTGCACGTTAAAGAACCCTTGCGAAGCAAAATTTGTGGCCCCTATAACGCTGTCCTGAAATGACAATAGCAGTTGAAAAGGACGTTAATACCAAACCAACCAAACCAAATCGATTGATTCACATGCATTGCCTAGGGGATCAGCTGTTTCTTGCCAGTTCCAATATGGCGGCGTGAAGACACCACTAGAGGGGAGGTCACTGCCAGTCTCTTTCTTTCATTTGTCTCTGGAATGAACATGAATATCAAATTGACATCTGCCATGTCACAAGGGGCGCCCACATAGAACATTTGTGAAGATAGGAAGAAACTTGGAGAGTTGATCCATCAATACACATAATAATAATAATTGTCTCCAAACACAGGTAATAATTTTTCAATTGAAAAATGGAAGGAAAAATTCTACGACCGGCGTTCGACTATCATGGCCGACGCCTCTACCAATTGGGCTATCGCAGACACCCGGACAGCCACGCTGTCATAAGGTGTCTTAAAGTCGGCCATGATAGTCGAGGTTCGTGGTGCAAATCCGGGTCGCAGAATCTTTCCTTCCATTTTTCAATCGAAAACCTATCAATACATGTTTTGATGTATTTTAAAAAAAGTCTGTTTTCTTTTTGTCCTATTATTTTTGACTAGCCCTGTATAATGTATAATGTATGGAGAAATGTTGAGCTGATTTACAAGACAAGAATGAATGTGACATATTTGCATAACCAGGTAGAATTATAGCTATCGCAGCCAAAGATGGGAGCGGAAATAGCGATAGGCAATGAGGCTCAACCACATGTTGATCAGTTAGATTTTTCTGGCTTCCAATGAATTGGGGGGGGGGGGGGGGGGCACGACACAGCCCGTTGATATCTGATTTTTTCCTTTCGGCATATTTATCTTCTAAAGAGTTTATAACTAGAAATAATATGATGCCTTTCGCGGTTTCTATAATCCTAGTGTATTAACCTGTAAAACGTATTTAAGATATGAATATCTGGCAAATTTCCAATCATATTCAGCTACAATGTTAGTTAAAAGCCTGAACCGATTAGAGGCGTTACCGTTCTGAGTATAAAGAGTACATTTAAAATAAAATTAGAAATATTTTATATAAATATAAATGATGAACTAATAAACATGGACTTATTCTGTTACTGTAAAAATAGTAAACACACGAAATTGATTTATTTATTGTAATTTTCTTAAGAATATCATTCCTTGTTGGAAAAAATTTCGAACTGTAAACTTTAAACAATTTTGGAGTTTATTACTACCATTATCGACTGGATAAATATTCTTTAGTCTATGTACAGCATTCATATAAGTTGAAATTTGATAAAAGGGTAGATCTATTAATAAATTCAATAAGTCTTGTAAGTATTCCAAGAAGGAGCTTTAGCTGTGACGCAGCAGTAACTGTAAATTTGTTAAATAACTTTTTGAACATTTTGAGGCAGAATTTCAAGTTAGCATATATTGTTCTTTTACTCGAATGCTTTTCGTAAAATTCTAAAATTCGCTTCTCATCATTACGCAAGAAATAAGAAGGTCCGGGAATGGCAATACGGTAGATTCTAAATATCTACCGTATTGCTATTCCCGGATCTTCTTATTTCCTGATTTACTCAGCAATTCTGACCATTATGCAACTTTTATATACCCAACGGCCTCAAGCTGCCTCCAAAAATTTTTAACGATGTCAGCTGTTCTTAACGCCATCTTGCTCTTCTTGCAATATTTACAACTTTTTATTATGAGAAAATAACTTTTTCCTTTCATTACAAAGTTAACCTGTCCCGAACTATAGTAACTCAGGAATCCAAGAATCCACATTATGAATTAATGGAATCACTACTCATGTTCCTCTCTGCTGGAAATGAACGAAACTTCGACATTTGTCCTGGCGTACGAGCGAGTCGATTAAACATTATCGGCTGTTCAGACAAAGTGTGCTTGTTCGGGATATGGCATATTTGACATATTCTGTGCTGTCATCCGCGAGAATGTCAAATTCGTGTTATTGCATAATGCGTCTCCTCCCTTAACCCATAAAAAGAACGCAAGAGACAATCTAAAAAAAAAAATTAGCATTTAAATAAATATCGCAGGTCTTGTCGTGGGTTCGAATCTCGCCGAGGACATGGATGTTTGTGTTTGTTCCTTTACTAACAAGCAAAGCCTCAGTAGGCTAATCCCCTACTGAGTTAATTTCAAATAGATCCAATAGCTATTTAACATCCTCGACAGCGAAAAATAGGTAAAAAAAGAGGAATAGAGAAAAGTTAGCTAATAAACATCCCTTCCTCCCTCCACCTCATTATTATATTACTTGAATATGCCAATATAAAAATCTTCTATACCTAACCTTTTAAAACAAGTTGTTTCACTTAGGTAAAAAACAATAAATAAAAAATAAAATTTGGGAAATGATGTTTCGGGATTTTTAAGAAATGCATCTTAAAAGACCAGAAGAACACGTAATATTCGAACTGATTTTTAGTATCATTTCTCGTGTTCTCTGTCTAAGAAAATAATTTTTTGTGGCGGGATGGGATCATTTTAGCTTCCTTCTTTTTAACAATAATCAGAATAAGTACATATTTACTAAATTGTCTAGAAACCTTATGTGGATAATGCAGATGATTAACTTGAGAATAAAATAAAACTCTTTTTCCACAACGAAACAGAAAAAGAGTTTTATTTTATTCTCAAGTTAATCACATATTTACTAATTCAATAGTTATTGCAACAATTAACACAATATTTAACGATAACAGATATAAAATGCTACATCTACATTAGAACAATTAAATTCAATTTGACATATTAAGCGAATGCCTTTGTCTTGAAAAAATACCTCGCAAGCCATTCGCTTAATAAAATGCATTATCTACCAAAAAGTAATTGGGCACCTACACAAATTGTTTGTCTGTGAAAATCTGTCAAAACTGTTGACGCCACCCCTTGCTGCTAAATAGCAGCCAGCCTCTGAGGAATGCTGGAAACCAAGTTGTGGAGGATATCAATTGGCATTTTATTCCATTACTCTTGCAAGATCTCACATAGGTGGATGATGACCACTGTTCCCGAAACCTATCCGCCGTTCCAAGTCCCCAAGATGCTGAATGGGATTGAGTTCGGGGTTCTGTGCAGGCCAATCAAAATGTTGAGCATTGTTGTCTTCATATAACCGCATAGTAGCAACGGCTACATGACATTGTCTTCTTAGAAGTAACAGGGATCCATTCCGTAACAACGCCATAGTGTTCGGCGTACCTGATGTTACCACGTACAACCACTAGTGGTCGGTTCAACACCATAGTACATGAAATACTCTTATACCATAATGCAACACAACTAAATTTCCTGGTGGGAACTATGCACTCTGGCAGAAACGTTCCCCGGGTAGCCGCATCTCCATAAACGTCTTTATTGGATCGAAACAGTGTGAACTCGCCACTCCACAAAAATGGTTTCTACTGCTCAACTGTCCAGGTGCGACGATTTAAACACACTTAACCCTTTGAGATTTATTGATCTTCGTGATAAGGAGACTTATGCGCGGCTGTTGTACTTGAATATCTAAGGTGATGGCCTCTGTTCGCTATGTTCCAATTGAAACGGACAACCCTGTTGCCTCCTGAAACATCTTGTCTGATGGTGGCCGTCGAATGTATCCGGTTTTTGACAATTTCACGTATCAGGGTTCTGCGATCTCTACTAGACAGGGTCAGCATTCCTGCAATGTCCCTACACCCCTCCCACTTATTCGCAGGACGAATGCCACAGTTGATTTCAACCTGTTTAACTTACCAGCAATTTATCTGGCAGCACTAAGGTCGCACCCATATACAGCATTATCGAAATCCGACATTTCTGCACCACCATCCATCTCTTTTACAATGGTATTTTTGCATAATTGCAAGTGTTTAAATCACATGATCGCCGCGCGAATCCATTAATCTACTTTCACGGGGTGCCCAGTTATTTTTGGTAGATGATCTATAACTATGGGCTAAAGAATATGTGCAGTATTATTAACAATTAAATTTTTTTCCTAAACATTTAGATGCTAAGTGATTTAAAAAAACAGTGATTTAAAATAAAAGAAGAAAATAGGCTAATTTAAGTATTTAAAAATATTTTTTCAGTAATAAGTATAGAGTATAAAATTGTCTAAGCATACAATAAGAAAACTCAGATTGGACATAGATAACGGTGGATTAAAAAATTTCAAAAAAATTTAATTTAATTTCGCCCACAGATAGCATTCTTGAATAGACACCAAAAGATTCTGTAGTCACTGTAGGCGATGGAACGACTAAAGCGTTTCTTTAAAGGACAAATTTATTTAATTTGGAAGACGAATTTATTGCAAGTATCGTAGTACATTTAATATTTTTCACATCGACTTCTACATATACTAAATTAGCGAAAATTTCGATGCACACTAAAGTGGAAGAGGCTTACATCTGTGGAAAATTGGAGCGGTATTCACATAATTCGTCAAAGCGGATACAAAAGCACTTTGATTGAAAAACGTCAATTTTTCATAGAGTTGCCTTTTTAGGTATTATAAGAGGAAACAAATATAGTATATAAATTTATCTTTGTCCAACCAAAGCACTGAAATACTGCAAGCAATAGAGTGGAAGATTACAAAAATAAAAAAAGTGAAAAAAAAAAAGATAAAAGCTGACGTGACTAAAGGAACAGACAGTGACAAATGGTGACAGAAATGGTGCAGGAAGAGGAAGTTTTGTTGCCGAGTGGGTGCTGTGATTGGCTTCGAGGAGAGAGGACTTACTTGTCGGGCCAAGGGATTGCCATATACTGTTGCCACCATCGGGAAGCCACGAACGTCACATAAAATCCGAGTACGAACGTCAAGGGAATGAGGTTGATGAACGTATTGCAGTAATTGACTACGTGTTCGAAGACCCTGGAGAACCAAAAGAGGGATGAGTGTCACTTACTTGTCCGGCCAGGGGATGGCCACAAATTGCTGCCACCACCGACTAGCGACGAACGAGACGTAAAAACCCAGAACGAAGGGTAAAGGAATCATATTGATGAAGGTGTCGCAGTAACCGACAAGCCCCTCGAAGAACCTGAGAAGATGAAAGAGAAAGTGATGTGAGGAGAGAGAGGCTAGGGAACCACCACAGGGTCTGCCGAGGAAGAAGAAGACATCAAGGGACACCGGAAGAAGAAGAAGAAGAAGGCAATAGAAACGAAGGACAGAATGGCAGCGCACTTTTTTTTTTTTAAAGACATGCATTAAACGACAAAAATCTATAACAGCAGGCAGCAAAAATATAGTAATATAAGAGAAATACAATGAGAAAAAATATTGGCCAGCAGGCATCAAATGGCGAGATGGGCTCCCAGCATGCGACTTGAAGGACTTTTTAATATAAATTTTTTTTTCCTAGCATGCCATTCGCACCAATTTTTGACACGTAAGACGTCAATATGCATGCGCGCCCTAAAAGAATATAAGAGAAAAAAGACACATCTATTTTTATAATAAACATTCTCAAACACAGATTATCACTAGAAACACTAACAAGTTAAAAGAAAAATAAAAGTAATAGATTATATTTCTTTCATACAATCATTCATACAAGGTATTCAAAATAGGAATGTTTTTGAAAATCTGAAAATTACTTAATTGAACGTACATTTTTTAATGAAGTTAGTAAACTGAACCTTGAAAAGAAAGATTGTCTTTTGTTTCAAATGCTAAGATATCATGTGAAAAGTGTGAAAATTTTACTAACGTTGGCAGAGAATGTTTAAAAATGTTAAAGCCTAGACAATCTCGTAGATGTGAAATACAGTAAAAAGTAAATAAAAAAAACAGAAAAAATTCTAAATCTTTACATCAGGAGTAATTCAAGTTAATCTCTAAAAAAGAAATAACTACTGGGAAATATCTGTCGATAATATATGTATCTTAAACTGCCACTAAAAGGTAATGAGATTTATAGAAAATAATGTCTGTAATCCTTTAATTAAAAATATTACACGAAACCCAATAATGAAAAATTTAAGAGAAACTTGTAGAGATAAATTACCAATGTGTTAACATATTATTAAAATTGTCTGCTATTACTTCAAAATGATGTACATATTTAAATGGCAAATGTTTTATGTTATCAATTTATAATTTTTTATTAAACATTGTTATAATCTTTCAACTTGTAATCTAGATGATTCGGCATTGGATGAGAACGCGGCGTTGGAAACGAGCGTGAAGGCGTCGGAAGGTGGTCGACAGCCATTTTCTTTGAATGAAGAAAGGTTTCTCGTCGGTGCGAACGAAGAAGGCATAACGGATAGGAGTGCTGGTCTCCTCCACATTTCGAATTTGGCGCAGTCCAAATATTTCTTGGAAAGAGATAGCAGCGTAAGCGCGCCTTTCACCGGTGAGAAGAGCGCAGCGCGTTGCGAAGCTCTTGCTTCGAATTTTCCTAGTAAGCTTATCTTGCTTGTAAGGTTAAATTGCGTAAGAGCAGGCGTTAGGTATAAGTATTGGTTAAAAATTTTGAACATAATTAACGCCTGTTTTATTTTGATATTTTCCTTCAGGTATACGACGAGCGTCGCTTCTCCTGAAAGACGAGTATTTCGTAATCCTCCCGCCAAAAGGATTACGCGACGGGTTCGCCGTTGCAAAGTGCTTGTGAATATCGACTGTGATTCGAATATTAAACTGTAATTAATTAATCGTTAATAACTGTATAGCGTTAACGCAATTAATTCAATTAATATTTTATTAATTCTGCTAATTGAAATATTACCTTTTATGTATTTCGAATTGTATTTCATTTATTTTGAAACACCTCTAAGGAGGGGTTTAGAGGACTTTGAGTTGTAATATAATTGCTTTAGTTAAAATTAACTTTCATTTGCCAACTTTGCTACCTTATTTTAATTCCCACCTTCACTCATTAAAATTTACGTTAATTCCTTGAATCTTTGACAAACGTAAAATGAATCTCTGTGAATCTGACCGACTCTGTTCTGAATCCCATGTTTTTGAATCCTGAATCTAGCTTCAGGAACCGATATCTAGACTCAGATTCTCGCAAAAAACGAGACAGGAAAAAAATTCTTATATTTGGCTACGAATCTCTGAAATTCGTTGAATCTTAAATAAATCTTACACGATTCTCTGAATCCCATAGTGAATCTGTGAATCTTCGTAGGATTCGGGGAATTTTGGCATTTCTGAATCCTTTAACAACTCCCTGAATCTTGATCAAATTATCGAGATTCATGAATCTTTGCTATAATTTTGTTGAGTGTCAGACCCCTCGGCTTAAACGCTGGATCGGCCGCTCTACTACATGATCTGGCATCACAAGGGTATTTGAAGCCATAGACGGCATAAGCTGAATGGCAGGAAATTGATTATCCTTTGGACGTTTGTCGTATTCAATGAGCTCTCATACTGAGTCGTAATGGAAATAAAACTTGAGGAGTTTTTTCTTTCTATTGATGCCTGCGCAGTACTATCATAAGTATTTTATCCGCAATAGATTTTAAAAAGGGTAATATTCTATTGACTCACTACCCTTTAACATCCCAAAATCTTACGCACTACCTTTAACAAAAAGAAATGCAATATATTTTCTTAGGATTATGTTGCATTTGCATTAGCATGCCATTTCGGGCACGTAAATTAATCTCAGTCTGAAATTAATTCTAACATTGACGCTTTTATCAAGATTATTGGCAATATTTATTTATGTTACGTTAGAATATAACGTACACTTTATCATCACTTACGCACACCTTTACATTTATTTTGTACTTCTCATGCAAAATAAATAATTAAATAGGACTTGGATCCACTATTTGCTGCGATAACAACTACCACTTCGTGAGGAAACTAATACACCAATGTTTCAAATGTTGCATTTGGAAGTGCAAACCCTTCTTTTAAAATCAATAGTAAACTCTATCACCAATGTGTAACCGTGGGACGTAGCTCACAGCGACGTTTAATTCATTCCAAAAGTGTCCTCTGGAATGATATTTGTCAGCAAACTACACTGCTTTGCAATGAAATTGCCCCACCCACAAGGAGTTATCTGAATGAGCCAAAAGTAGGTATACAGCAAGAGATACATTTGAACACACCTTTATTACGTTATGGAGCCAAGACGTGCACTCGTTTGTACAGGGTGTCTCAACGGAATGCGGGATCAGTAGGTTGTGGCACCACATCTAGCGGTGATGCATTGTTCCAGCCGCAGGTGCAGGTGATCATACAGGTGACGAATGTCATCTTAGGGTACGTCTTCCCAGGCCTGGTAAACCTGCTGTGTCAGTTCATGGAGATTCCGGGGTGATCGTTCACGACGTCCCACCATGTCCCACACGTGCTCATTTGGCGATAGGCCTGGGGACCCCAGCGGGCCATGGCAGGCAGTTGACATCATGCAGACATGCCATGCTCATGTTAGCCGTGTGCGGTCTGGCGTTATCCTGCTGAAAGACTGCGCCGGGTATGGTGTGCAGAAAGCGCAGTAATACGGGCTGCAGAATCTGTGTGACATACCGTGCTGCTGTCAGGGTGCCTTGGATGGTGACTAAAGGAGTTCTGGTTTCGTAGCCGATGGCACCCCAGACCATGATCCTGGGTGTTGGTCCACGATGGCGATACCGGATGCATTGTTCATTGGCATGTTCCAATGGTCTGCGCCACACACTTCCTCGTCTGTCGTCGGTGTAGACCACCGGGCGCCATTCCATTCGCCAACCCACTCGTTCATGACATCATTGCAGTCGTATCGCGCGGTGCCCAGGTGGCAAAGGAAGACACAACAATGGACGCCTAGCAGACATTGTCGCGGCGTGTAACCGGTGTGCTATTGTCGCTATTGACACTGGAGCAGTACCGGAAATAGTGATGTTGTCGCGCAGTTGCCGCAGGGTGATGGTTCTGTCCGCTAGCGCCTTTCGCAGTATCCGCCTATCGGTACGAGTTGACGTGCTTCTCCGGGCCCCAGAGGCTGGTCTTCTGGCATGTGTGCCTTCCTCTCGCCATTGCCTCCAACATCGGCCTACCGTCCGTGTGTCCCGTGTGCTCCAACAGCAATCCTTCTGGTTGACCATCCAGCCTCGGAGAGGCCAATAATCCGACCGTGAACGGTTGTCGTTGTTGCGGCATTCAGACCGTTGTGCGGATTACATTATAGTACATTCACGACGCAGTTGCTTCCTCTCTACTGCATGGAACGTCTCGCACAGTTGTGAACTGATGAGCCTATACAGGCACCCAGACACCCTGTATCAACCCAAATGGTCATGTCCCGTGAGCATGCATCTAATCGTTTACTAGTCGGAGGTAGACGACCCCCCCATTAAATGTGGATAAGGTCGGATAACTCCTTGGTGGTGGGGCAATTTCATTGCAAAGCAGTGTAGTTCTGAATAGCCTAAGCTTTATGAGTGGACGCACGATCGTCCTGAAACAGGAATGGGCCCTCACACCAAATTGCCGACAGCTAGGGATTATCTAAAACAGATAAGCTATGCGCATAGTTCCCTTTATGCAATTAAGTGACCATTACTCGTGCCAAAATGCAGTTGTATAAGTACTTTTTACCGGACTGAGAGATATCGTCGCTCCATCGTCACCATTGCTCAAGGCTCCGTTTCGTCGATCATTATACTGCCGTAAAGCGGAATTGTGGTGACGCTGCTCCAGAATATCCTTGGAATTCGTTACAAATATTCTTTGCCGATTCCACAAGATTCTGCTTCATCACTATTTTCAGTACTCTATGATTTTTGTGTCATTCGGCTTAATTTATCAGAGCGTGGCTGTACAATCATATTCTCTCTAGGAACTCTAGCACAGCAACCAGGGCGGGGACGCAAAGCGGTTAGTCAGTAACAAGTTGAAGAAGTTACAACTGCTGTTGTCGAATGTGCAGGGTACCAGCAGTGCTCGGGCAGTATCCCGGCACACGCAATCCCATACTCAACGGTGCGGAAGATCCTGCATCAGATGTTGAAATTTTACCCAATAAAATCTCTTCTTTTCAAGAATTGCTCCCTGGCAATGCGGCCACCCGATTGATTTTTCATTGAGATTCTTAGTACGCATGCAAGTTGATGGTACATGGCCATGGCAGATTTTATTGAGTGACGAAACACACTCTCATTACAACGGTGCTATTAATACACACAACTGCTTGTGTGCAGGAGCCTCTCAACTCGCCAAAAAGTCACAGTGTGGTGCGGCTTTACAACATCTTTTATCATCGGTCCTTACTTTTACGAGGAAAATCGTGCAAATGGACCAGTGACCTGTACCATAACTGCTGACATGTATGCCGATATACTACAGAAATTCGTGGTTCCACAACTGCAGCAACGAGGATGCCTCGATTCGACCACATTCATGCAGGATGGTGCACCACCCCACATTGGGCATGTCCCCGATATCGCAATGTTGAAAGATCGAATAACGTTACAGGCGAGACAAATTAATTCTGATATGTTGCGAGGCGCCATGTAAAATGTCGTGCATCGTATGAAGATCCTGGAACCTCACGATAGTGATCATATTGAACCTCATTTTAAAGTTACAATCATTTGTTGTTAAGAAAATTGATGTGTGCTGTGTCGTTTGGCATTTAATCATTCAGTATTCACACTAATACATTTTGCAGCGCCTTTTGGTACTAATTTTTATTTTTATAGAACTCGAAACCCCATGGTCCACTATGTACGCCCATCAAATTTGATTATGTTTCGTCCATTACTTTATTCGATAGAGGGCTCTGGATACCTCACGTTAGTTTATAACCACCCTGTATAACATGACATAATGAAATTACCTTATACACTGAGTAGCCAATTTATTAGGAACACTCATGACTATGGAAATCCGTTGGCATAACAATTACTACGTATCAGTTGGTCAGGTGACAATCGGCACCAATATAAAGCAAGAACACACCTGTCGACTGGAAGTGATTTGACCGAAAACAAAGGATCTGAGCGACTTCGAGCGCGGGATGATAGTTGGTGCCCGGCGAGGTGGACTAAGTATTTCCGAAACTGCACGTCTTCTAGGCTTTTCCCGAACAACCATTTCCACGGTTTACCAGGACTGGTTAAGCAACCAAGAAACAACCAGCCAGAGACAAGCCTATGGCCGCAAGCGACTCGTCGATCCAAGGGGTGAGCGTAGAATGGAATGGTTGTTCGTGCGAATAGAAACGTCAGAACTCGTCAACTAACCGTGGAGTACAACACTGGACCGCAGAATAACATCTCTGAACGCACTACACGCCGTACATTGGCAAGCATGGGCTACAACAGCCGACGGCCAGTCCAGGTACCCTTGATCTCCACCCAAAACCGCAAAAACGTCTCCAATATGCCCGTGATCACCAACACAGGACCGTCGACGACTGGAAGAAGATCTGCAGAGCTCAGTGAGTCCAACGTGATACCATTATATATCACCTATGCAACAAGCCTATACGCAAAATTTATATCATTCTCCAAATACCCCATTAAACTGTAAGTGATATCATTGTCAAATTGAAATGTCAAACAACAACATAAGCGATACTGCGAAGTGGTAAGCCAAAGAAAATCACAGACACAGATCGTCGAATGCTAACACGTATAATACGATGAAATTGGCAGTCTTTAGTTGAAACAACTGCTACAGACTTCCAAAATCCCACTTCAACTATCGCTAGTGCAATCATCATTCGAGAATGTAGTTTCCGAAACTACACGTCTTCCATTAGCCGTGTTGCTGCTCGCAAGCTCCACATTTATACAGCTTACCAAGGAAAAATGAAGCGATGAATATCGGTATAGACTCTGGCGATCAGATACTCGAGTTTGGATCTGGCGGACGCCCGGAACATTCGTCCTGCCTGACTGCTTGATGGCCGCTGTGATTCGGAGGAGGCGGTGTCATTTCCATGACTTGTATTGGACCAATTCGTTGCAGAAGCACGTCTGTAGCTTATCGTAATATTTTGGACAATTTTGCATTATTAATATTATGGTAACATTTTAAGATCGGAACTGTACCAACATGACAACGATCCTTCGAAAAGCAAGGTGTACAGAGGGTTGTTAGAGATATATGGTAACAATCAGCATATTTAAATATGGCGCGCGCGTTCATTTTACGTGAGCTATCATGTGGAGTATTGTTAGAGGAGGTGTTAAAATTTTTTTTTAGCTCACTGTTCTAATACTAACTCTGAGTTATGCCATCGAAAATTGACAGTACCGGGAGGGCTATATAACAGCCCTTTCCGAAGTCAAATTCAGCTATTCCGAAATTATGAAGCATGCAAGAAGCGAGGCTTCGTAGTTTCCAAGAAAGGGATATCAAGTGTACTAAATAACATTGGCAAAACCAGAAGCGTAAAAGCAGGCCAATCCGAGACTATCCACTAGCCGTACTCCTGATGTCGTCCGGAAAGTTCGGGCTCTCGTAACCGGAAGTAACCTACCAACATAACGGTTCATTGCAAATCTGTATACACGCTAAACACAATTATCAACCGTGGTTTACAACTGAGGAAGAGACACAAGAGCCACGTTATAAGTTGTTGCCGCGCCGTGTTCGAAAGCGACAGACCAACTGCCATAAACTGTAAGAACGATACCTGGCGGATGAAAGCTAAATATACGTAGTCACACAAGATGAGGCGTATGTTTATTTAAGCGACTGCAATAAGAGCAGAGTCATTTTTATCGCTCAAGGGATTCTAAGATCTTCAGAAAATGGTACCGTGAATGCAAAGAAGTATTTTCAAAAGGTTTCATGATCGTGGCGGGACACAGCTACAACGGCAATTTAACTCTACACAGAGTTGAGTGAAAGGCCAAAAACAACGCCATGTTCTATCGGACTAACTTTCTAACCGCTATATACCTGTGACATCCCCGTTTTGTACAGTACAGAGGTAAACAAGGTATGGCTGCACCAAGATAAGCTGTTGAGTCACACCGCTGCGTCAACTCGCCTGTTCCTGGAACGCATGCAAGAAGATACCGGAATCCGCTCCGTTCCATTCAGCGACATACCCATCAAGTCGCCGGAAGCATCGCCTATGGATTTACTTAAATGGGCCTTCGAAAAGAGACGACCGCGAACAGTGGAGGTCTGTGGAAAGCGTGTCAACAGGAGTGGTTTCGAGTTGATCTTTGTGTTCTGCATTCTAGCCTCCTGCAGTGGAAACTGTGATGCAGGGCAATAGCAGCGATGCATGGCTACCATACTGAACACACACGATGATGGCGAAAGATGTTTTCCAACTTTTCTGGACCTCTGTAATTTGTTACCATAGATCCCTAACAATTCTCTGTATACAGGAATGGTTAAGGAGACAGGATTGAAGAAATGGATTGGCCTGCGCAGAGCCCGATATAAACATGTGGGGTGAATTGGAGCGACGACTATGGCTCAATTCACCATCTGAACTCATGAGCACTCTTCGGGAAGAAAGGAATAAAATTCCTGAAGCTATCTACTAAAATCTGGTGAAACATCTTCTTTAGGGAGTAGACGTATGATTAAAAGAAACTGATATTTAACACCCTACTAACTTCCGTGAGATCTTGTTTGCAGTGTAATAAGTACAGGCGTCTGGAAACTTTGATCTCAGTGAATAAGGATATAAAGATTCTCGAATTTGGCACATACAGAAGGCGCAATGAAACTCTTATACTACTAGGATAGCGATTCTACCTCCCGTTCCATAAAGCCTTTTCATTTTTTGAAATACCTTCCCTTAAATATGGTAAAATATTTGTAAAAGCATTGCTATAATTTTTTGAGAGAAGAAGTGCTCTTGAGCACGTGCATAGACGGTTGGAGCGTGATAGAAGCATAAAAAATGCAGAGACAACAGTCTTTGAGGGAAGCAATAATTCGTCGTCACTTGAATTCTGAATTCAAGAGTGACGGCGTAAATAACCGATTGACAACTGTGAAACGGTACCAGCACACTAGTAGCGTCTAAACCCGATCTCGGAGTGAAAGACCTCGATCGGCTCGTACAACAAAAGTGGTTAAGCAGATACGAGAGAGCTTGCCAACAGCACCAGATGACGAGACAATCGATGCACAAACTGATTCCGAGGACCGAGGACTGAAATGTTTGAAAACACGCAGAGGTAATTTTTTTTTAAATTACCACCTGGCAAAAGAAGCGGCAAATGTCGAACCTTACTGAAGCGGCAAGTTGGGGCGCTCAACGTTGAATACAGTTTACGGAGGAAAAGTATTTCAAAATTGAAGCAAAGATAAAATGCCAAAATACGAAGTAGTGCTAAAGTTCCCTCACGTAGCCGAAACGTTATGCGCCAAATCCATGATATTCGATGGTACCTCACCATTGCCTACAAAGGCAAATGGACACAACGGTGGTTGCAGTAAAACGTACATTCATTCATAAGCGTCGAAGAGCGGCCCGTTCAAGCTCCGATTTAAATCCGCATGCTTATTGACTGTAAACTAACTTGGAAGTAGATTCTTGTTTGTAGTTGGTTTGGTTTGGTTTGGTTTATTAGAATTTTTGGCGTCGACTACTAAGGTCATTTTGCGCCTTTTACACAAGTTATATCTGTACAAACATCCATGCCCACGGCAGGAGACACCTGTAGTACCAATATCAAGTCGTCTCTTAATAAGGCACGATCCAAAATATCTCTAGACACCATTCGTGGCCCTGATTAGTAGCGGCACGGATGGTGCCTAGAGATATTTTGGATCGTGTCTTATATTGGATATTTTGGATACGGCCCTGGTACTCAGATTTTTTTTTCTGGGGGGACTGAGGGGAGCTGGCCCAATAATGCTTGTGGGGTGTGGTCTCCCATGTAACAGATTTAGTTGACAGGGTGTCCAATTTCTTAATTTAATTTTTTGAGATTGTTCTCTTAACGTATAAGTGTAATTATCCCGGGCAACGCCGGGTACCTCTGCTAGTGTCAACTAAATGGTGGCCCTGCTGGTTACGGCCCTGCTACTAATGTTAGCCAGACAGATTTCGAGCATGTGAAAGCGAAGGACTCATACCTCGAATAATGCTTTCAAAACACTAATCTCTTCTCTGTAATGGTGTTATTGTAGCAATTTCTTGTAGCAATTTCGTTTCTGTAATGTTTTTAACAAGCGAACGAACTTTGTGGACCACGGGATAAAAAAGAGAAAACAACGCCGAAGATGATAGGGGACAAATGGAATGTGGAATAAGAAGAGAAACAGAATGAAGATTAACAAAAGTTTATCTCTGTTCCAATTAATAAAATAATTACAATATTAATGCAAACCAAATCTTCTTCAGCACAAAGAACACATTTCAACTCTGCTCAAGTTTTTCACCTCTGATTTCGATGGTTCCACCGTTCAAAATAAAGCAGACTCGCAGAATTTTTGAAAAACCCTTCCTCGTATATGAGTTCTGACTGACGATTTTTGCTATTATTAAATCCTTATTATCCTTCCCTGAATAATGTAACTGAGTAATTCGTATTTACTGATGCCGTGTACAGCAATTGCTAGGCATCATTCCCTTTTCAGAGATATATTAAATGTATCCTTATGCTTAAAATGCCATGAGTTAATAAAATTTTAAATATTCCGTGTTATTTATTAATCAAGAATGTCTCGACTGTTTCTCATGATAAGAGCAATTTTTTTTATTCCATTCTGTTTTTCACAATTGATTCGTTCCTGACATTTGATAAATATTTTTGTATTTTTATTTTAAATGGTAATAATCAAAAGTATCCATTAAATGCAAATACGAGGGATATCAGAAAGTAACGCCATTTATTTTTTAATGGAGGAAATATAGTCGCTGTGTACAGTTAACACAGCCAAAATGAATACTATGTACATGCACAGACATTGCATAACAAGAATTGTTCCTGAGCACGCGGACCAGTCATTTTACAAATTACCGCCGCTATCACATCGTCTGCAGTGGAAGAACAGCGAGCTTATTCATGAGGAAATGGTAGAAGTTTACGGTGTCGACTGTCTGGATTATCTAAATATATGCAAATGGTGTAAAATGTTTCGGGAATGAAGAGACAGCGGTCGGGGCGGCCTGCGTCAGAAGCAACACCACCCTTTATCGAGAATACTAGCAATATTACCCGGCTTCGCCCGGGTGGAAAAGATGCGTTGAGTAATTTTTTTAAAGATTGTTTTTTATGTTAAAAATTGAACTATGATTAACAAAGTATGAACGAAATGCAAGAAAATGAGAAACAGTCTAGAAAGCCTTCTCCAAACCTTTCATAATCATTTTAAACCAAAAATGATTTATGAACAATGAACTGGGAACAAAAGAAAATTAAATTATATATTCAAAAGTAAATAATACTTCCCACTTCAAGTATGCTGGCAGGTTTCAGGGTCTATCTTTAATATACGTCATTGATTTGTATGATGAAATTTTGCATTATTGATGCTGAAATTTACGCTATGATCTCTTTAATCTTTATATAGTAATTTTGCTTCTATAAACGAAATTAGTTAATAAAATAATATCAATATGTCAAATTAAAGTTACAATAGTATATAACTAAATTTTACCACGGCCCTTTCAATCCCCTGGTCTGTGCACACGCGCAAATTCTGTTGTTTTAGTCAACAATTGGATTGCTGCATTTATGGAAGAGGCGGTTTCAGTCCTCTCTATTGCATGAATTTGGCTACTTCTCAAACTTAACGATGTAATTTAACGCTCGTACAAAGTAAGTGTGCCGTCTGGCCTCACCTTCTAGTGACATACTTTAAAAACAAAAAGTCTGTTCAACTTTTCCATAAGATAGTGTCGCCATCTACTGACATCCTTGGAAAACAATGCAACTTTTCGAAAAGTAAGAATAACTTAAAAAATTTATATAAAGACGGTATAAAAAGTACCCTACTGAAAGCACAGTGATACTAACTACGTACATGGAAAATTTCGTGGAGATTCCTTGATTATTTTCTGAGTTATGAAAGGACAAACGTTCCAACGGACTCTGATTTATAATATACAGGGTGTCCGGAAATAAATGGTAAATATTTATACATGTTCATAGGAATAAAAATCTTCTTTATACATGTTCTCTCGCGTGTATGAATATTTACCATTTATTTCCGGACACCCTGTATACAGGGTGATTATAAAGTCACTATACATTTTGGTGAAAACATTAAGGAATTTCATTTATTTGCACACCCAAACACACCCAAAGTGAATTTGTGGTTGGGGGTTACAGGGTAAAAGCTCTATGGACCTTTCATGTTTGCCGAGGGGACTATCAATGGTACTGTGTACCTCGACATGTTAGAGCAATTCCTGGAGCCACAGTTGCGAGATGATGGGATTTAGGATACTGTTGTGTTCAAACAGGATGGGGTACCACCCCATTTTACCAACATCATTCTGGACTACCTGACTCGCGCATTCCCAGGCAGATGGCTTCTTCAGGGCGCGCCAAGATTGTGGGCTCCACAGTCCCCAGATTTGATCCCCATGGATTTCTTTGCGTGGGGTTTTATCAAGTCCAAGTTGTACCAGGTCAAGATTACGCACCATTGCACAGCTGTAACAGCGGATTACAGCCGTGCTGGAGGACATTACATCGGTTATGTTGCGCAATGTTTTCCTGGCCACAGTGGAACGCTGGGAGCTGTGCCAGGATGTGCAAGGGGGACACATTGAAATGTACTAAGAAGGTGTCCTCGTATGATGTCTGGTTGATGCATAATGCTGCAATAAAACGGATATTTCACCAAAATGTATAGTGACTTTATAATCACCCTGTATATTGATTAACAACACGATCAGAGACCCTCGCATTTTCTTGAAAAAAGTGAGTGAAACGTTTCGCATATCTTACGGATCTGCAAGAGACATGGTGCGTGAGAGGCTTGAATACCTCAAAGTCTGTTCGCGTTGGATTTCAAAAATTCTGATACCAGAACAGACCTGCAACAGAATGGCGTGTGGTGTGCAACATTTGCAGCAGTACAACCAGGAGGAAAATGCGTTTCTGAATGGCATTGTCACAGGAGATGAATCTTGGGTCTTGCATTTCACACTTGAGCCTAAAACAGCAAGCATGGTGTGGAACCATCCAAATTCTCCGGTTCGCAAAGTTTCTCCTTCAGCTCGGAAAATTATGCTTACAGTTTTTTGGGATATGCAAAGCATCCTACTCGCAGAGTTCCTGTCTCGTGGGTCAACCGTCAACACCGCTATTTATTGTGAAATACTGACTAAACTGCGGCGTGCTATTCGGGATAAGCGACCTGAAAAAGAAAACGATGTTCAGTTTCTCCATGACAACTGGTTCGTTTCGGTTGGGAGGTTCTGGACCACCCAACTTATAATCTGGATTTAGCGCCCTCGGAGTACCAGCTCTTTCGTTCCCATGAAGAGATTTCTGGGTGGTCAGGGGTTTGAGACTGACGAGGAACTCAAATCTACCGTGCACCATTGGCTGTATTTACAGTCAAGGGAGTGCTATGAGCGGGGTATTCTGTAATTGGTACAGCGTCGGAATAAATGCCTAAATCGTCAAGTTTCCTATCGAGAAAAGTAGATAAAAGTAATACTTCAGTTTGCGCTTAACATACAATTTTCATACATAGCACACAAAAGACATTTGAGTGTTTGAGTGTTCACCACAGCTCTTACTCCGCAACCAAGTATTTAGTTATAAACAGCTTGTCGTTTATAACATCAGTCGTTCAAAGACACCATTTTAACATATTTTACCGTTGCGATATCCGTTGCATTGCTGTGCAAAAGTATAGATTTTCAAATTTGCAAGATGCAAAATATATATCGAATGCCGTCTCTCAATATCCCCACTATTTTTGTATTATTCCTTGCCATTGATTTTCACTATTATCGGCCAACTGACCCCCCCCCCCCCCTTTCTCTTCTTTCATTTGATCTCACCATGATGATGTCAAGCATAGAATAGATCAATCGTTAACAATTCTGTAACACTGAATTTCATAGACTGGATGGAGTTGGTTTTTTTTTTTGCAAAACAGTTGGAAATGGGAATGGCTAATATCGGGGCGACTCTGTGTTGAGATTTGCATTTTCACTTGCAGATATAGCTACCATTATGTCTTTTAAATTCTTTTAATTCATTCAAACTGTATTGCATTCACCAGCAGGCGTTGAGAATGGCAAACTATAGCTTATGGAAGCAGACGGCCTTTGCAATTTTAGAATGGAAGTCTCGACGAACCTCGTCCTTTACTGAAATTCTTCTCATTTTTGTACTGCTGTTGTACGCTGCTTTTGACAGACCAACCTAGTTAAGGCAGTTCGGTTTCTGTCTGTTGTTGAGAAATAGTCAAAAATATCCAACGTCTTGGCTGTCAAATGGTCCAAATTGTCGCGAGAGTGGACTGATGTGAGCGTGAAAATGGCGTTTATGAGGTGCGAGAAGTAAGCTTCTATTAAGGCCGACTAGTGCATTAGAAAAATTGCGTGCTGTTATGAAAAATAAAAATATGGTCGTCTCCATTATAAATTAATTTTTTTGGTGTAATACGGTCGTCCGCTTGATGCTGGTAAAGCCAAAGACTATCAAAGACTGCGGCCAGATCTTTTTCTCCGTGAGCTTTCATATATTCGTCCCTATTAAAATTCTTGAAATGAGCAAAGAGGATGTTTCATGTTATCAGAAGAAAAGAAGTTTCAAGGAAAAAATATTTATTACAAGAGTATCTCAGATTTGTAGGGAACAAATTCTAAGCAAAAAAAATAGTTCGAGGGTCATTTTTTTTTATTTGAGGAATAGACGTACTTTTTTTTAGACGTGCTTTCTTAGTAAAAACAGTAAATCCGTCCCGAAGAAATTTTAACATTCTGCATCAATTTCAAGATCATTATCTTTAAGCGCATACAAATTTATAATTAAGCAAAATTCGTAAACTTAAAATGAGTATCTTTATGGCTGATCCTTCTCATCAGGTGAAAAGCCGTTAAAAATGAGGAACAATTGAAAGCCTGTAACTCGACAACATCCTAAGAAAATTAAAAACACACATGGATGAAAGAGTGTATCTGTTGTTCAGCTTCCGCTTCCCTTTTACAGGCGATTTGTCTTCATTATAGCATCAGCCGATGGAATTAACGGCAAAATTAAGAAAAAAAATATAAAAGAAAGATTTCCCCTATCCTCTCCACCACCACCACCACAAACGGCGAGCTCGACGAGCCAACTGTGGAATTTGGCAAACGTTCAATCGTTTGTGGAACTCTTTCTAATGACGTCGTCGGCTGCTCCTGGAGCAACGGCCAGATAGACGCAGGAAATCACACATACATAGCCACAAGTTCTCACACACGCGCTCCAAGTGGACCCTCCCCCCTTTCCCTTTCGAGACTACAATAAGAGTGAGATCATTCCTTGTGACCGCATAAACACCTAGAAAACATGTGGAGTGAATCAAAACAACAAAACACAGCAAGGAATAAAGTAATAAACGAAAGGGAAAACTCTGCTACCTGGGGTCGAACCAGGAACCGCGAGTAACCGTCTCGCCGTTCTAAAAGATAGCTTGATTGTTTAAAAGGAATTGTTTATCATCCGTGAGTCTAATCTTTTACTTGTTTACGCAAGTCAAACCTCTCTAAGCTAAGAATTTCCGTCTTTGTATCGTTGGAACGAAACGATTATTATGAATTCTATAATACACAATTACGGCTTTGTATATATAAATGGTCTATACTCTGTCCAACGAAAGAAAACCTGGGCGTGTCCAGTTAAATTTCCAATTTCAATTGTTAAGCATTGTTAATTTTACTTAGCAACAATGTCTAACAATTGAAATTGGAAATTTAATTAGACACGCCCAGTTTTGCTTTCGTAGGACAGATTTTAGTGTTATGGAAACAGTTTGGAAACATTAATGCATGTTTTAATTTACCCTATAATTTACTGCTGTTAAAGCAACTTATATTTATTAAGTAGTGGAGGAATAGAGCTATACTTATTGGTATTACCATGTCCGTCTGTTCGTCTGTTTCCTTCATATTTTTTACATTTTTTGAGGTAGAAGGTTGAAATTTAGAATATAGCTTACCATGGGCAGGTCCTATTTCACTATTTAGTTTGTTTTGCATTGGTCGACCGAGGTCAGAGTTACAGGGGTAGAATACAGGGGACCATCTGTTAAGATTCCAGATGATGCATTATTAAGATTCCAAATGGTGCATTATACAGAATCCTTTCGACATTATTCTTAAGGTGGCATGTTTCGTCATAATTAATTTCTGTATATTAAAGATCTTTATCGGTAATTTAGCTTAAGGGGAATGCAAGCAAACTCTGGTTCTGTTCAATATCGGCAGTTAGGTTAAGTCTATAAAGTTTAGGAATTCTTGCTACATAAAATTCGATTAAGAATTCCTATTAAAAATAACTACGTCTTAAGGAAAAGGCCTAAAGGATGGAAATAGTTTATGGTCCCCCGAAAACGATTATTCAGTTGATAAATGTAATTCACAATGACTTTGGAGATTGATTGATCGAACTTAAATCAGAAATATTACAATAATTTTGTCGTGAAACTGTTGAAATCAGAGACAGTTCAGGATTAAAGGATTGTGTGAGTTATTGCATAATCTGTTACTTGAATTCTTTCTTTAATCTAACTTTCGGTGGCATTTAATTGTATTCGATCACTAATTAGTTATTATTCAAGCCATCCATAATATCCCCAGATTTTATTATTCAGTTAGATCCCATGATTTTATTCTGTTTATGGGAATATCAAAATTTAAGCAAATACTGTGGAATGGAACAACCAAAAAGGTTTGGTTTGTTTGATATTAACGTCCTTTTTAACTGCTATGGTCATTTCAGGACGGCGTTATAGGGGCCGCAAATTTTGCCTCGCAAGGGTTCTTTAACGTGCAGCCGGCAAACGACTACACGGGACCAACGGCTTTACTTCCCTTCCGAAGGAAGTGCGTGACCTCAGGATTTCCCCCTGAAAAATCCTCGTCGTCCTCGGCCGGGATCGAACCCGCGTACTCGGGCATCAGAGGCGATCACGCAACCACTGAGCCACCGATGCCGATCAACCAAAAAGGGGAAACCTCTAATCCACAAGGAGAATTGAAATACCGGATTCGTATTTCGGCTACAAGATAGCCATCTTCAGCAGTGGGAGACAAAAGTAAAAATGAAAATCTACTGTTTCTTTCAAATCTTATTGTTGTATTATGATTATTACCAATTTATTGTTCTGATACTAGCGGAGATGCCCGTCTTCGCCGAGCTTTTCAGGCAAAACGAAGGCGGGGTATTAGTATCCATCTACTCTAGGTATATACCAATATTGTTTAAGGTTTGATCCTGGAACTTGTTAATTGTCATTGCATAAGCTGGGCGAACGGGAAATTGCCGACGTTTGAACTGTACTGGGTGTTGATGATAACTACAGGGCAGTATAACGGGAAGCCTACCCGCTCGATTGCAGGGGCAGGCTCGATATCAAATGATAATTGGATAATTTTATCAAAAACATGACAGTTTTGACGTTCACCCCCCCCCCCTCCCCGACTCTGGAAACTGCCCTGTGGTAGGCTTTTCGTTATACTGCCCTGTAGAGATCTGCAACACCTTGTACACAATGATCAGTCGGCTGTAACGTATTCTTGGTATTAAAACGAATTCCTGCGTTATCCCCTCTGAATATTGTAAATTGTATCGAACCTTATTATCCGGAATTTGTTGTTGTATTGTTTAATACCAAAAACGTTCGACCTAATGACCGTCGACCCTACAATATACTGACAACGTTGGACGTTGCTGTGGTTTTTTACCCGGCAGGGAGTCAGAGCATATGGTGATATTATTTTGCGCCAGCGCACAGAAAGTAGAGTTCGTCGATTTTAGAAAACCACCCATGGTGTGATCATCTGCACCATGTGCTTACATTTCCGTACGGAACGCAAGGGTGACATTTTTTTGTGCAGTCGAAGAACAATGATCATACCAAATCGTGTTACATACACCAGTTTTATCCTTACGATCTTCAAATTTGTCACGTAATTGTTTAAGCTCGGCGAAGACGGACATATATAAAAAAAATCGTACCTTCCCGTCTTCGCCGAGCTTGTCAAGGCAAAACAAAGACGGGAAACAAAGTTGTTTCTGTTTAAAAAGTGTATTCTGAAGGATTCGAAACCCACAATATCAATGTTGTCAAACACGCCATGTAACCAACGCGTTAAAGTAGCATTGCAAAAATATAAGTAATTTTTTTTATTACAAAGGTGTTGTGCCCGTCGCAACCGAGCAGAGGCAATAAGCAACATTAAACACCCACAGACTAAAAGAAAAGAAATATATTTATTAACTCGCATATCCAGGATCTGCCTTTGCATAGCAATTCTGCATGTTGCGATTGAATAGCGGTATTACAGGTTAAAGTTACATTTAGATCCAGGCCTAGCTTGAACATTGAATGTGCCGTTCGCCCAACAAAATGTGCTGCAATTCCACTCGTTGCCGTTGCCATGGCAATTTTGCCTTCCAATCGAACAGTCGCCTACACAGCAAAAATGATTTACCGGTTTTGCCAGGACTGTCCAAAGACAGAGTCTCCCTTTCTGGCGTCTCAATGCATACCGCATTCAATATGTGATTGTACAATGTACACAATCAGCTGTTATTCATTTAAGAGCGATATTTGATCCACCAACTCTTGGAATCTTTCCCGAAAGCATGCAGTCTCCAGCGACACCAGTGGATTTGAATCCTGGAACGCTTCAACTTTTTGATCAGCGAACTGATGCAATTGATTCATCCCTGGATAATCCTTAAGTCGGCGTTCATTGTTCTTCAGATATTGGTCCAAATCTCTTAATGTGAGATACAGCACTCGAAGATTGGTTGCTTCTCAGTTGAGTTGATGCTGATGGTCTTGCGGCAACGCGTCTGCACAACTATTCCACATTCGCTTAGGTTCCTGGGGACTTAACATTAAGCCAGAATGACTGCAAATAAATGTCTGAGTTGTCAAATCTGGAAAGCAATTGCTTCACGCATCGCATGCAATGATGCCATTCTTCATCGCCGTTTAGTAGCCTTAGAGCTTCTGAAGCCTCTTCAAATGATTTTGGACCACGGACATAGCATAGCAATCGATGCTGTCGACTTCCAGACTCCGTTGGATTCGTATAGGCTTCTTCGACTTCCGAGATTGTCTGAAATTTTCGCTTCTTTGGCGCTTTTACCCTATTCATTAGGAATCGTTAATCACACTGTTTACTAATTGTTATTACACGCATCAAACAATCATCGAGCTATTTTTCGAATCTCCCACACGTAGAATTTAAGTAGATAATCGGTGTTATATTGTTAAAAAGAAAGGAGATTTTTAATTGTTTTCTTTGGTCGCGTCATATAATTTTGTTAGCATTAAAGCCCGTCATACGACGGGTACCACAATAGTCGAATCTGTAAATTTGATTTTAATTTAACGCAAGTAATTTTTTTATTATGGCCTATTGTTACAGAAGCTTTGCTTTGCATGAGATATACATTGTTGGTACGCGCATATTGTTGCTCATGCATTGTCGCTTATGACGGACGGATCAAGCAAAATATATACAGGGTGTTTTTTGAATTGAGTACAGATTTTTTTGGGAGATGATAGAAGAGGTCCTTAGAAGTATTTTTGTCATATGAACATGGGGTCCCCGCAGCTCCGTTTACTTACAA